>NQII01003629.1:151067-178895 GCA_002778355.1 Clitarchus hookeri | reverse complement strand
GCCACGCCGGCTGCGGACCACACGAGCAGCGGCCACGTGTTTTATGACCCAGGGGGACGACAAGCACCCCGACCACGTGCAGAGACGGGGGAAGTTGAATATGGTGATGGACGCTACAAAACCACACGAAGGGGGGAGCAACAGGGCAGTCAGTGGAGAGACGTCGAATCAGTCAGTCGCGGATCGAGCAGTCAGTCAGTCAGCCGGAGTCAGTCGAGGATCGAGAATGCATCACGACGTCGACCTCAGTCGGAGGCCGTCAAGCGGGACGTGCGGCGGGAAGCATCCGAGAAAAGTCAGTCAGACTTCGTCAAACGCAGAGTCCTGCGTTGGACCCGGGAAGAAGGAACTTCGAAGCCAGGCGCCGAGACGCCCACCAAGTTCGAGAGCAGTTCCAAGCCGCCAGCCGAGGGAATTCAGCGCTGCAGTGTCAGATAAGTAGTTCTACACCAAGTGCGAAGAATCTTCCCCCCCCCCCCCACCACGACGCCAGTCGCGGCGTCAAACCATACGTAGCCTACATAGGAAAAGGGAGGGAGTTTGTCTCTTGAGTTCATGTACCAGTTAACCTGTTCAAGCAACAATAAAACTCGATTATGTGAACTCACACAAAGCCAGTGTAATTTATTAGTAAATTGGACCTAGAGACAACAGTGTCGACGTATTCCTACGCCCTATCACTGAGGGCTAGCATCAAGTGCTGGCGCCTCACGCCGCAGAGCAGAATCAATACCTACTTCCAAACTTCAGCATTTGGCAGGTATCAAAACCTAAAAAATGACTACAATGTGTCGCAGTGTGATACACATTATGCGACTTGTAAATACTGTGTTCCTTTACTTGCCACAAAACAACATACATTTAAAACCATTATTCGCGCAAGAGAGCGTCACTGCTACGTACTGATGCAAACAGAGATAAAAAAACAATTATAAAAGCAAATAGTTGTAATCATTTAACAACCAGTGTATATTGTGTGAGCATCGAGCGCTGTCCATCGTATTAGGCTAAAATAAAATACTATCGCGGAGTCGAGAAGCAGGGGGCAGCGACAAGGTCAACACTGCGACACAATGATGCCAACAGATATAAAAACAAAATGTAAAGGAAAATAGTTATAAGCACTTACCAACCAACGCAATCACATATTACACAAGTGTCGGGTGCTGTATACTGTATGTTAAACGATGCTAGACAAGACCGGGCTGTCCTGGTCAATACAACAGAATGGCAAACGACTTCCTTACGAACCGACTGAAACGAAACCATCACATTCAGAGTACAGCCAACACTCGCAACGGAACACATCTGACCCAGCCGACGTTACGCGATCAACTAACATCGTGAGAATCTATAAGGCAGTCCAGGTGGTCGACCGGCAGCGCGGGCACCGTACAGGTCTCGGCAAGTCGAAGGGTTAGCACAGAACACTAGCCGAGAGAGAGATGCCTCAGGTTCCAGGGTGGTAGACCAGCCGAGTCACACATGCACTTTTCCATTACGAGAGGAATTCAGTGATACAGTACAAGGTAACAATTTTTTTCGTTTTAAATATTATATACCGTACATGTACTTATTTCGAATACGTGCCATTTATATAGAATAACAGTAAATGTATGAACTTTAAATGACGTGCAAGAAAGTAACACATGATATACATTTCAACTATGTATGTACTCTGCTTTTCAGTCATCTGAAAACCTATGTACCTTGGCAGTGCTGAAGACAGTGCAGCAACCTTGAGAATAAGGTAGTGTAGGTTCAATCCCATGGTGAGTCCAATCATTTCACTGGAAAAAAATACTATATGATACTCAATTAAAACTTACATATTACATGTAAGTATTTAATTACCCACATCACGCAACAACTGCAAGGTCCAGGAAATAACTGAAGCTGGGTACATGCAATCCGGTAATGACATCATACCAAGCCTGTACGCGCCTGCAGGGATTGGGGGAGAGTTGTGCATTTATTCCTATTGCAGACCCCGTGCCAAAGATTCCCAATGTCCGGTAGACAGACACTCAGTCGATGACGCAGATGATAAGGCTGAAGAGGAAGAAGACAGGACCCGAAAAGTCGATGGCACTGGCGTAGGTCGCATTAGCTCTGGAATTCCCGAAGCCGCAGAAGCTATACGAGGTGATCCAAACACATCCATCGACTAACTGACGGAACCCACAGGCAAGGTTTGTCTGCAGCACAGTGTTGTGTAACACACACCACCGCTCCCAAGAAACAAGTACCTATAATAGTCAGAAGTTAAAGCTTCATGTCTGATGCATTCAACATGACATCAAGCTGTAAATATTACCATGTCTATTTAAAATATCGCTTCGAATAAACTGGTGTTGGTAGAGGAAATCGCTTCTGTCCACCCTACTCACTTTTAGGTTCGTACCACCACACATCGCCCTCGTCAAGAGGACATAGTGAAAATGATAGGATTATGTTGTAGTGGTCAGAAAATTGTATCATTGAAGAGTCGCTACAAGCATTACAGAAACGATGTTACTACTGTGGAAATACCGTTAGTAAAAGCTGTGATGCACGCCGACATGAAAATAGCCTTTGCATGTTCAGCCCAGCATATGTCACATTTAACTGTGATAACTGCGATACTGTGTTTACCCGCAGTGATAACCTGTATATACATAACAAAAAGGGCAAAGGCAATGTATGTTATTCATCAGCAAGAGAGTGCAGCATGTATTGCGACAAGACATTTAGTATCAGTTCTGATGTCAGTCAACATGAAGATAGTAACTGTCCATTCAACATCGACAACAAGACCTACCGCTGTGATAACTGAGATGCGGTGTTTACCCACAATGATAGCCTGTATAGAGATATAATAAGAAGTGCAAAAGTGGTTTACACTGGTTTTTGCTGCATTTTGTTGTTCTGTGTTGTATTCTAGGGGTTTACTTNATAAGAAGTGCAAAAGTGGTTTACACTGGTTTTTGCTGCATTTTGTTGTTCTGTGTTGTATTCTAGGGGTTTACTTCTAGGGGTTTACTTTATTTGTTGGTTTCTGTTGTAATCTAGTGGTAATCATTGTGTTTATTTATATTCTATTGTATCCTGTTATTTTCTAGTGGNTTGGTTTATGTTGTTATTTGTTGGTTTCTATTGTGTTGTATCCTGTTGGTTTCTGTTGTAATCTAGTGGTAATCATTGTGTTTATTTATATTCTATTGTATCCTGTTATTTTCTAGTGGTGTCCATTAAGGTTTTTTGTACCATAGTTTATTGGGATTTATTGTATTATCATCATTTAAATTGGTTTCTGTTGTATTTTATTTGTTTCTATTGCACTGTATGTGTTGGCTTCTGTTGTATTTCCAATTATATGTATTGGATTCTATTGTGTTTTGTAGGTTTCTGTTCAACAGACGTGTATTGCTTTCCATTGCATTTCCAAGGGTTTCAATTGGTTTCTGTTAAGTTATCTTGGTTTATATTGAATATCATTATGTTGGTGTCTGATGAAATCCTGTTTTTCTATCTTAGTTTCTGTTGTGTTTTATGGTTGTTTTTTTTTTTTTTTTTGTATTTCTAATGGTTTCCGGAATACAATAAGAAACAACAAAACAAAAACTAATGGATAAAGTAAAATTNCTACAGACGTGTATTGCTTTCCATTGCATTTCCAAGGGTTTCAATTGGTTTCTGTTGCGTTATCTTGGTTTATATTGAATATCATTATGTTGGTGTCTGATGAAATCCTGTTTTTCTATCTTAGTTTCTGTTGTGTTTTATGGTTGTTTTTTTTTTGTATTTCTAATGGTTTCCGGAATACAATAAGAAACAACAAAACAAAAACTAATGGATAAAGTAAAATTACTTCACAAGCCAACAGGACAAGTACATTAATAATAAACAGAACACAAAAGAAACCAATGGAACAACATAATTCAACAAAGCGAAATGCGACAGAAACCACAAAACGCAGCAGGATCTAAGGCAGGACAATCAGACTATCAGAAACCGACTGTGAAATACAATAAAAACCAACAGAACACAACAGAAACCCATGGAAACCACTGGGACATCAAAATTTAACAGAATTAAATGCCACAGAAACCAACAAAATCCAACCGAAATCAACGGAAACCACTAGAAATACAACAGAAAAACCTGTTGTGACGGAGAAGGTGGAAGGACTAGAATAGAGGGAAGGAACAATACAGGTATTTGTCCCCCACCTTCATTTGCATGACTACATTTAATAATAAAATACTGTAGTTTATCATCACTGAAACCACGGAATAGAAAATATTGAAATAAACAAGAAACACATTTCTGAAATTTACCATCAGCTGAAATCTAAACAGTTACCAATAGGGTGCTAGGATTCCCATAACCCTGAATACTAGTGAATGAGCCGGGCTCATTTCTCAACTGGACACAGTNCGAGAAGTGGCTTGTTCGTAGTGCTACTAAAAAAGTCTCGTTTGGACGTATGTGGCCTACATTGCTATAGTTATGCGTTAAAGAAGTATACTGAGTTGCAGCAGTTTTCAGGTCTTAGTTAGGTCTGTTGTAGTGTCCACAACAGACATTACTGTAAGTGTAATGAACAACCGACACATCGGAATACACTTAAAACTAGTTTATACTACACAGACAAATTTGAATTTATAAATGCAAAACACTTTTATAGTGTTGCATATTACACACACAGGCTACACAAAAATTCAAATTAATGTACAGAGCTTAATATTTCGTTAGTGATAAATATTGCCGAATTAAATGTACATGTATGTGTACCGATAGAACTATTTAATTCGCTTTAGAAAAATACATTTGTTATTTAATCAATCGCAATTGTGTAATTCTGCTGCTTGATTGTTTGAAAATTATCTTATTGTGCGTGGTGGGCGTTTATTCAAACGCAATAAAAATTCAATATAAAACCCAATGAGCAGAAGTGCTGTTTAAATTAACCTACAGTCCAGCTTTGCCCTTACTAAAACTGTAATGTTGTTATCGCCACTGAAACATCGTCCAAGTAGATGTTTGAAATATATGCGGTGTAAGGTATTTAACGANCTGTAATGTTGTTATCGCCACTGAAACATCGTCCAAGTAGATGTTTGAAATATATGCGGTGTAAGGTATTTAACGAAAGCTTAGTTAAGTCACAAATTTTTTTTTTCCCCCGAATACAACATGATGGTGGATTTTTACACTTGCTTAACAGGCGCGACACGATAGGAGGGTAACAAACCGTTAACTAATTAAAAAATAAGCTATGTATGACATCAAAATAACAGAAATCGCAAAGGTAAACATTTTTGTGATGAAAAATGTTTCGTAATTCTGTTCTGTTATGACTGTGAGTTAATAAATCAATAAAAGTATTTCCTTTTTATAGCAGTGGTGGCAATACTCAAGTTGACAACGTTTTATTTTCGGGGTAATTTGGTATTTATTTATCTGTCGGTGACTTGCCTATATGTACTACATGAAGCAGCTACTAATTTCCTTTACCGAAGGACCTCTTCGTACGAGATATTAGTGGTAAGGACCTCTTCGTACGAGACATTAGTGGTAAGGACCTCTTCGTACGAGACATTAGTGGTAAGGACCTCTTCGTACGAGACATTAGTGGTAAGGACCTCTTTGTACGACACATTAGTGGTAAGGACCTCTTCGTGCGACACATTAGTGGTAAGGTCCTCTTCGTACGAGACATTAGTNCACATTAGTGGTAAGGACCTCTTCGTGCGACACATTAGTGGTAAGGTCCTCTTCGTACGAGACATTAGTGGTTATGCCTTCAGGTGCTGGGATTGCCAGTTGCTAGGTGAGCTTACTCTGGGGCAGGCCACGCAGAGCTGCCTATGCGAGAAGCAGTCATCCCTCAAGTCTATCCCTGTCACATCTTGCGACTATCCCTGGACCTCACTTATAGTCACAGCGAAACAGAACTGTAGGTAGAGTTGCAGGATCTTAAATTTGAAAGGAATACTCGAATGGAAAGAGGGGAATGCGCGTTATGAAACCTTATTCCCCCCAATGCACATCCAGTGAAGACTGTGGGCTCGATTACATATTTTTTCCAAACCTTCACTTGGAGCCTGGTGCTATTGCAGATTTTGGCGGTAACATTGATGGAGCTCCAACTTAGTTTGTGCGGATAGGTAAGGAGAATAGATGCTATTGATGAAATCCTCAGGGTAACTGACTGCATTAACCATTTTTACACGTGTGCCCGCAGATTTTTACTCCATTACTACCACTTCGAACAACGTAAGCAAACTATGCTATTTATTTTATTATTTTGTTAACATTGCTGAATCTTTGTAATATCATCATCTATGGCAATTTTTAACTCTTTGTCGAATCATTTCCAGTCTATAGAATAAAGATTGTATAAACCGATTTGTCTTCTGAAAGTTGTAATGAAACTGGAATATATTCAAGTTACGTTAAATATTGTTACAAGATGCCAGAGGGGCGTATCCGAGTTCTTGAGGGATGGAGGTCTTACTAATAAATTTTTTTTATTAATTTATTCACACCGCTATTATTTTTACATTAAACTATCTATCTCTACTAGTACTCGTGTTATTCTCAGTGAGCTCCATAAATAATAATGTTATTCTCAGTGAGTGCAATATGTAATGTCTATCTCAATTCTAATTAAAGTCCTTATCAAAGTCTGTAGTACATTGGTTAGTTTCTTAATTCGCACTCATTAATTACACATAATCAGTTTATTTCCATCATTCCAAATGTCTCACTCACGCATCTAGTTTAGTCCCGCCTGTCAAACACACTACACTCCGCCCGCCAGTCTCACTCACACTTCACTGTGCCGATGCTCGCAGTCCGCGGTCTTCACTCTCGCCGCCACTCGTCGCTCTGCTGGCTCGTCGCTTCGCTGTCTTCGCACACCTGTCGCTTACGTTCGCACAATCAAACCCTCAAATGGCGGCTCGGAGGCCCGTCGCGGCCTAAGTAGTCTCGCTGGCCCGATCTAGAAGGTTCCCCGCACCCCGAGTCGCGCTGACAGAGGCTAGGGCATTGACCAGAACACTCTTTCAAAGATAACCTCAGAAATCCAATCCGTTAAAGGTCATGGACGCACGAGTCGCGATGGGCTTGACGCGGTGGCTTGCCTTTGTGAATCGCCGCCAGCTTCTTCTGATATTCGCCTGACATTCCTTTGCAGGATGGGGCAAAGGAAGCGATGAACAGAAGTAACATGTAACAATATCATTGCAGTGAATAAAAGTTCAGTTTTTAAAAATCAAATATAAACAAAAAGCCTCGCCATTGTTAGGACATGTAATTTTGAAAATTCTCTGCGTGATTTAGAAATTTGTAGTTCCGACAGTTCTGTTTCCGAGAAACCAATGGAATGTTGCAACACAAATATGATTACTGTGCATGTGGAATGGGTACTATATCCCAATTCACTCTAGATCGAAAATGACGTATGGAATTATTAAACGCGGTATAAAATGTGATCTAATCACGTATACAGAACTTCATAAAGAAATTAACATATTGCAATTTATTTCACTTTCAATTATTGATCCTGCCCAATTCTGACAACATTGTTCTACAACTGTGAGGAAAATGAAACTTTTTCTTCCAGTAAGAGACAGGTTTCATTTTTATTCAGACTTTTTTCGTTTGATAAGTTGTTACAAAACATGTTGGTTTTAAGGTTACGTGCGTGGAAACAATCTAATGCAGAGAATGTATTATCGCAAACGCATTCGAAAATGTTCACCTTCTTAAGGATTTGAATTTAGAAAAATCTAAAATTACTTTTTGGGTATTTATATAGTCAAGTTTTTAATAGAAAGAACATAATGATATCTTTATCGAGTTACTGACCTATTGAGGAGTCTTCGAAAACACATTTTACACCTTTTCGCTCTTTAAGGGGCTGAATTTCATAAACATCCTAAATTTAGTTATTAGGTATTTGTATAGGTACCCTTTTGAAGTAAAGATAATTACTATATCTTATCTCGTTAATATACTTTTAAGGAGTTTTCGAAAACATATTTTACCCCTTTTCACCCACTTAAAGGTCGAATTAAAATTTTTTTGAAGTTATTTGTTAAGTACACTTGTGTAGGCTAACTTTTGACGTTAATAGCACAGTTGTACACTGAAGAGCCAAAAAAAACTGGTACACCTGCCTAATATTAATGTGTGGATTGCTTGTAATTCAATTTCAAGTTTTACAACAATTTTGACTTTTACGAAAACCAGAAGTTAAACCAAGTTCAATAGCGAACAACGCCAGACAGGGCCTACTCATTTGCATCGGAACAGATAGCCACATTTAAACTAGCGATGCCTACATGGCTGTGTGTGCTAACTAGGCGCGAAATTCAAATTGCTTACGTTTAAAATGCTTTTATCATTCTAATAACTACATCGCCGTCATTTCGTTTTGTAATCGGTCCTTCGGAATTATGCATTACGTAAAATTTTCTTAGTGAATCTAGCCCAAAAAAAAAAAAAACTAAGAAATTTTTTTACTGAAAAATAATCTTTCATTGTGTTTAGATAATGAATACAAAAAGGTAAGAGTTCACGACGGCACTGGAAATTTAAAATCACTTAACAAAAATCATTATGGGTACGTTATAATTTTACACCGTTGTATAAAGTGTATTTAATACTGGAATGTTAATAAAACTTGAATCCCCCCAGAACACAAGTCGCAGCTTCAGTAATCATTTATTGTTTCGTGTTATTACAATTTCAGACTAAAAATTTTTGAGCAGTTAAAAAAGTCGTGAAATAAAAATTGAAATAAATGTGTCCTGAATAACCCTAGGGATTTGGGCTTTGTCGACATACGAAGACCACATGGGAAATATCTGATGTCACATTTTGCTCATTTTACAGGAGAGCGATGTTAAGTTTAAAAAACTTATGTTCTTCCTCTGTATGCCGATATTTCAAATGGCTGTATATTGTGGCTAATTACGTTCTTCCCCACGACTGTAACATTAGTATAAACAGTGTCTAAGTAAACAAGGGCTTAAAAACCCGGCAAGAGAAAAAAAAATGGACCTTTCAAGTTTTTCCCCGTGGTATTCATATGTTAAAATATAAAATGTTTGTAGTTCGTATTATCTTCGCTATTATGGTTTTATACTTTCTGTAATAAATGTCCTTGTACCGTTCATTCTAAAAGAGGAGCTTAAAATCACTGCGTTATTAAGTACTTATATTAAACATGCCCATAAAATTGATGATTCCATAAAGAAAAGCATTAACATATACTATTTTTACTTGATGTTTAGTCAAGTACAGAAACGGTAAAAAAAAAAAAAAATCTTAAGATTTACACAAAAGGAACATAAAAATTTTTTTTTATCATAGGGTTACTTAAATTCTTTTAATTAGCTGTTTCGAACTATCATACTCTTACAGTAAGAAACTGCATTCTTAGGATAACTACAGCAAGGTCTCCTACGAAATTATATTTGAAGCAAACACATCTATGAAGAAAGATTCAAGATTTTAAGTTATCACTAAAACTGTGTATGTGAGAAGATGTTTAAAATTAGGCTGCATTTGAATAAACTTAATGGGGGAGAAAAAAAAACCCCAAGGCATTTCTTGTACAATTTGAAAGAAATATTTTGGCAGATTTAATGTGAAATTCCCTGTGACTTACAGAGAAATAAGTAATTGTAACATCTCTCCATATGTAAACGGTAAAACATGCAGCACACTCTGTCACCAGGAGCGCTGGCATCAGTTGTCGCCAGGAACACTCCTCCGTGTCTGGTATTTTTCTCTTCTCTACAGCACTTGGTTAACCAGAGAAACAGGCGAACCACGTGTTGTATTTCATAGGAAACCCTTCATGGAATTCCTGCGAGTTAATCNTGGTTAACCAGAGAAACAGGCGAACCACGTGTTGTATTTCATAGGAAACCCTTCATGGAATTCCTGCGAGTTAATCTTAAACCAAACTCTGGGTTTATATCATTTTTAGAAATAGGTTTACTTAAAAATTTAAAGTCGAAATCCTTTATTTTAATTTTCCTTTGAAAAGGCATTGAAATTAATTTTTCCACTTATCTAATGTTGTCAAATTATTATTGGTAGTGCGTCACATATACGTAAAATATACTGAAAACAAACAATATAATTGAAACTTGAACGTCTTTAATGTGGACGCCTGGGTAGGCCGCCGAACGGTGTGCAGAGCTCCAGCAGAAAACGTTTTATTACAAAACCGTCTAACGTGTGAGTGAGGTCTGCTTTTCGAATAGCATTAAAGAAACTTTACGCGTCTGTAGGAGTTTTTCAGTTTCTCCATTTCTCTCTAAAGCATGTTTTTGTGATAGTGAAAATGACTCAAACGTGTGTTTTCAGTCATTTTTAGGTATAAACATTCCGGTACAAAACATTAAAAAAGGAATAGATACGTGCATCAAACCTTTATTTGTATTAATAAGTCATAAAATGGTAGGATCTCCGCTGGAAGTCTCGTAGAGGCGCGTTATCGACGGCAAGACTGCACGCCTGTTCAGTGCTTTGCGCATAGAGGCGATGAGAGAGTTGATGCGCATCTCTCGGTCGCCCCTAGCGCTCCCACGCTTTTAGGCCTCAGACATGCAAAATTACTTCAACCAGGCGGCCACCTTATTTAGGATAGGGTGGGCGGGGTGTATACTGCGCCTCCGTAAATTTGGTAAAGGACACCAGAATCCGAGCAAATGTGTGCTAAAACTCTTTGTTTACCGAGATGCATTTATATGTTTTACACTATCTTTGAGACTGTTGTTCCCTGGTTGAGAATTTGGTGTAGGGAAGTGCACGTTATTGAAATTCGGTTTTATGGCGTTCCTGTTAAAGATAGATGTATGTATACCACCAGCGACATTTTTAAGCAGAAAAATATTTGCTTCTTTGCTATTGAAGCCTTTTGTAACAAATTATAGCCTGTTTCCTGGAAGAATCAGAAAACTGAATACAAAGATTAAGAGTATCATTTTTCACACTTAGGTTTTTGTTTCAAGTTTATATCTTTAAAAAAACCGATTTCATTATNAAAGATTAAGAGTATCATTTTTCACACTTAGGTTTTTGTTTCAAGTTTATATCTTTAAAAAAACCGATTTCATTATAATGTATTTCCTTATAATTACCTAATTCTCAACCAAGCAACAGTCTTAACGAATTGTTATAATGTATTTCTGATACTTATATACATCTCCGCTTCTGGGTTATGGACTTACCTCTATCTTTTATGTGGTATGTTATTTGGGCTGTGATAGCACCAAAACGAAATTTATAAGAGAAGGTAAAATATCTTAAATAAGAGAGGCGTTACAGGCTTGCCCCCTCTTAAGTTGGAGACGTTGTCTCGCCACTATATGGACCATCGTCGTCTTCAGGCTGGATGTAATAAAGTACTTTTTAATACATAATGAATGTCGTCGACTAAGTCAGTCCTTTNCATCGTCGTCTTCAGGCTGGATGTAATAAAGTACTTTTTAATACATAATGAATGTCGTCGACTAAGTCAGTCCTTTATTCTGAAACAAAATGAAACGTCGTTGGATCGAAGCATCGTTTTTTCTTTTACCTGAAAAAAAATTAATAAAATAACAGCAACCACATATAGTTTATAGTTACAAGTCAAGGAGAACAGGGGTGGCCGGCCTTGGAGCGTCCAGCATCTAGAAATAAAATTAAAATATCGCGCCTGTATTGTAAACTTTTGTCAATGGTGGGTGGGCCCTTTTAATTCACTCGTGTGTCCCAGTTTAAGCAGGAACCACGGTTGGGTCAGTTAGTCCCTGGCCTCCAACTGCCGAAGCCTCTGTTGGCGGTGTGGCGGATGCTGCCGTGGTGTGCGGGTTTTCTCGGGTCTCTCCCGTTTCCTCCCAGCCGGCTCCACTTAGCGCCAGTATCCTCTCAAACATACAGTACGTGACCCTGAGAGCGAGAGTGTAAGTGTGAGAGAGTGTGTGAGTTGAGTGAGTGTGTGTGTGAGCGCGGGCGTGCTAATTATTTGCGAAGTAATGCTACCTTACACCCCTCTCTTCGGGTTGGACCCGACCGGCGTGCGAGTATAGAAACTGCCTTACACTACTGCACGCACGTATGAAAAATTTGATACGTTGGGCCTTCACCTAAGTTTACGCCCGTGCGATTCACTACTGGTTACATTCAGTCAGTTATGTTAATCCAATACGACACTAGATCCTTTATGTACCCCCATAGAAAAAAATCGCACGGGCTTCTAGGAGGCCAGTGATGAAGAGTCTGGTCACCAGCTGCTCCTCGACCAATCCAGCGTTGCGGCAACGTCTCGTTCAGGTATCCGCGAACAGCTAGGTGCATATGGGGTGGCGCGCCATAAAGGAAACAGCAGGCACTTCCCTTCACATTGACGTGTCGAATACGAGCTCGCTACCCCCTCNGGGTGGCGCGCCATAAAGGAAACAGCAGGCACTTCCCTTCACATTGACGTGTCGAATACGAGCTCGCTACCCCCTCGCCAAACATTGAATGTATGGTAAACAAACTTCCCGGTTAATTTGATTTGTCAATCAAGTTTGTAGGTAGTTTGGTTTTGATATTATAGACCTTCAAAGTTTGGGTATTCTTTTATACTCATCCTGTATTGTAAAGCCACCTACAGCACATGTGCCTCTCGTGTTGAAACCGCACACCCATTAAAATTACGCCTGTATCCACAGGTCGATAGCTGCTCATGCGCGGTAGCGCCGACCACAGTCTGTCCATGGGCGCTAGTCGATTGTCANCGTATCCACAGGTCGATAGCTGCTCATGCGCGGTAGCGCCGACCACAGTCTGTCCATGGGCGCTAGTCGATTGTCATTTCAGTCCGTGGCGCTCCCATTCGCTAATTGCATGAATCATTAGCGAGAGCTCGACGCTCACAGCTGTCCCGCCGTGCCGAGAAGCTNAGGTCGATAGCTGCTCATGCGCGGTAGCGCCGACCACAGTCTGTCCATGGGCGCTAGTCGATTGTCATTTCAGTCCGTGGCGCTCCCATTCGCTAATTGCATGAATCATTAGCGAGAGCTCGACGCTCACAGCTGTCCCGCCGTGCCGAGAAGCTCATCATCTGCTTCCCTCGTTTCAGTCCTTTACTGTGGAGTCATTCAATATTTACACTGCAGCCGCCAGTCCCCCCATTACCTAATGACTACACACNCTCATCATCTGCTTCCCTCGTTTCAGTCCTTTACTGTGGAGTCATTCAATATTTACACTGCAGCCGCCAGTCCCCCCCATTACCTAATGACTACACACACACACAGGCAAACTAAGTTGGCTTATCTCTTGAGCACACTGGCATACTTCTAGAACTAGTTTTATCGTTCCATCACCCTCCTCCTATGTTGACGGAACAAATAAAACGTGTCCAGATAATCTCTACAATTGGTAATTTTAAAATGTACGCTTAACTGGGCTTACTACTACTGGCCTATTTGTATTTATTTGAATGGTTTGTGCATTGATTTGTGTATGTATAATGTACACAAATACACCCACATAATATTATTTGAACTCACAGTTTCTTAGAGAAAAAACATAAATTAAAAATATTAACTAAGGAAAAATTTTTTAGTATTACGTTGCGAAATAATTATCATGTTTGCATTATTAATCTTATATAATAGTAGTATACTTCACTGGTAAATTTGACACTATGTAGTCACGGCGAAGCCTAGGGTTTAAAATGTAAACGCACGCCAATATCGGTGAGAATGTAACATTTGTGTACAATGCTGCTTGCTACACCATGCGTAACACAATACCCATAACTGCATAGACAATCAGAATCCCATGTCGAATTCANAATAGTAGTATACTTCACTGGTAAATTTGACACTATGTAGTCACGGCGAAGCCTAGGGTTTAAAATGTAAACGCACACCAATATCGGTGAGAATGTAACATTTGTGTGCAATGCTGCTTGCTACACCATGCGTAACACAATACCCATAACTGCATAGACAATCAGAATCCCATGTCGAATTCACTTTCACGACTAAATTTCCGTTTCGAATCTAAACACACATTTGGCTCCAATTTGCTTTCCTTCTGCGTATTAATTTTTTTCTTTAGCACGTGGTTTATGAAATTGAGGAAATGAGAACTACAACAAATAATGATTTGTATGTATCCATCACGAACATTTACCAACGAGATTTCTACATACGTAAATAGAGGGAGGAACATTACACCACACATGAAAAAAATCTGCTAAGGCAGAGTTAAACTATCATTCATAAAAATGTTCAATTTAAATGTGAAATGGTATTGGCCGCCAAACGAAAATGCCCGGTTTCATGTTTCATTGTGTCAATATTAGCACATTATTTTTGTAATGGTAGTGGTTATGACTATGTATATGGTTATGGTTATTTTGATTTCAGCGCGACCTGTAGGTATTAAGTCGCGCAACATGCAGAGAAAGGTTCAAGTTAAAGTGGGCTCAGGACCACCAGGGCACTGGGCGGCGGGGCTAAATCACCGCCCAGGGAGTTTTTCTCCGCCGGAAACTACCGGTTGGCACCCGCGCCCTCGGTGCGAGTACACGATTTAATCTCCCAACCGAATTGTCTGGCCAAGTGCTCTAAAAGGTGGCCGCCTGGGTAGGCCGACGAACGGTGTGCAGAGCTCTAGCGGAAAAAGTTTTATTAAAAAACCGTCCAACGTGTGTGAGTGTGGCCTGCTAAAGAATAGCATTAAAGAAACGTTAAGCGTCTGTATAAGTTTTTCAGTTCCTCCATTTCTCTCTAAAGCATGGTTTTGTGATTGTGAAAACACCCGTATGAGTCATTTTCACTATCATTTTTTGGTATGAAAATTCCTGTACAAAACACTAAAAAAGGAATAGGGACGTGCATTAAACCTTTATTTGTATTATTAAGTCATAAAATGGTAGGATCTCCGCTGGAAGTCTCGTAGAGGCGCATTATCGACGGCAAGACTGCACGCCAGTTCAGTGCTTTGCACGTAGAGGCGATGAGAGAGTTGATGCGCATGTCTCGGTCGCCCTTAGCGCTCCCACGCTTTCAGGCCTCAGACGTACAAAATTCCTTCAACCAGGCGGCCACCTTAAGGGTAAATTTAGTGGCGTAGCCAGAAAATGTTCATTGGAGGGGATACTCGGAATGAAGGGACACCAGACAACCCTACTATAGCCACGATGCATGCGTCCTGTTACACACAATAAACCCGACTTAAGGCGTATAGGGCTTGGCCTGAGACGCATCCGTACTCTTATAGACATAGCTACTAAAAACATACGGGACAGAGGTCACACCAGCATCAGCAGTGCTGACACACATGGTAATTATACAACTACTAGGAGAAAAATTACTTTGATATAAAAAATTTATTGTAGTTTACAGCAATTACATATTTCATCACAATTAAAGGTTTATGAATAATTTTAATAATAATATTGTTGACAACCTTAAGTGTTTACAGGAGGAGGGGAGGGAGGGGGTGAAAACCCCCAACCCCCTCGGGCTAGCAAATGTATTCTTTAAAAGAACACACTGACTTGCTGACACAAGCTGTAGGCTGGCCGTAGTTCAGTTCATATAAAACGGAATAGACCTGTGGGACTTAGAAGGAAATGGTACATCGTTCATAATTATGAAAATAATTTACTCTCATTACAGTATCTTACTGGTAAGATAATACATTTTGTTATTATGAGAAAAATAATGAAATATCAAACCTATGCCTATATAACATTTTGAAATGCAAGACTGTGATTAATTTGCACAGCATAAGCAATATCTCTCTGCGAAGAAAAAAACTATACATAATGCTGGTGGAACATCGCATTTAATTTGCGTGTTACGTAAAGCTAACATAACTTTTTTGTTTGGATCTTTTTTCTTTTTTTGGTTATTTGAAAGAAAAGGGGAGGACTATGAGAAGAAAAAGTCACATTGCTATCCATACAGTAGTACAAATGTATTCGTTTGAAGGGCTTGAGTCGAGCATAAACAGCTAAGGGACGTGTGTGCGTGTAGTTTTGTTCTTCCTGTTTTGCACACAACCTGCACAGGTATAAAGAAAATAGGTAAAGGTAAGGAACATGGTTCCGAGCTGAAAGAGAGTGCTTAGAAGATATCCCTCAAACATAGACAAATCATGAATAAGACAGATTAGTATGTTGTAAATAAATATAAAAAACAAGGATCAGTTAAGAACATGCCAATAAAACAAAAAATAAATGTCCGAGTCCCCAGCAAGAACAGCTAACTTTGCAGTGAATAAAATCCAGTCCTCATACTCATCAAATTGGAAATTGCTACCGGTAATAAAATGTGTTCTGAGACAGTTTACCATGTATCATGTGCGCAGAACTGCAGAACCACGAGACTTAGAACAATGTCATCTGGTCAGGTGAGACTAAAACCAACCTTTTCGTCTCGGATGATGTCCACAGGGTATGGAGAAAAGCCATATTGGGCCACGATGTAACCAATACACTTCCCGTGAGGGAGGTTTGGGTTTAGTTATGATTTGGGGGTGTATATCTGCAAAAGTGGTTGGGAATATTAAATT
Organism: Clitarchus hookeri; assembly: GCA_002778355.1. Taxonomy (NCBI): domain Eukaryota; kingdom Metazoa; phylum Arthropoda; class Insecta; order Phasmatodea; family Phasmatidae; genus Clitarchus; species Clitarchus hookeri. The sequence continues at coordinate 162,320 of NQII01003629.1, read as the reverse complement.
TATTGATGGTAAAATGGACACGTTTATGCACAATAATATTCTAAGAAGAACATCTAGTAAAGTGCAGAAAAATTTAAAATGTTGCCTTTCTACATTTTTCAACGTGACCTGAAGCATACAGCTAGCTGGTATTAAAGAATGGTTAATTTGGAGCATTTCAAATCAATTGAAAACTCCTCAGTTTCACTGCCTCAGCCCCATTGAACGTCTATGGGCATTTTCTAAAGTCTTGAGTACACAGCAGACATTTATCTTCCAAGGAACAGCTGAAAATAGGAGTGGCTGAAGAATGATACAGCATCAGTTCAGTCGTAAAAGGTGTGAGATACTAATCAACTCCATGCAGCTCAGATGCGAAGCATTTACCGCGCCCAAAGGCTACTCTGCAAGATATTAGAACTTCAATTTTGTTGATTTCATTAATTGTGTCAACTGTACGAATAACAATGACACACGAAAGCGCAACATCCTTAGTTTTCTTTTGTATTCTGTGGTACATGCTTTTAGAAATAATGTGCACATTTATAAAAAATAAAACAAATTACCCAGTTTTTTTTTTGTTAAATGAAATACACCAAACAATTAACTCAAATATAATAAACAGAAAGATATTTTCATAAAATCAAAGTGTACGAAAAATAAACTAAGTGAAACACTTGCCGACTTTAGAGGGTAGTATCCATTGCATCATCGATTTTCTTACAAATCTTTGTAATGAAAATTTATGATCAGACATAAAAAAAAAAACCAAAGCTAGATATGACAGAGGACAACTTAACGAATTTTTTGAAACTTTTACGGTTTCAGTTATACCTGTACTTCCCCCATGTGGGATTGACACTATTAAAATAAATAGGTAATATTTTATTAGGGTTACAGATGTGAAAATAATCATATAAAAAATAAGTTTTATTTCGAAATAACTTAAGAAGTTCCTATACCCTGACTAGCTTGGTTTTCAAATACAGACTCCGAAAATTAAGTTATGGAGGAAAATACGTACATCCAAGATGGCAAGCAAGGACACTGCCCACTTAAGGTGGTCGCCCCCTTGGTGCTTAAACTGCAGTAAAGCACGGAGATATGGAATTCTTGACGAAACTACTGAACGTGTGTCCTACTTTAACATACCCCGAGACGAGGAAGTGAGTAACATTTCCGTTGATATATGGGAATGAAATAAAATTAACGAAGTGGATACTCGCCTTTTTGGCTTGAATCGACAAAGTAAACTAGATCTTTCGTTTGGCGCCAAAATCAGCGCGCTAGCACACCGGAGTTGGGAGATAGGTCCATTCACAATTTCTTCAAACTTTTTTAAACAAACCTTTGAAAAATCACCCCATGTATGGTTGTTTCCTAACTATACCACGTGTTACAAACGTTTTATAATTGTGTTAACATAAAAGTAACTTATTTTTAGTTAAACTGAACTTTTTACTTATATTCTATCTATAAATTATAATATTCCATTTATAATTAAAATTAATAATATAGGTGTGTGGTGTTGGTAATGCCTAGTAAAAAATAGTTATCGTGCAAAATGTTATTGAAATGAGTACGCATGACTGCGGTGCGCTGTCCCTATGGTGTAATTTTCTAGGCCGGGTTAGGTAGGCTTTGGTTGCATGAGGCGGAGGAATATCTTGGAAGTAGAATTTCAGCAGCGCTTCAGAAACGTTGGAAGTAACCGCGAATGGAAAATTTTGATAGCCACAAATAAATTTTGATTCAGTCAATAAACAGGAGTCTGGTTTTCCGCTGTTCCCTCACCTGAGGTAAATTTGTGACATTCGAAATATTTCTACCTATAGGAATATACAATTTTACCACCAAACTGTTGACAAGTTTTTTTTTTTTTTTTTTTTTATAATTTAATAATGAGTTCCTTTGCATTAGGAAGAGCAACTGTGCCCTACCGCTTTTCCTGAAATTGTCACAAACTCCAGTTTCGGCAAATTCACTGCATACACTTTATGTATGATGCAGAAAACCAACACAAGACAATAAAAAATAATAAAAGGTAAATAAAATAAATAACGACGAGGTAAGGTTAGCTTTGATGACGTATTTTTATAATTTGCTTTTTGCATTCTGTCACCTTCGAAGCTGACAAATTACCGCCATATTTGTTTTTGGCTGCTTGAAACGTTTAAATATACTTACAGACGAGGTTATTTGAATAAACAAATAAGTACCATACTCACAATAATCATTTCGCAAACCTTTTCTTTGAATAGGTTTTTTTATCATTACACAACTTTTTTTTACTGTAGTAATGCAACACTATAATTGTTTTAGTTTGTTGATTTTAAATATGAAACTGTTCTCAAACAATAATTATGTCTTTAAAGGGCGTTGGCTACGGAAAAAATGTGTTATTTTATATTTGTACCATATATTGCTCAACTTTTAGACTCTTTCCTCGCAAAAAAAAAAAAATGTGCATAGTCTTTTGCATATATGTCAAAATGACAATTTTACTGTTTTTGTAATGTACAAATAAAATACAACCAAACTATTTGCAGAAAACTTAAAAAAGGGCAACTGAGAGATTTTGTCGTAATTCATTTTAAGGTATGCTTAGCTAGTAATTTTCTATACATTTACAGACAGCCAAAAATAAAATAATAAGCAAGAATTTCCTTATTTTGAGCAATTTTTTGCAATTGCAAAAACATTTCCATGTGCAATTTTACAGACGTCTTGAAGTAGATCTTGGCAGCTTCTTTCAGTGTGAATTATCTCATTCATGCCATAGTATGGTTTTCATTACATTATGAAGTCTTAATTTTGGCATCATGATACAACAAAATAATATCATCATTGAATGCATTTTAATATAGTGTTCTGACTGAAACATTACAAATTGCTACATACAAATTACACAAAAAAAATTAAAAATGAATCGGAACGCGGCCCAAGTAAAAAAAAAACAAAGCGAATTGCGTTAATTAACGCAAGGGAAATTAAAAAAAAAAACCTAAAGGGTAAACAAAGGAACTACAGGTTGTTCACAGTAAACTGAGTATTTTAAAAATTCCTACTTGAAGATCTAGTTCTATGCACATTGTGTATTATTCCACCATACGTAAAATTAAAATTGGCAATGGCCTGCTCACTGTATGAAATTGTTAGAAAAGTAAATATTTTACAAATTTGCTAATTATTACACTTATGCGCATTACAAAAAAAAAAAACAAATTAAAAGAAATAATTTCAGTATTCACAATTGCTTCATTAATCCTTTTAATTCAACGTCAATACAGAACTACTTTCCCTCCGTCGTTGCCAACTTTACTGGGCGTATGCCAATCACTGTGTGCCCGTTACAATACACGCAGGCAGGAGCAGTGACATTTTTCAAAGGTTTATTTCAAAAGTGCTCATCTTACCGTGAACAGGCCTTACGAGGGGAGATGCACGCAAATAACATTAGCCAAGTGTCAAAATGTAGCCAAATTGTGGTTCGATTCATTGACAGTTTTTTCAAGTTATATCTTCGTTTCTCACATATATTTTATCTTTTTATTTTCAATAAAAACAGCACTAACACTCGGGTCTTTCACGTTAAAATGTTACTGCACTGGTAATTTCTCAAGACGAATGTTTTAACGAGTTAAGTATTTGCATTAAGAAGTAGGAATTGCTATTCTTGTATTAATTATTACATATTTTGTTATTTGTAGGCGTAACTGAATTTCCAAACGAATGTAGCAGATTCGCTAGTCTTTAGGTTGGCGACTCTTCTGCCACAACCACTGCAATAATCATTGACGTATCACAATCTCTAACAAAACAACTTTTCATCACTTCGCAGTGGGGCTTAATAGCTGTATCAGCACTTAAAACGTTGGTAGTGGAGGGCGGGGGCGGTGATATATACATAATTATGAGGTATAATAAGCATGTAGTTATATCAGAAACAAAATTTCCAGCACTAAAAGTGTGTCCGAGAAGAAATAGATTTCGTGCATATGCCCGGACTTGAACTAGAACCCTCTATTACCGGCCCACTGGATCTTCCAAACTTTCGTGCCCAAGTTGATACCAGCGGCAGGTAGCGTAGCCGGTAAAAAAGGGGGAGGGGGTTAAAAACTCCCCCGAAATATGGACACATTACAAAAATTATAAATACAGTTAGTTATTAGTATAATAAGAAATAAGTTGTGATAAAACAGTAAAAATAAGTAAAATAAATAAAGTAAGTAAGAAATACACGTGTCCACATCTACAGTTTTTCTTCAGCTTCAATTTTTTTATAGGTGCTGTTTTATTAATGAAGAACACAGCCCCCCCAAAACATATCTGCCTACGCCACTAACCAGAAGGCCCGTCTAGGAATTCCGGAAACCAGTCTGTGGCCAGATGTATCCTATTATAACCACTTGGCAACGAGGTCTCGCTCCACCAGCTATACAAACAAAAACCTCGCTCGTATGTATACATCAGCGCATTTTTAACATCACAGTATATTTTAAAGCTCGCACACCAATCAACGGGACGATTTTTTTACAGTATACATTAAAAAATACCAGCAAAATTAAATTGGTCAGAAACCCGCGGTTATTAACACGCATTCAAAACTCCGGGGTAAAAAATAAGTTTTCGTTGCATAATACGTACTAATCGTTTGTTCAAATCCTACGCACGTCACTGTATCTCTGACCACGTAACACCGGAATTTTTTTTACTAGGTACAAATGCAAAATCCTAGTAGGAACTATTAAATGAACGCGATATGTATAAAACAATGCAGTTAAAAGTATATATTACGGGATGTAATTAACGAAAGTAAAAATTAAACGTTATTATTTTTAGATTACGAGAGAAAAAGTAAGTATCTCACAAATTTAGGTATCTACGTATGATTTTATTATCAACGAGTCGAGCAGCAACCGTTTCGCTTACGTACGTACGTGCCAAGGAGACACAAATGAGGTCAAATGCGATATATTGATTGTAGAAAACCGAAAGGTCACTCTCGATTAAGGTCGTACTACAACTGAAATAACCGTAACCATATCAACAGTAAGAAATACGTTCTGTAGGCCTACAATGGTACTTGCTACAACAGCGCATAACAAAAAACATAACCACTGCCAACACATACCAGGACAGCAAGCTGGCGCACTGTCTTAACTTCCTTCTCCAAGAAACTATCCACTGTTATTACTATACACGTCAAAATTCACTTCCACGAACTAAACATACGACTTAAATTGATTTTAGTTTCGCATTTACTATTCCCCCAGCGAGATGTTCACATACACAAATTGAGGGGGAACATTTTATAAATATAAGTAAGACAACTTACACATGCAAAAATTCCAATAACTATTTTTAAAAAATGTCCATTTGGATGTGAGGTGCTATTGGCTGGCATAAGAAAACATGGCAGTGGTTATGGGTATGGNTTTTTAAAAAATGTCCATTTGGATGTGAGGTGCTATTGGCTGGCATAAGAAAACATGGCAGTGGTTATGGGTATGGTTATTTCGATAGTAGGACGGCCTTTACTTGCAACACATCTTAATTATAGGTGAATAATAACGTTGGTAAATAAGGAATAATGACTGGTATTTCACTTTTACGAACAGTGTATAGTGTTACTGGAAACACGTTGAGCTCGCGCAAGTTCCGGCGTGACGATACAAACCCACAGCGAGAGCTGACACCGCCGCCGACGCCCAGCCGCGAGTGAAGAGTGAACGAATGTTCCAAGATGGCTGCGGCAACCACTAACTGCGCAGAACGAAGCGAGCGGNCGCCGCCGACGCCCAGCCGCGAGTGAAGAGTGAACGAATGTTCCAAGATGGCTGCGGCAACCACTAACTGCGCAGAACGAAGCGAGCGACTTTGGGCTGTGCCTCTCGCCAGGCCCCGGCGCATGCGCACTGGCGCAGCTGCCTCCTCTGCACGGCCGTCATGTGCAACACCAACTTGCTGCCCGCAAGGCTAACGATCGTGTGCGAGCCGAGCCTTGCTGCTTCTTGTGCGTGATTTACTCTCATTTCTGTATGAACGTGCATAAATCTCTTTCTTGGCTACCAGCTGATGGAAGGTTAATGGAGATATCCGCGTGATGTTCTGTCTAGAAGAGTCTTCCGCATCAGTTAATATCACCGCACTCGCACTCAAGTGAAGCATGCATGTATAGCACTGCAGCAGAAATTAAAACTTTTTTGACAGTTTCGTTTTGAAGAACATTTACTGCAGAGCGTAGTAAAACGTGCCAACGAGCACGTTTGTATTCAATATATTGGTGTACTTTTTTGTACTTCATAGTTGTCATGATTTGGTGTTTCATGTTGTTAAGTTGGTAGTGGAATCCGGCCCAGGGATCGAGAATGCTTTAGCATGAAAAATGCTTTGGTAGGCGAACTGAATAAAAGCTGCAACGCTAGTGCGATACGACGAGAAGTAGTTTGAGAACTAACTTATAACTGAACGCAATAAGTGATTCGTCTTTCATCGCGTCGAAAGGTAGGTTCTGCTTTGTTTATTTAAGTGTCGTATTGTGGTACAAGCAGCAACTATAGAAAATATTTGTAGGTTGTACCATAAATCAAATTATTTTGTAATATGAATAGGCCTATTCAGATTGTCATTGTTTGGTCGTGGAACTTTAAAAATTGCTAACTTTATGACAGATTTTTAAGTATTCATTATAGTAGCATTCTTGTATAGTATGTGAAATTTGATAGCGGGATAGTGAGCACAAGGTATTCTGACCGGTATTCATAAATAATGTGATTCTAATCTGAAAATAAATTTAATTTCGTAAATGCGTTCAGATTGAAATAGAAATATGAAGATTAAATAAAAATGTCACAACTACAGGAACATCACCCGGCGTAAGCAAATAACTGACAAACTCAAAAAATTAATGAATTTGTTAATTTTTGGCATTCAAACTGATGAAAGACTATAACAAAAGAACATGCCAAGACAAGAGAGAAGTACACTGCCAACCTGAAGGCTGAAGCAAAACAGCATTGATGCATCTCTATGAATTATTTTATTCCCGTGTAAATCAGTAATGGGTGAAATGTGCTTATTCAATAAGCGTTCGTGTTGAGGTTGACAACACAGTCTTGAAGAAATCAGAGCCAACTAATTCCGCTTCGTATGTGCTACGTATTTTAAAACTATTTACACCAAGGCAAAACAGACCGTCGCCTCGCCTAGATTCCGAGCTGCCTCTTGCAATCGTGCGGCGTCTCCCCCACTCCCTCTCCACACTCGCGTCGTGTGCTGCTATCCCTCGGCTGTTCTCCGCACTACGTAGTGTGTCCTGTCGCCCGACCACGTACCGTCAGTTGCCGTAAAGAAACGTAATTTCATTGACTCGTGCACACGTTTCCGTAGATTCAGGGTCAACATTATTATTTTATTTTTTATTCGTTGAATGTTAGTATGCCGATTTTAACGACTTCAGACGCGGCAAGATCATTCGAAAATTTGGTATGCTAAAGTACTGATACATATTTTTTTTACAGTAATGGTTTAAAAAAATTTGTCTGCACTTCACAATACAAATCTTGAACACTTGAATATTCACGTCTAGTGAATGCACTACGCCAACGAAGGAATTAGGTGCCAAGTTACAGCTACCAGCGACGAAAGAGAAACAGTAGTACAGGATACGTTATCTGTGCCACAACACGGCCGTATTGCAATGCTTGGAATACTACCTGAGGAATGGCTAAGTGCCTTGGCATCGCCGATATTGGAATACGCATATGAAATACTTACCTGGTTTTGTACAAGTCTCATAGTAATCCCTGATTTGTTGGTGAGGGGAAATTACTTTAGTTACCTGCATTTTTTAAAAATTATTTACGTATTTTTAATGTAGTAAATTGCATTTCTTCAATGTGATTTATTAACGTTTAGTTTTTTATGCAGAGTAATTGGGGAACATTTTTCACAACTCACATTCTGAGTTCGGGATTACGTTACACGCATCATGGTATACTTCCGTGACGTGTTGTCTTTTGGAATGCCGTGTTATAAAAACAAAAACTTAAGTACAGAATAAAAATGTTGTTTTTCCGAGTGGAAAATTCTTAAAAAATAAACTTTTAATTCCTTTTAAAATGTTACCTTTTTTTAAATTAAGAATTTACAATTAAAATAATTGTATGTGATTCAACTTCATGGTTGGGTGTTCTTTTATGGGGGGTGGGGGGTACACACATGTTATCCCTCCACTTTACAATCCTGTTTATATGTGAATATGTGTATGGCGCATATATATATTAACGAGACAGGCTTTTCAATGCCTTTGCTTGTCAATGATTTTATTTTTTATGCTATGGTTTTTTACGTATTTAACCTGGTGCATCTTTCGTCCCCGAATGAAACGACAGTGGCGGCTAGGCTAACTTAATAGCTGAATTATTTAATTGTAGATTCCATGTATTATAGAGGGTGTAGCCTAACGTCCATTGTTTCGTACGTCATTCCGGGACGTTGAAAATAAAATTATGAAAAGCAAAGATAGCACAACTTCGTCCTTATTTTGATTGGCTCGCAAGATCACGTACATTCACGTTAAAGCTAGATATTGAGAAACGTTTCTTTACGTTGTACTTTTTACTTTGCCCGCGACCGTGCAAGTCCCCATAGAAACGTACCAGTCGTGGTGTATCTGGCTCATGTGAACGTCATACTTTTGACGTATTAATTGCTTGAAACGTGAGATCATCGTAATCTGGCTTAAGGAAGTCATGGCGAAATTTTTGAATGTCGTTACCCGTTGGTGAAGTCGCTCGTCTTTATTGTATAACTCTCACGGTTATTAACCTGAAGCATTAAGATAGCCCGATCATCGTCTCTTGCGCAATTCCCCAATATTGGTACAATTTTCAGAATAACAGTGATGTGATTTAGTGAACGTTCTTTCACATTTAGCTTCCCTTCGAGCCTCGTACCTCCATACTTTGTCACAGAAAGTTTACTAACATTTCGAAGTAACAGATCCAACCTCGATATGACAAAGAAAAAACCTTTAATTTGGGGTCTCCGAAGTGGGTACGCGCAGAGTGCATGCGCACTCCATCTCCCATCATAGGCGCAGACTTTTTGTTTCCAGAAAGTTGGGCGGTGACAAGTGATTTTTTTTTAACCTACCTTAAAACTGATAAGAGTCGAAGGTCTAAGGTAGAGATTGGACCTAAATGTGTGTCAAGGCAGACCCTTATACACTTAGGTATCCAGGAAATATTGTAACTACAAGGGCACATGCTCGCGGTTTTACTGGAATTGGGCAAACATGGCTGCAATTGGGGCCATGGTTACCTCACATGCTAACCTAAACTGAACTATAGTGGGCCATATACACCGTAAAAATCCCACAACATCTAATAATTGCAAAAGTGCAAGCAATTTATGAAGTAGAAATAGACTACACGTTCATTCTTATCACACACGCGCACACACTATATTTCTCTCTTTCCCTTCCTTTATATTTCTCTCTCTCTCTCTCTCTCTCTCTCTCTCTCTCTCTCTCTCTCTCCCTGCCACACACACACACACACACACACAGTGTATGTTGTATGTTAGTGCGTGAAGTTATGCACGGATATAACACCTCATGTATGCCAATATTTTAAAAAACACGAGTTACAAATATTTTATAGGATCACACGGTATTAAAATGTTGCTTGCAAAGACAATGTAAATGATGAAAGATTCCCAAAAACTAAATATTCTAAATAAAATATTTAAAAAAATTTTTTTACGAAAGAAAACACATTCAAGTATTATATTTGAAAAATAATGAGACAAGTATTTAAACGTAAGTTATACTTATTACAAACTGAACTCTAAAGGTCAGTCAAGCGGGAGGGGGGGAAGGGGTGGCTGAAAAGTGGAGTTGTGACTGCTCTCCCTACCCCCTCTCAACTTTCCATCATCCTGTACTCCGCCGCGCTATGACTTTTACGATGGAGTGAGGCCGTTTTTAAGTCAGCAGATTTTGGCAGAATGGTCACGTGACTTGAATTTTTTCAACAATTGTTGTTTATCTTGGCAGATAAATTTACAAAATGACTGATTTGCCGAATACGAAATAGCATCGCTCTGTTGGTTCTGACCTTCAGAATCCATCTGATTACGTAATCAGCTCATTGGGAAGTGAAAACAAATTATGTGTAAAGATCACAATAAATGTTTTAAATCGCAAACCATTGCAATTTTTTTTTTTTTTTTACTTTTGATAGTAAACACTTTTCCTAGAAACTCAACGTTCTTTTCTAACATTAGAATTTAGGGCATTTCGGAGAAGACTGTAAACAAAATCGCATGTTATTTTAAGCATTTGCTTTACTAATGTTTATGTTTAATTGATATGGTTATACATGAAAAAATACTTCTGACATACGTAATTGCACAGCTAGTTTCGGCCTGTATTCGTGTAGGTTATTAATGCCGTCCTCTCTGCTCTTGACGACATGTTAGAGTATGTCTGAATTAATTTTTCATTTAATCGCATACCTCCTTTTGCAAATATCTTTCAAAGAACACACCGTGGTTATAACTGCATTGATGTGCAGCTGTACTGTGAAACGTCTAACCGACTGTATCAGAATTTCCGAATTGAATTATGTCAAACACTGTCCTACGAAAGAAAGAAAGGAAAACCGCGCGCAAAGAAGTACTAGGCGAGACATTTCCGTATTCTTGCCCACTTCATGCCGTCTTCCGCATCTTTTTAATTCGTTTTTCGTACTAACAGTGCAGTGTGGTTTAAAGAAGACGGAAATGTTCAAAGTTGGGGCCCAGTTGGGCATTTACGTCACAGCTGTATCTTTCGTGAAGGGAAAGATGACGGAATACAGAATTTATTGTGAGATCGCTCAGAATGACACATTTCAGTGTAGTCATGCTGAGGCTTCCATGGAGCAATATTCGGTTAAGAATCCTCGTCACACGAGTGTTATACTGCTTACTATTGCAAACATTTTCCGTTGGAATCCTCGTACTACATAGTTATCGTTCTCGTACAGATACCGGAATAATCGTACACTGAATGTATTATGTCCTCTTCTGTGTCAGTATGGACAACATTGTCTGTGTGTTGCAGAAACAGTTTGAATTGCAATTGCGCGTCAATCCACGAGCCATGATTATCTAACAGTTAGTTGACTGTGCTGTTGGTGAATTTGGGACGTTTTAAGTTGTGATTCTGGGCAGATGCGGGTCCAGAGGAGGCTTACAGGGGATATGACTCTCCCCCCCCCCCCC
>NQII01003629.1:133872-151025 GCA_002778355.1 Clitarchus hookeri | reverse complement strand
TGACTCTCCCCCCCCCCCTCCTTCAGAAAACCCTCATATTGACACGAAACTGTGCTGTGAATGTTTTAAAACTGAAATGAAATAACATTATAATTGTTTGAAGTCTAATTAAACATTTCTCACATTTGCCATTCTTCGGCTGGCATATCAACCACTGCCCGACGTCGTGTGAAGTAAACATTTAGAAGAAAGATTGTATAAATGTGAACCAGAGTTTAATTTTTGGTGTCCGTGAATACTGGTACCCAGGCATAGTTTTCTGTATTTCTTGCAGGGGTGGGGTGGGGGTCTTCTGTCTCTGCCCCCCCCCTTTTTTTTCTCAAAAACCTGAGACAGTCTTCCGCAGTAAATAATCTGAAGGTACAAATTGGTATTCATGTCGAAACCTAAATTATCATACAGAAGCATACGATAACCAAGCTCTTGAACTATGTACACTAGCCCGAAATACCCGTATGCGGACGAGGATCCATGTATTTTTGGCACAACCAACGACACCACGGCCCACAGAAGACACTGAAGGAGAGGGCAATTACGTAATTACTCGCTTCCCAGTTTTGTTACTTTTCGTCCACTGTGAATTTGGGTATTTTCTCTTATACTTCTCATTTGATTAAACACATTAAGTTATGGAATTGTTTCCTACATGCTATTCTCACGCATTTGATTGTTATTTTTTCCATCAAGCGAATAATGTTTTAAAATAGGAATGTTGGCAGATTTTTTTTATTTAGGGGGGGGGGGGTTATGTTCTGGGAAAGTTATTTCCAGTATGTAGTTTTGTGTGATCTTTTCACCAAGTGCACTGGGTGAAATTGCTGTCATATTCGATAGCGATAGCACACGAAACTTCACTCGCGCCACGGATAAGTTCAACACGTCCGTTATAGACGGTAGTAAACGTTAATTTACATCGGAAACAACCAGAACCAAAAGGTGGGACGAACACCCATTCCACATCTTTCTGTTTACTTCGTGTCGCTGTGTAACGAATCTGCAGGTCTGTGAACACAACTTCCATAAAATGTAAGTTGAGCAGAGCAGAGAAGCTGGAAGAACTTGTGCAAGTTATGATGAAAACACGAGATTACTGGGATGGAGTGGATCCGCTTGACGCTGTTCCCGACCCCAGTTGTGTAAGATGATAGGGACGTCCCGACTAAAATAGTTAAACCACGTCACAGGTACAGCGGCCGCCAAGAGTGTCGTCACCCTCGGCGCTGCCAAACATTGGACAGACAACCATCAAAACTTTATGCCAGTAACTGTGTTTCAAATACCACAGAAACAGTGTATTCAAGCTTGTTGTTGAATTTTTCTTCCTTAGTTACCAACTACTGTGCCAAGTCGCGTGTCAAGAGCCTGTGTCTATCTGCAGTGTACAAGATTATGTGCAATCCAGCATCGTTTCTATTATGTACCCCAACTTTTCAGGAATAAATTGCTCATTTCGCAAATTACAGATGTCGAAATGATAAATGATACCTCACAACCTGAAAAAAAAAAGCTTGGAGCAATCTTTGAACGAGATATTCATTTTGCAAACTGCGAATTTTTAATATATATACCTTTTTGTATTCATATATTCTCTGTAGCCTATATTCTACAGCATCATATTGACATTTACGATTCACTACATTTAACGCTGTTTACTGCAATCATTTGCAACACAATCCAATTGCGTTTCCTTACTCTCGTTTTGCAACATTATCAGATAGTTCTGTACTAGTTAATTCAAGGTAAATAGAATTTCTAACAGCCACTTGTGTATCCCTGTGTACAAAGTCGTGATAGTATTTCAATTGTTTCAAATGTTTTGTTAAAAGTCGTCCTTAAAGTGAGAGTTTTGTAAAACGTGTCAAATGCCAAGCTTAAATTTTTTAATCTTGGTTTTCTAATGGTTGTGGATGGTATTCCCACGTTATTAAAATTAATGTTACCAGCATGGTTGCAATAGTTAGCAGGTTCTGGATAGGCAGGGTATCATTCGTAACATATCTATAAATAGTGCAGCTCCGCACAGTATTACGAAGTGTTAAAGTATGTGGTTGGGTGAAAGTAGTCGGTAACATACAGACAGCTGCGGGAACTTAAGGATAGCGTTGTGTTATTCATTCATTGTTCTCTTCTAAAGCCTTGAAATATCTAGTCCACTCGGCACACAATCTCGTACCATCCACTTAGCAACCAGCTGTATCTGAACCCGGTGTGGAACTCCATATATAGCCTGTACGTTTCTTGAACCGACCCCACTCTGGTAGCATCTGGAAATCACTCCTTCCTGGTGTAGTGTTGCGTGCCTGGGGAAATGTAATTCACTTTGAACGAATGTGAATGTTTGTTACAAAATCTCTGCTAAGATACTAACATTCGCTTTTATGATGCAGCATGTTGGATGTATTTTCTGGTATTTTCTGCCCCCGTCCATCTTTCGCATTCTCAGTGCTTCGTCTCTTCAAGTTGGAGTAAGTGATGGTAGGAACAGAAAATATTTTTTGCTTATAAAAATCTTAATCCTTGGTGAAGTGAAGGCTTTCACTATGCCTTTCTTTTATGAGGGAGCAATTACGTATCCAATCTCTGGTAGTCAAAAATTTTAAATACTTGTTCAGAAATTCAGCTTAGTTTTGCTTCCATTGTATGATGCGGTCTTTTTCTGGAGTTACTACTGATGTCTTGTTAATTTCACCCATTATTGGTGTTTGGTGTTTTCGAACTATCGCCCATTTTGTTGTATGAGTAATACAATTATCGACCATATCGGCATGTCAGTAGATGCAGTTACCCAGCAGAACTTGAAATTCGAGTGGAAGAATCCAAGGTTGCTCCATTTGAAGGCATCGGGAATACGGGAATTTAGATAATTTAGCTAGAAGGCTTGGATGCCTTCCTGGCAACTGTCGCCCATAAGTAAGCTGTGTGACTGGAGTCGTTCTGTACAACAAAATTGCATGGTGTTATGAAGAAAATCTTTGCTGTCAGAAGAAACATTTTTGGAAGTGATCTGAATATGAGAGTTGTTATTTATGTACCCAAGGAAGTAATGACAAGTGTATTTGTGTTCCTTTTAAAAAGCAGTATTAAAAAGTTGTGTTTATTTGTATAATTGTTGTAATTTGCGGTAACTTAAACCACTCATATACACTGAAGAGCCAAAAAAACTGGTACACCTGCCTAATATCGTGTAGGGCCCCCTCCCCCCGAGCACGCAGAAGTTCCGCAAGACGATGTGGCATGGACTCGACTAATGTCTGAAGGTATACAGAAGACAATTCACACCATGAATCCTGCAGGACAGTCCACAAATCAAATCTGCGCCAATTTGAGAAAGGGTTGTACGTCTGTCACGTTTAATGATTCTCGTCAGTCGTCGTTTGCCCCGTNTCTCGTTACTCTGATTGGTTCCATACCTCTGTTATTTGCATACGCACGCCTATACCAGTTTTTTTGGCTCTTCGGTATATATATATATATATATATATATATATATATATATATGGATAAGCACATTTGCTCAACATTACCAAGCGAGGTGGCACAGTGATACACCTTTGGACTTGCATTCGGGAGGACCTGGGTTTGAATCCCAGTCCTGCCATCCTGATTTCGGTTTTCCATTGTTTCCCGAAATCAGCCCAGGCGAATGTTGGGAAGGTTTTTTTTCTACAGGCCATGGCCGATTCCTTTTCCGTTCCTGCATCTCCGAGCAACTTGCTCCGTCTCTAATGACGTCACTGTTGAGATGTTCAGCCCTACCTACCGACCTACGTACCTACCTACCTACCTACGTACCTACCTACCTACCTACGTACCTACCTACCTACCTATCTACATGCACACCACTATTGAGATCGTTATTTGAAAAATTCTATACTAATGATAATATATTATAGAAACGATATTTTTTACATTTTTCTACTTGGAAAATTAAGATTGTAATGGGTCAGAAATTGGAAAGGNTATATTATAGAAACGATATTTTTTACATTTTTCTACTTGGAAAATTAAGATTGTAATGGGTCAGAAATTGGAAAGGTTCATATTAAAAAAAACAGTAGCGACGTTTGCTTGGACTGCAAATGGCAAATAATTTAGAGAAGATGTATCACCCCTCTCTTTCCAAGTGTAGCCAGGTGGGATCGAACCCACGACCTCGTTAGTGCGCTTGGAGCATGCTACCACCGCGTGACGGAACGTGACCGGGGAAGCAGATTACACTCAGCCTACATCAAAGTGATAATCCGTAAGCTCCCGCCTGGAGAGTTTGACGCTGTATCATAAAAACTTAGTGTTCGGTGGTCGAAAAGGGGGNAAAGGTTTTTTTTTTGGATTGGGAAAAAAGAAACATGAATAAGAGGGGAAGAACAAAAAAAAAATATTTGGTCATAAAAATGGGGAAATTAAAACTCATTCTGCGCATAACTGAGTCTTGCCCACCTCCTCTCCACTCCCTCATCAAATCGTATCTTCTGTGATATGTTATACAGACCCGATTGGTAAAATGTTCCATTGAGGGGGGAGAAATGAAGAAAAGTTGGAACAAGTTATATAATTGAAAGTGCAGTCAGTAACTTATTAATTCTAAGTGCTCTACCACCACGAGTCTGGCCACTATATTAGAAAAATGGTGGCCCAAGTTAAAAATAAGTTCACGGCCAACCTCAGCCACTTTGAAAACGAATTTGGTCACACTTGGTCTTTTGCTACAGCTCATGACCTGGGTGGTGTCTGTGGAACATTGAGTATGGCATGAGGTGAAAGGTATTTTTATCTCGCATTATTGGATTGAAAAACATATAAATGTTCCGAAAAATGGAGATACTTCAAGATATAAAAGAGATGCATTTGTAGCACACCTTCTTGTGTTATAAGAATATTACACTGTATGACGAAGATGCATCTTGTGCTTGGAAAAAAGACTAAGTTTTGTACTGATGACATATTTTACAAGTTTTGAATTTCGACCGAACTTGCCAGTGATTACTCAGCTGTTGATCCACATCATGTAGAAAGGCCCAGTTGTGGAGACCTTAGATCAGGTACAACTCTCTGTGATGAATTCAAGGGGAAGAAGAATGTTTACATCTTTGCTGGAATCTGTCTAATAATTCAAATGATTCGCGATTATCCGGGAAGTATTAAAACCAGAAATCCTATATATTTTCCTGGAGCAAGAGGAGAAGAGCCAGAGAATATTCAACCCTTAGCTAAAGAGACAAAAAATTGTTTGTCATTCAAATCGCACATGTCCTTCAAGTTTTGAACTTAATGAACAGAAAATTTATCTGTTGACTATAGGACAAGCAAAAATGTTTATGGTAGATATAATAATTAAATGTGCTATTCACAGTGAAAAAAAGATTTCTCTGAGTCAGTGCACCTCCGCGCGTTTCATCGCCAATAGTTATGTACAAATTTCGTTTAAAAATTTAACATTTTCACTGTTACTTCGTGAAAGTTCCTTAGATTTAGCTACAGTTCTTTGCACACCACATGTTTTCTGTTCTCGGGCAAGGACATCGACATGAAAATAAAACATGCAGTCTCATATACTCCAAAATAATGAAATTGCTACTGCATACACGTATTAGCATGTTTTCTTTACTCGAACCAAATAAGAAGTGCAGATGTGTATAGCAAGCTGATGGTATGCCACAAAGCTGCGCATGTGCTTCCTACATCCATCTGAGCGAGTTTGAGAGGGGTTCAAATTGTGGCCTTCGAGTGGCAGGATGTCTTTCGGAGAATCGCCGCACAAGTAGGATGTGCCACGTCGGCTGTGCAGCGATGCTGACAACAGTGGACAAATGAACATACCCAGACCTGTAGACGATGTTCTGGACGTCCACGCAGCACAGACGCCAGTCAAGATCGACGTATTGTAAGGATAACAGTGGCAGACCGTACAGCTACCTCAGCACATATCAGAGCAAATGTGGCTCCAGAGGTATCTACACGAACAGTTGGGAACCAGTTACTGGCAGCGAGACTACGGAATGTCGTGCCTCTGCCCTGTCTTCCACTCGTGCCTCAGCATCAATACGCACAGCTCGACTGCTGCCGTCGGAGGATCACCTGGATGGTAGAATGGCGCAGCTTGGTGTTCAGCAGTGAAAGCAGATTATGCCTGCATGCAAGTGATGGTCATTTGCCCATACGACGTAGACCTGGTGAACGCCTTCTCGTAGAGGGCATTCGTCCAATACACACTAGACCCACCCCGGGCCTTATTGCCTGGGGTGTTACCAGCTACAACTCACGTTCGCCTTTGGTGTTTGTGGAGGGAACGATGACCAGCGCGTGGTATGTGCAGAACGTTGTTCGATCTGTTCTTCAGCCGTTCTTGCAACAGGAGGTTGCTGTGCTATTCCAACAGGTTTATGCCCGCCCATACACACTGCCCGTGCAACACAACGTGCTCTGCAAGACGTGCAGCAACTCCCTGGCCAGCACGATCGCCGGACTTGTCTCCAATCGAGCACGTGTGAGACGTAGATAGGACGATAAGTGACCAACGCGACTCGTCCGCCGACAACTTGCAGAGTTGCGTAAACAGGTCGAGCGGACGTGGAATAATGTATACAAAGACAGTATTCACTGCCTGTATGATCAACTGCATGGCAGAAAGAATCAATGGCACTTTCGTTGTTTTGAATATGTTAAGTTGCCACTCACTGGCTGTCATAATGTGGCCTTCTTATATGAAATGAACTATACCTTGGGACCGGTTGTGCTATTGATCTGAAAATGTAATCATTTCATGTACTCCATATGCACTGTTGCTACACTAAATCTTGAGTGAATTGGAAACATCCCAAAGTGTGGTTCCTACTTGTTGAATTCTCTTGAAGTGAAGCACCTACATCAAAATAACGTTGTAATAGCAATTATTATTTTTTATTTACTTCAGTTAATATTCAGATAACTCACAGATTATACCACGGAAGGAATCAAGTCAAGTTATCGAAAGACGGACGAGACAAAAAGAAATAAAAAGTGCCTTAAGCCTTCCCTACACGATACCTAATTTCTGCTACATTGTGTTATACCTATGGGCACAACATAAGGTATAAAAATTTATCTAGCAGAAGAGAAGAAAGAATGCATCAGTTCATACCCACATGTTACCCAAAGTGCTAACAGAAAATTATAAATGGCAGACATTCCGCAGTTGGCAAGGGTACAAATGCAATTAAATATTATATGTAGGTGCTTTGTGGTACATCCAAAAAGTACAAAGATTGTTTTTTTTTCTTCGGAAGACTGCATTTAATTAAGTTTCTGAGTAAGAGTACTAAGAATATTAATGTAAGGAAAATTATGTTAGTGACGGCACTGCTTATGTATAAAAAACAAGCTACTGTATTCACATTTATGAAAAACGGACATTTACACAACTAATAAAACATTAAATTATTTAAATATTTATCTTTAACAAGTATAGTAATCAGTCTGTGTGTTTTCCGTAATTAAACAAGCTTTTACGGTTGGAAGGCCAACAAAAGGCAAAAATATCACTATACTAAAAATTAAGGCTTTTGTGTGTGTCTGTTAACATTACTCGTGCTACACAGCTCAAATTATTTACTTTAGAAACCAATCGATTTTATTAGCGAATAACCACATGCAGCCGATTGCACTGTGCAGTTACTTGCGTATTATTGCTTCTAGACAAAGGTAGTCTAGAAATAAAAGTTTTTTAACCATAACATAAAATATAAATAACAATAATGAATCGCATAAAATAACTTAAAATTTCGTTACACGGCGGAGATTTTAACTCTTAAGCCCTAGAATTATCCGGCGCAGACCCGCGCACCAACTCGCTGAGCTACACACGCAGCTTACAAAGTAGCTGTGTAAAACTTATATATATATATACGGTAAAAAATCCGTTGTTACCGTGTAATTTTTAAAGTTGTGTTTATTATTTTATTATAACCGTGGGAGTAAATTGAAACGTTTCCCGTTACTTGCGCGTACATTAAGTTTCATTTTGTACATAAATATGTTTTACAGAACCCGTAATCTTTTCGCACACGGACATATACGGCTTGAGGTTGTTACTCGGGCGTCCGCCATCTTGTCTGGCGCAGCTCCGTGGGTATAGCAGAAATGTAGACCACGTTCTATTGCCACGGGCACGAAAACCCGGAGTGGGCTGGATTGTAACCTACACGGGAGCAGAAACGCCAGCAGAAAATGGGTAGAAAAACTGCTACGGAAAAGGGTATCGTGTGGGCCCGGCTTTAGTGACCCAGCATTTGGCTCCGTCTCTAATATCCCCGCAGTCCTCGAGACGTTAGCGTCCCAGCCAAGCCGGCAACCGTGAACTTCAAATGGGGAATCAATGTTAAACGAAATTCCTTCTCATTGCATCAATTTTAAAGATAACTATTTCAAACAAAAAACATTTTGACGCGACTTTCTCAGAGAATATTTCTATATAAAATTCGTTTTAAAAAAAAAATATTTATTAATATATATATATATATTTTTTTTTTTTGCTATNTACATTTTAGAAAAAAATATATAAAACAAAACAATCGGCAAGATGATTTAACATAGCAACATTCGGTAAGAAATGTCACGTAGAATACTTTTTGTTTGAAATAGCTATCTTTTAAATCGGCGCAGTGAGAAGGAATTTCGTTTAACATTGATTCCCCATTTGAAGATCGCTGCTGCCGGCTTGGTAGGCAGGGCCATTAATGAATTATTGTATGCGGTGTTTGGCTCACTGTTTACTGATTAGTCGCGGAATTCGCAAGGCGGCTGCGAACCACGTTCTTAAGGGCGCCGCCAACCTGCCGCTTGAATTGCGTCGTAGTGTGTTTGAAATCCGTGATTTTTTTTTACCAAACCATTAAACCTGTCCCCGTGATACCAATGTACGAAAAGAAAACACACTTAAGGCGAGGCACGTATAATACTCTCAATACATTATATATACAGGCTGATTATATAATCATGGGACAAACATTGAGGGGTGGTAGAGCTCACTAAAACAAACCATTATTGTATAGGAATATATGGGCGGGAGTGACGCGTTGAAGCACAAGCACAAAAACATAACACATTAACGGAAACATAAAATGTTCATTAGCAGCATACTTAACGAGTGATTCCGTACAGACAATGTTAAAACAGTTGATGGAAATGCATCCACCAACAGCCACGCATGCTTGGCGACCTCTACATATGGCGTGATTGGCTGACAATGGTGGCGTGCGTGAAATACCCGGCGTATTTGAATCTGTTCGCCAATCACTCCACCGACGCTACCAAGCTTGCATTACTGTCGGTGGTAGCAATTTTGAGCAATTATTATAAACATTGCTGTAAAAAGGCATTTAGCGGCGACGTTGTAAATAAACAATGTGTTGCATTTCATGTGTTATTTTTGTGTTTGTGCCTCGACGCGTCACTTCCGCCCATGTATTCCTGTACAATAATTGTTTGTTTTAGTGAGCTCTACCACCCCTCAATGTTTTTCCCATGATTTTAGAATCATTATGTATTATAAATAGTATTTCCGAGCCCTCCGACGTAGATAAAAACTGTTTTTTCACACTGCTGTACCTGATAATATACTGGTTGGAAACATGGGAAACTATTACAGGGACCTGCGTTGAACCTTGCTACAGACTTTCCACCAATGAAATGAAAGGATCACCGCTTAAAAGTCCCGCGACGAGAACACCGCGCGCGCAGTTCAGAGCCTTGCGCGTAGGGGCGAAGGAACATCAGGCGCGCGTGTCATTGCAGCCCTTATTGCTACCGCGCTTTCCTGCGTCAAACGCGTTGAAAACCACCAAGTAAGCTGCGCCCTTGAGGGCACTGCCTACCAGCTGGCAGTTGCGAAATTTAATTATGAAATCCCATGTTACGGAAATCTCGTCTCAGTGCGTTAATTTTAAAGATATGCGTTTCAAACAAAGTGCATTCTTCGCGGAATTTTTAGAAGTTCTCCACAACGGAGATGCTTCTATAACATTTATAGCCGGTTTGCAAGGAAATTTTTAAAATTTATGATTTACAAAAAATTAAATACTGCTTGTCTATATTGGAAATATTCGCTCGTAGGAATCTTCCCCTTAAACATTCGTGAAGAATACATTTTCTTAGAAACGTCTATCTTTAAAATTGACGCGCTGAGGCGAAATTGCCTTAACATGGGATCTCCTATTTAAATTTCGCAGCTACCCGCCGCGCCGGCAGGTAGTTGACTGGCCTTTTAACGGCAGTCTTGTTTGTTTAACGCGGCTGAGAACTTGTTTACGAGTGTCGGAGCTCCGCGAAGCAAGTGGTCCAAGGTGGGGTAGGCAAACGCTCCCAGTTGTGAACGTCCGGTGTCTGTCGCTCTGACTTCCCGGCGGTGTAACTTCTTGTGCTTGTTTTGCGGTTGGGAGGGCCGCGGTGACGCGGTGGCTAGAGCGCTCACCTCCCCGAGGCGAACCTCCCGGCGGGGTCGTTTGTGCGAATCGTGTCCGAGTGATGCCGCTGGTCGCGCGGGCTTTCTCGGGGATCTCCCGTTTGCATTTCGGCGCCGCACGCTCCCTCGCTTCACCCTCGTCGGATTTCAAGACCTCGTGTTACGAGCCGCCCAAACCTCTTTATTCCATTTGTTTTGTGGTTGTTGATCCCCTGGTGGTCGTTATTGTCTATTCGCGGTTTCTTCACAAAAATCACACCATGGATGGCGT
The DNA here is from genome assembly GCA_002778355.1 of Clitarchus hookeri. NCBI lineage: Eukaryota > Metazoa > Arthropoda > Insecta > Phasmatodea > Phasmatidae > Clitarchus > Clitarchus hookeri. Next base: position 140,319 of record NQII01003629.1, on the reverse strand, counting down.
GTTTGATTGTTTCACAAGCGTTTTATGTTTGTGCTAACATTAAAGTACCTCATTTTATTATGTTATGTTCATATTTTATCTATATATTATAATATTTCCTTTATAATTGAAATGAGTTAAAACAGTGAGAAAAAATATGTGTTGGTAATACCCAGTAAGAAATAGTTCTTTTGAGTGCGCACGAATGTGGTGCGTTGTCCTTTCGGTGTAATTTTCTAGACTCGGATAAGCTTTGTTTGCATGAGGCGTAGGAATATTGTGGAAGTAGAACTTAAGCAGGGCTTCAGAAAATATGAAGTAGGTAAACGTGAATGGACTAGTCTTTGTGTGGTGGCTGGACCTCTTCTAGGCCGCTCTGTGCACGTCTGCCTTATGGAGTCAAAGAATTTCGTGAGACATGCTGCCGTATTGCACTCTAAGAATATCAATGTAAACGAATAGTGAGAAAGTGCGAATGGTGAATTATTTTCACATGCATCCATGATGGCGTTTCCACATTCGCTCGCGAAACAACCAAATGTTTGAGAAAATCCCCAGCCTTGTATAGTAACGACGCTCAACATTCCTATATTTGCCGTCCGACATGTGGTATTATTTCCGTAAAACGTATAGGTTAAAAATTTCCGTTACAGTTTAGGAAGTTTACCAGAAAATTTTCTACAGTGTGTCTCTTGTACAGACTGAAGGCTCGGTTCACAATAGAATAATTAAAACTATTGGTGCGTTGTGAAAATGTTCACAGCTCGCAATCGTGTTGTCTTTAGATGACGTGATCACTAAGTTTAGCTACAAATGCCTCTTAGAGCACAGAGAGCGTCGAGGGAGGTCGGAAGCTCGGTGCCAACTGCATTGATAGACAGTCTTGGAAATGTTCGTGTACACTGTCATACAGGGTGGTTAGTATCACGGAAAACCTGGAAAAGTCGCGTGAATGTCCGGGATATTTGTGCGAGGTCAGGGAATTGAGATAAAATAGTTTTAAATGTATGTAATGAGAAAATAAATATTAGTTTCTAGCACTTCTGCTACGTGTCATCTTATGAATTGTACTGTCACTTAGTTTATTCCACCTTCATAAGAAGATTTATGAGCCTGGTGACAATTTTGTTGTCTCATTAATTGTAACTATTATTACACATATTTTCTTGCCTAATTTTTTTTAAATTTTACTAAAAAATCATTTAAACGCATTTACTATTCTCATAGAAATGATACATTGTACAGGATGAGCATAAAATAATACCCCAACTTTGAAGGTCTATAATATCAAAACCAAACAACCTACAACCTTGATTGACCAATCAAATGAACCGTGGAACCGTGAAGTTTGTTTGCCATACATTCATAAATGTTCAATGTGACCACCACGAACGGCCAGAACGACATCTACGCGATAATCAAACTCGTTCCACGCTCTTGTCAGCATGTCCGGTGTTACGGTTTGGATGGCGTCCGTAATTCTATTTTTGAGGTTGTCGATGTTAGCCGGCAATGGTGGACGAAACACTTGATCCTTTACGTACCCCCATAGAAAAAAAAACCCACGGGGTAAGATCCAGGCTTCTTGGGGGCCAGTGATGAAGAGCCTGGTCACCAGTTGCTGCTCGAACAATCCAGCGTTGCTGGAAAATTAAGTCCCCCGCCGCCTCTTCTAACTGAGGAAACAACCACTCTGTAAGCATGTCCAAATAAGGGATTCCAGTAACAGTGGACTCGTGAAAAAAGAATGAGGCCGAAAACAGTGTCTTCGGATACAATGCAAAACACGTTCATTTTGGAGGAAGCGCGCTCGTGTTTGGTGGTTTCATGTGGAGGCTCCTGACCCCATATCCGCGCGTTGTGCCGGTTCACCTTACCATTTGTATGGAACGTCGCTTCATCCCTACAAACCAGCTTAGACATGAAGGCATCGTCTACCTTGTTCTGGGCAAGAACGAACGCGCAGAAATCACGTCTCAGTTCTTTATCCCGTTCGGTAAGAGCCTGTACAAGCTGTAACCTGTATTGTTTGTACAGCAATCGATTTTGCAACACTGTTCATACAGCCGATTGAGGGACTTTCATTTCCCGGCTAGCTTGTCGAGTTGATTTTCTCGGACAGCGAACGAGCGCTTGTTGAATCCGTTGCGCATTCTCTTCGGAAATACGCTTCCGCCCGGAACTTTTGCCACTGCAAAGGCACCCTGTGTCACGGAACTGACGAAACCAACGTACGATACTCCACCTATCGGGAGGACGACGTCCGTATTTGTGACGGAATTCACGTTGAACAGTCGTAACCGATTCACATTTAGCAAACTGAATAACGCAGAACACCTTCTGTTGTTCCGTCGCCATCGTGATGCGGACTAACACACAACACACGCTCATAGTGCGACGACAGACGCTCGCAGTGTCATCTCTTGGCACATAAAGGAAACATCAGACCGTTCCCTTCACATTGACGTGTCGAATGGGAGCTCGCTACTCCCTCGCCACATCAAACCGAGAGTTACGTACGCCATCCAAACCTTAACACCGGACATGCTGACGAGAGCGTGGAACGAGTTTGATTATCGCGTAGATCGGGCCGCTCATGGTGGTCACATTTAACATTTATGAATGTATGGTAAACAAACTTCACGGTTCCACAGTTCATTTGATTGGTCAATCAAGGTTCTAGGTTGTTTGGTTTTGATATTATAGACCTTCAGAGTTGGGGTATTCTTTTATACTCACCCGTATTGTCTCGTATCTTTGTATTGTGACAATTTTCTGGATCTGATAATGCTAGTTTTAACCTCTGCGTCACCTTTATCTATTTTCCACCTTATTACCTATGTACTTTTTTTTTTTTTTTTTAGTTTTTATAAATATTTGTTTCTGCGTAGGAAATCATTAATAAATGAATGCTATGTTATTGTTATGTCTTACACATAAAAAAAGAATGCTTTATTTATTTGAGGTAAAACGTAAAAATATGTGTATTATTTGCCGCATAAGTTGGTCAAGGAAATATAACAGGATACCTGGAAAAGTCAGGAAAATGTCGGGGAATTTGTTATAAGGATACTGCTAGCCACACTGCCATAACGTCCATTACACAACACGTGTTTTATGTCGCATCGTAACCCAACAAAAACAGTGAAGGTAAAAACTTCACGTGATAGGTTCATCTGTTTTTATGGACGTTTTTGTGTAACAGTAACCAGAAGCCAACGCAAGTCCAATTTTTGGGACGAAATGGGTATAGAATTTATTTGATAATAAATCCAACAAATACATTTCAAATTAGGTGTATAGATGTTAAGCTCATGTCATTGCAAGCACTTAGCCATTTAACTGTCGTGAAGAAATAACATTGTAATTTCTAAAGGCTGTTCACGGTAAAATGAGTATAGAATTTATTTGATAATAAATCCAACAAATACATTTCAAATTAGGTGTATAGATGTTAAGCTCATGTCATTGCAAGCACTTAGCCATTTAACTGTCGTGAAGAAATAACATTGTAATTTCTAAAGGCTGTTCACGGTAAAATGAGTACTTTTGAAAGCCCTGCTTAAGATCTACTTGTATGCACATTGCGTATTCTTCCACCATCCGTGAAATTAACATTTCATTGGCGTCGGTTAAGTGAAATGTGTGAAATTGTCAGAAAAGTAAATATTTTCTAGATTTGTTTATCCTTGGACTTGAAATGCATTAAAAAACAGAAAGCAAAATAAATCACTTCAGTATTCAAAATTGTTTACCTAACCTGTGAAAATTCAACGTGATGTCATGGAACTACTTTCGCTCCGCCGTCACCTACTTTACCAAGTCAATGTGCCCGTTAAAATACTAGGGCAGTGACATTTTTCACAGGTTGATTTTCAAAAGTGCTCAATTGATCGTGAACAGCATATACATTTAAAAATCTGAATTTGACAAAATATTGGATATTCTCTGAATGATAAAAAAATTGCAAAATGCGTAAAGTACACATTATACAACTTTAAATTTATTAATAAATGTGACGTGTGATTTTAAACAAAAATATAGCATGCGCCAATGGCCTTAATTGTTAACTTCAGAATCATGATGTGTACAGAAGAACTCGGTGTGTGTTGTTTAATGTGTTGGTTGACAGTACATATTAGTAGGTCGTGTGTGTGTGGTTAGGTTTAATGAAATAATTATATTTTATCTATTTAGTGAAAATGGCGTGGTGGATCAGAACTGAGCAGTCTGTGTTGCTGGCATGGAGATTTGTATTTACAGTAACGTAGGCAACAAAAATATTGAAAAGTCACGAGTGAGTCGTAAATCGAGGGCACGTAGTTCCATGTGCGCAAACTGTGGTTACTGCATAATTCTTAATTTATAATTTTTTCAGTCCTGAACACACTCTTTAGGACACTGCCTACCGGCTGGCAACTGCGGAATTTAAATAGGAAATTCCTCAAGGGAATTTCTCCTCTGTACGTTAATTCTGAAGATAGGCGTTTCAAACGAAATGTATCGTTCGCGAATTTTTCAGAAGTTCTCACAGCGGAGGTGTTTCCATAACATGTATAGTCTGTTTACAAGGAATTTTTTAAATATATGTTTCACAAAAAGTACTTACTACCTATCTGTATTGAAAATATACGCTCGAAGGGATATTTTCCTAAAAAAAAAAAAAATCGTGAATAATACATTTTGTTTGAAACGCTTATCTTTATAATTGACACACTGGGGCGAAATTTCCTTAACATGGGATTTCCTATTTAAATTTCGCAGCTGCCAGCCGGTAGGCAATGCCCCTAAGGCCTCGTATATGACCTTATATACCAGGTGTTAACAGCTGGCATGTAGGAGTTCCTATCACGCGACAGTAGCTGGCGTGCTAGCCTGTGAAGCACGAGTCGCAGATTAGCAGGGTTACCGCACATCCTCTTTTCTGAGCACAAGTCCTCCTATTTGCACATTGCCATCGTGCCGACCTCTCTTGGCGCAGTCAGCTGGTGCGCCGGTCCGCGGCGCGGGAGGTTCTGGGTTTGAATCATAGGTGGGGCATGGGGGTTAGTTTAAGTTATTTTGTAAGCCGCCTCCTGATTAGCCTTCAGGCATAACACCGGGGGACATTAATAATCCCTTTCCAATCAATCAATCAATCATTTTGTTCTCATGTCCCTCCTTTTTTAAAATGTCTTGACATATCATCAGTTTTTCTGTTGTTCAGTTTAGAATAATGGATAATTGAATTTATACGTAAAAAAGAGCTATATGATTTTATAAATCAACTTCCAGGCTGGCATTAATTATTGTTGTACCATACATATAATTTTGTCTTTTTAACCAGTTTTTGTATTTTAAAAAATTTAATGGACAAAATGAGGGATTTTTTATTTTTTAATAAGTTAATGTATGTTCAGATTTTTCAGTTTTTTACTAAAACAAAATGCGGCAGCGTGGATAATTTTTCATAACTTCAGACATTTGTGACTTATGCTTTGCAATTCCAGGTTCAAATTCCAGCATCGTAAGTGTTTTCTCGTTATCACTGCCAAATGGACTGATGAGAGAAGTAGTCCGTCCGTCCAGGATTGTAAAATACAATCTGAAAATTCATTGCTTACAATTCTATTAAATAACTCGTTTGTTTCTAGGCCAGAGTTTCTTTAAATGAAATCAGTTCGACTGAAAAAAATATTTACAGACTGCGGGCCCTTTACCACCCAACGGGGTTTCATATGACCTACAGGGAGATTAGGAACAAGCAAGATTGGCCCCCTCGCAACTCCCTGCCACATCATCCCATTCTGTAGTTACGGAGGTTGCCATCCGCATCTATATTGAGAAAGCCTGTGGAACGGGTTTTATAATGCTTTTTTTTTTATTTAGAGCACTGGTAATATTACTCCTTTTAACAGCAGTGACATCATTTCTAAGATAAAATATCCTCGTCTGGGGGAAATCGTCTATAAGCTGTTCACGGTAAAGCGAACACTTTTTAAGGCTGCGCTTAAAAGTTTTTTCCCCCAGATTATTTGTATTATGTTGCAGTTGCCAGTTAATATAAATATTGTCATGTGACTAATAAACATCCTGTATACATTGTANTTATTTGTATTATGTTGCAGTTGCCAGTTAATATAAATATTGTCATGTGACTAATAAACATCCTGTATACATTGTATAGCTCTGAAAAGTTTACGTCTCTGAACTAGCAGCTTGTAACTCGTGTATTATGCTGTTGCTGCCCAACAGCCCGTCTCTCTCTCTCTCTCCTCTCTATCTCTTTCTCTTTCTCTCCTCCTCCTCAACCAACTTCTCTTCCTTCATCTCAATCCCAGCCGTCTGCCAGTTTAAACGGGTATCTTGACTGTCATGAGATGATAACTTGCATCAACTTTCAACTCTGGGTATGTCGCGCAGAACCCCAACACTTGGCACGCACTACACTCTCTATGCATTGCGCCCCCTCTACTTTTTCTTGTGGGG
>NQII01003629.1:118402-133866 GCA_002778355.1 Clitarchus hookeri | reverse complement strand
GGTTACGCAAAAATACTTGCTTTTGTTCCACCACTACCCGCTGACGTGGATGAACTCGAAAACAGTATTACCGCTTCAGTAACTTCTGCGGAAGAGGAGACAAGCGTTTTTGGGATTCGGCTATCGTCTTGATGTTATCCGTGCAGCAGGTGAAGGGTAAGTAGAACGTAAACACACAATACGGCGAGTGAAACTTGATGATTTACTGTATAGTTAGTTAGTTATGTAACTGCAACACATTTTCATTGTTAAATATATAAGTGTTTGAAATGGGTGATTCTTTTCGAAACACAATTTGTTTTAGAAATGCCTCGTGCGGTGATAGGAAACATGCCGGGAACCGTGATGAACGTTAAGGCTTATAATGGCTTGCTTTGTATTCGGTAATGATATGCAGGTGTGAAAGTTCCAATAGAGACTTTGTACTCAAGTACGAGGACGTAGATGATACACCTGTCTTAAATGTCAGGGCCGTAGCTTGTAGTCGCATGATTGCAGCTGCAAGACTGTTCGCCGTAGGCCATGTGTCCGCTCAGGCTATACGAGTCATTTGACATTTAGAGAGCGTGTCTGTTTCGTATTAGCGGCATCGCGTCCTCCTTGAAAGCTTCAAACCTTTTTTTGCTGGTTGGCAAAGGCCCTTATTTTCTGGGATGAAGTGTTGCTGGCGGAAGAGAAACACTTAAGGGGGAATCCTTAGTAAACCAGTTTAAACGCCGCCAGATCATGACTGGTAATCATGAAGCATTACGACGGATCCTCGCAACACTGTCATATGCATTCGCGAGAAGCTGGATTTCTCGCAAATTACACCTGTAACAGTAGGATGTCATTACACGCGATGTAAACCGATGGGTTGAACTGCAGATGCCACTTCGTATATTTTTTTTTTCCTTTCTTTTAAGGAAGCTTCGCAGGAAACCCCTTAAAAATGCTATTTTTAACCGTTTACACAATTGTTTTTCTCTTTGAACATATTTGATGGCATACAAGTAAAAAGTGGCTGTTCTATATAATACGAGGGCTGATTCAGAAATCATGGCACATATTGCTTTTTCCCCCCGAAAATGACCCAACACAGGAAATGTACTACGTACAGTTGAAAGTGTACAACATGTAGGTTTTAAAGGTGACGGACGCCACGTGGGGTATGGATGCACGAGTGTCCGGCAAGGAACAAAGACAAACATGGCTGTTCGAAATCACCGTTTAATTGACATATTCTCGTACAAATTGTATACACTCACGTGAACGGGCACGTATCGTACGTGTACGAGCTGTTTAACATCCNAAGTAGAACGTAAACACACAATACGGCGAGTGAAACTTGATGATTTACTGTATAGTTAGTTAGTTATGTAACTGCAGCACATTTTCATTGTTAAATATATAAGTGTTTGAAATGGGTGATTCTTTTCGAAACACAATTTGTTTTAGAAATGCCTCGTGCGGTGCTAGGAAACATGCCGGGAACCGTGATGAACGTTAAGGCTTATAATGGCTTGCTTTGTATTCGGTAATGATATGCAGNATAGGAAACATGCCGGGAACCGTGATGAACGTTAAGGCTTATAATGGCTTGCTTTGTATTCGGTAATGATATGCAGGTGTGAAAGTTCCAATAGAGACTTTGTACTCAAGTACGAGGACGTAGATGATACACCTGTCTTAAATGTCAGGGCCGTAGCTTGTAGTCGCATGATTGCAGCTGCAAGACTGTTCGCCGTAGGCCATGTGTCCGCTCAGGCTATACGAGTCATTTGACATTTAGAGAGCGTGTCTGTTTCGTATTAGCGGCATCGCGTCCTCCTTGAAAGCTTCAAACCTTTTTTTGCTGGTTGGCAAAGGCCCTTATTTTCTGGGATGAAGTGTTGCTGGCGGAAGAGAAACACTTAAGGGGGAATCCTTAGTAAACCAGTTTAAACGCCGCCAGATCATGACTGGTAATCATGAAGCATTACGACGGATCCTCGCAACACTGTCATATGCATTCGCGAGAAGCTGGATTTCTCGCAAATTACACCTGNTGAAGCATTACGACGGATCCTCGCAACACTGTCATATGCATTCGCGAGAAGCTGGATTTCTCGCAAATTACACCTGCAACAGTAGGATGTCATTACACGCGATGTAAACCGATGGGTTGAACTGCAGATGCCACTTCGTATTTTTTTTTTCCTTTCTTTTAAGGAAGCTTCGCAGGAAACCCCTTAAAAATGCTATTTTTAACCGTTTACACAATTGTTTTTCTCTTTGAACATATTTGATGGCATACAAGTAAAAAGTGGCTGTTCTATATAATACAAGGGTTGATTCAGAAATCATGGCACATATTGCTTTTTCCCCCCGAAAATGACCCAACACAGGAAATGTACTACGTACAGTTGAAAGTGTACGACATGTAGGTTTTAAAGGTGACGGACGCCACGTGGGGTATGGATGCACGAGTGTCCGGCAAGGAACAAAGACAAACATGGCTGTTCGAAATCACCGTTTAATCGACATATTCTCGTACAAATTGTATACACTCACGTGAACGGGCACGTATCGTACGTGTACGAGCTGTTTAACATCCNTGACATATTCTCGTACAAATTGTATACACTCACGTGAACGGGCACGTATCGTACGTGTACGAGCTGTTTAACATCCTCCAAAGCAGTCTCCGAGGTTGTCCACGGTCCGTTGCCAGCGATGAGGCAGACATCGTCACAGCATTTCGACGAGAGGTGGCGCCCATTTGCGTATCTCATGCAGCCGATGGTATTTCCCGTCTCCCTCGGGAATTGTTTTTTTATTTTTATTTTAAAGTTTAAAATAGTGTAGTTACGGAAAAGTTTTGTTTAGCAAAAAATATTATAAGGAAACCACATTTCGCAAACATTTTCTGAAATATTTGCAAATACTACATTGTTGAAAAAACATTTTTTTTATTTGGACAGTAAAATAAAGCCATCAATGCGGTAACTTTAATTGTTTTAAAATTATTTACTTAAATTTACTTTAGTTGAATTTTTAAAAATATTAAAAAATATATATAAAAAATAATAAACTTTTTATGTACGGACTAGATCTATCAAAACCAGATTTAAATTTGGAATGCACACTCTCTAAAATTCAGTAGTGATAACTATACATTACAAGTACATAGATAGTTACTTTGCATGTCAAGGTTATCCTGAAACATAAACTGTTTTATAAAGAGATTTCGATCCAAAACAGGAACAATATACCTGTCATTAGGGTGTGCCTGGGCACACCCGGCATACCCCGTGCGCGCACCCGTGAGTGTGTGCTTTAAATTAAAACATATTTTACATTGGGAAAAGGTGTTTTTATTATTGTGCAAAGAGCTCATTTCAGAAATCGAGGTTCATCACCTTCTTTACTAGGGAGTTCCCTCAACTGCACGTGGATTGGCTGTAACCAGGAATGGCGCTGTTGCGTCCCACCAGTACGTAAGGAATGATTTTAAGAGTGTATGATGCATTTGGGAGCTAGACTGAACAAGGTAGGAAAGAAATGGTACGAAACAAGTTAATGTCATCTTTATTATAGTTGATTAATTAAGTGTGGTGAATTGGTGTGCAGTTATTTCGGACATAGTGAAATTGTAGATAGGTAGGTAGGACTTGGTAGGGCTTAACGTGTCTAATGACCTCGCTGGGTCATTCGAGACGGAGCAAGTTGCTCAGAGAAGCAGGAACAGGGAAGAAATCAGCGATGTCTTGTTATAAAGAAACATCCCATCATTCGCCTGGAGTGATTTCGGGAAACCATGGAAAACCGAAGTAGGATGGCTGGACCGGGAATCGAACCCAGGTCCTTCCGAATGCCAGTCCGAAGGTTAACCACTGTGCCACCTCGCTCGGTGAACATTGTAAAATTAAGTTGTGACGCTGGAAACAGTACGATTCTTCAGAATNAACCACTGTGCCACCTCGCTCGGTGAACATTGTAAAATTAAGTTGTGACGCTGGAAACAGTACGATTCTTCAGAATGGTTTTCAGATAGAATCTCCGAAAATTCTTTCAACTGGCGACAAACTACATGCAGATACTATATCATCAAAGCATGTGCCTCATATTCTTGGGTGTATAACATGAGATACTAGCACCGGACTTCATGTGTCTCATGCTGAGTTACGAAACTTGCCGACTTGACGGCTCCAGCCACAGTGCGAGCCATCGGAAGTTATTCACTGCGTACCGAGTGACGTTATTGTTTACTGTTTCAGGTGAAACGACAAACAGCTCACATTACAGTGTTGCCAAACTTTCTAGGAAGTCAGCAGTGGCGTATTTGTAGCAGTGAGAGATGGGAGACACTGCAACGTGACTGCCTCTACGAAGTAACCTTCAAATAGGAGAACGGCAGCAAGTTGCTCATGTTAACGGTAGTAATCTGTCTTTAGTTTTTGAGTCGTCGTGTTTGTCAAGACTTCACGTCCAGAGTCTCCTGCCACGCCAGGCAATGTAGTTGGTTATTGGCCGCACATAAAGCAAACTCCTTGTCTCTGCAGTGGCGACGTTGCCACCGGGGTTACAGAAGACAGAACCAAGCATTTAAGGTCGTGAATCGCGTTGTCGATGGGCCCAAAGTAAATACACTGCTGGACAACACAAATAACGCACACAGAAGGATGTGTCTGATGATACTGAAACGTTAGAGGTAGTGAAATAGATGACAGAGCAGCAGGACTATCAATTACATACGGATTTGTGGTACGACACCCGGCTATCTTCAATAATGCGTCGCACCCTTTCGCNCAGCAGGACTATCAATTACATACGGATTTGTGGTACGACACCCGGCTATCTTCAATAATGCGTCGCACCCTTTCGCACTGCGATATGCGCTGCAACACTGTCCGGCATGGAGCCCAGCAGAAGCCGGATGTTGTTCTGAAGCAGATGTGCCCACAATTTTTGGGCAGTGGGTTCCAAATCCCGGATACTGTGACACGGCGGCAGCTAGCGTTTCAACTGGTCCCACACATACCCGATCGGGGAAATGTCAGGGGGAGCGAGCAGACCATGGTAGTGTTTGGACGTGGTGGTGGCAGTCCTGGGCGATCCGTGCCACGTGCAATCTCGCGTTATCCTTCTGGAATGTCGCACCTGGAATCCCAGCCAGAAACGGAGGCAGATGGGAGCGTAGGATCTTGTCCACATGCCGCTGGGCCGTCAATGTTAGACTCAACCTGACGAGAGCGGATCAGCTATCGTAGACTATAATGTCTGCAGTGAGGGAAGTGTGCCGCGCTCGGTAGCGAGTTTGGGATTGTGGCGTTCACCAGGGTCCCTACACTCATGGGCTCGATGATCGTCAATCCCCACAATGAAGCGGCACTCATCACATCCCCAGCCTGTGGCGTCGTGCACTGCTCTGGCATGGCATCACTGCAGACGGAGCCGCCGCTGTTGCAGGGTTAACGGCAACACACGTAACGGGCGCTGCGATCGCAGATTCGCCTCTGCAAAGCGTCGGGAAATGTTCCGTGGGCACGCAGAAGCTCCGCCACCGGCCGGTATCGTGAACTGGGTTGCCCTGGGTTCGCTCTGCGCAAGACGCACAATCCATCGATCCTCTCAACTGGTAGTTGACCTCCGTCCGTCCTCAGCCGGTCCTCCGTGCGTGGGTGACTTCGTGTATTCCCTGCTCCCAACACCAGACAATATGTTCCGAACGATGACCACACGGCGATGTGACCACCCTGCGGTATTCAGCTCGATGATGAGTCCTCTCTCGAAGTTCGTCAATTGCGTAAAGCGTTATCTTTGGAGGCTTCCCGGCGATCTTCTCCACTCTGCACACTTGCTCGGTATCGTCTAAGTGTTTCTCGCGTTAATGCGGCTTCGACTACACGCCAGTGTCTACAGCTGCTTGCAGCGCCACTGGCGGATGTGTGGTCAAATGCAAACGCACCAACATGGGATCATGTGCATACAAGTTGTTCACGGTAAACTTAGCATCTTTGAAAGCCCTGCTTTAGATGTACTCGTATGCACATTTTGTATCCTTACGCTATATGTAAAATTAACACTGTCGTTGGCCTGATCGCTTTATTCATGCGTCGGTAAAGTAGAACTGTAAAATTTTTAGAAAGGTAAATAGTTTACAAATTTGATTATTCTTACTCATATCTTAAACAGAGAACAAAATAAATAATGTTGGCATTAGCAATTTAACATCAAGACATGGGACTACTTTTCCTCCGTCGTTACCAACTTCGCTGGGCGAATGCTAGTCAGTGTGCTCGTTAAAAAATATATGAAGTTAAGGACAGTTATATTTTTCAAATGTTGATTTCAAAAGTGCTTAATTAACAACGGACAGTCTATACCAGCCCGTACTCTCACTATTTACATAGTTTTTTGGTTGTGCATGGTTTCGTCTTGGTACGCTATTTTCATTGTCCAGCAGTGTATATGTGCATATGTCCTCTTCGTTGTTCGTCTAGTCACTTGTAATTTTTTTCTCTTTTACTTGGTTACTATTGCCTTAGTTCTTGTGGAAAATTATCTATGTGTTATATCAGTTTACAGTGGCTGCACTTGGCTTATTATCCTGTTTTTTTTATATTCGTAATAAGGGTTTTTTTTTGTGACACTATAGCTCTGCAATGGCGTATAAGTCAAACTTTGTAAAAAAAAAAAACAAAAAAAAATTGTCCGTAACTATACTGTACGTTTTCCCAAAACCCTGAGTGGAGTATCCACAGTAACGTTGGCAGCGACTTGGGGAATGTAGTCTGCGATTCTCAGTTGGTAACCATTGAAACCTGTTTCGTTTTATTTGTAAACCTGGCGAGAGAATTGGTATGACTGTAACGCATTTGGTAGCAGTGACTCTGCTCGTCCCGTGGAGCCGTTATATTAGTAAAAGAAAAGAGGGAGGGGGAATGTAATTATAATATTATCGGAGGTCATGGAGACTGCAGAATTGACCATTTTTGAGCCTTACAAAATGATTAACTCTCTCTGCAATAACAATAGCAATACGCAACAGAACAGTGTTGTACCAGTTTTCTGTGTACATATTCGACGTATTTTCGATGGTGCAGTTAGGTAAAACTGTTGCACAGCTTACAACCAAAGTGGACACAAAAATTATTAGTAAACTTCGTACGTGGAATGTTAAAACCCTTGCATTCACATTAGTTAACCAGCAGTCAAATCGCTGATGAGCTAGTACAAATTAGGNACGTGGAATGTTAAAACCCTTGCATTCACATTAGTTAACCAGCAGTCAAATCGCTGATGAGCTAGTACAAATTAGGTTTTTGGCGAAGTATTAAAAAAAAAAAAAATTGATCTCTACTTGCTAGCGACCTTTCCACAGAATTTTTTTTTTTTTCATATTACCTTCAGTTTTTATTGAATGCTATATGACGTCATAGAAACGTCATAATCGCGGCCATTTTCTCTTTCAATTTCTTGAATGTTTAGTTTTTCTTAGAGATTTTCGTTTAGAACATGTTCTATATCTTTTTTAATCCAAATTTCCAATCGCTTATCACAGCTTTTCTAACAGTGTTAATGGAATCAATCTCATGATAATAATTTTGTGTGCACACACTTCAAGTTTTTCCAATATAAGGGCGCATATTTTTAAAAAGAAAATATACGGTATTATGAAGAAAATTTGTTGGGGTTTAACTAATTATTTTGGTGTCGTGCATGAGTCGTAGATACTTCTAANTTTTTTTAAATCCAAATTTCCAATCGCTTATCACAGCTTTTCTAACAGTGTTAATGGAATCAATCTCATGATAATAATTTTGTGTGCACACACTTCAAGTTTTTCCAATATAAGGGCGCATATTTTGAAAAAGAAAATGTACGGTATTATGAAGAAAATTTGTTGGGGTTTAACTAATTATTTTGGTGTCGTGCATGAGTCGTAGATACTTCTAAAAATTAAATTTGGATAATTTTTTAATTTGGTTTTATTAAAAATTTTGTAATAAATTTTCATTTGGAAACTTCAAAGCTTATTGAATGCAATTCTTTGAAAGGCAAATTGAGTGATGTTTTAGTAATAAATTGAATTCAAGTATAGGCGATTCACGGTAAACTGAGCGCTTTGAGAAGTCTGGCTTAAGACCTACTGGTAAACATATTGTATATCCTTCCGCCATATGTAAAATTTGCATTTTCATGGGCCTCGTCACTTTATCCATGCGCCAGTCAAGGGAAACCGTGAAATTATTAGAAATTTAAATATTTTACAAATTTGTTGATTCGTAACACTTGTGTGTATTTAAAAAAACGGAAAGAAAAATTAATAATTGTAGTATTGACAAATGTTTACCGAACTCTTTTAATTCGAAGGTAAGACTACTTTCCCTCCGTCGTTACCAACTTTATTGGGCGCATGTCACTAGTGTACCTGTTAAAATACACGCAATGCTGATTTAAAAAGTGTTCACTTTACCGTGAACAGCCTTTAATTGAATTCAATAAATATTTGATCGTGTGAAATGGCCTTAAGTGTGTCGTTCAAGGCTGTTCCACAAACAGCAGCTGTTAACGGCAAACGAGATAGAGTAGAAATTCATGCATTTTTTTAATTGTGAAAGATATAGTTAAAGACTATTCACGGTAAAGTGAGCACTTTTTAAGGCCTTATGCATTAACCATTAATAAATATATTTTATTGCAGCCTCAGACGTTAAACTTTTTGGAGAAATGTGGAATGTACATACTGTGTTTATTAGTCACGCGACAATGTTTATATTAAAAAGTGGCAAAAAGATATAAATTGTTTGAAAGGAAAATTTTAGCATGGTTTTAAAAATTGCTCACTTTACCGTGAATATCCTATACCTGTTCCGCGCGATGGGGTTCTGTAGTTGTGGTAAGAAGACAGGAATTGAATTTTGGGATAATGTGTGTTGCGCGCTAGATATATGCGAGCCAGACAAATGACATAAAGAAGGAAGTCTTCACTTTATGTTTCGAGATTTCACGCATTGCTAGACCTTTTTACAGCCCTTGAAATGAAGACCTAAGAATGACGATGCCGAATTTTTTATAAAAGCCGAGTTTATTAATTTGCGTTGAGGCTGCCGTTGCGTGACCAGATAACGGATTGACGCTAACGTTCACTCCAAGGTTTGGCTGATTCTAGTTCGTGTTCCTCGTCGCACAGTAAAGCTGAAGACGCCGGGACCTACATGATGCAGTGGATACCGTCTATAGTCCGTTCACGGTTACTTCCAATTTTTTCTGAAGTCCTGCCAAAGTTCTACTTCTTGGATATTCCTCCGCCTCACGCAAACAAAGCTTAACGGAGTCTAGAAAATTTCACCAAAGGAACAGCGCACTGCATTCGTGCGCAGTCGGTGTAATAATATTTACCATAAGAACTATTTCTTACTAGGTATTGCCAACGCGGTTATTTTCTCCCTGTTTTGATTAAATAGCAATTATAAATTATATATTGTAAATTATAGATTAAATATAAGTAGAAGTTATACATGCTACATTTAGGAAATAACCAAGCAATTCATACATGGGGTGATTTTTCAAAGGTTTAATTCAAGAAGTGTGAAGAAGCCGCGAATAGACTATTATAGATGCTAAGAAGGGCTTTCAAAAGTGCTCAGTTTAAGGTGAACAAGTATATATAGGTTATTCACAGTAATACGAGCACTTTTGAAAGTCCTCTCATTAGGAATAACTGTCAATAATTATGTTGTATTTAAGGCTTGGACGTTAACTTCCGAGTGCAGTGGCAATATTTATTTAAAAAGAGGATTGAAGGATGTTAAATGACTGAAAGGGAAAAGTAACCAGGGCCTGAAAAGTGCTCAGTTGACCGTGAACAGCGTATAGGAGGAGCGAATGAGACTGTCGGGAGCCTTCACTGGCGCTGGTCCAGCCAGCCTCCCCGGCGCGCGGGCACGGTCGGCACGAGGCTTTGACCCCGCGGGATGCCGCGAGGGAAAGCGGCGCGCAGCGTGTAGCGACACGTGCGCCGCCGTCTCCGGCTCCCAAGGCCGTCCTTGCGGAGACCCTACCCTCTTATGACGTAACAATAACAATAAAGGTTGTATGCACGTCCCTATGCCTTCTTTAATGTTTTGTACTGGGATGTTCGTGTCTAAAAATGAACGTGGAAACACACGTTTGGGTCATCTTCACTATCTCAAAAAACATGCTTCAGAGAGAAATGCAGGGTACTGAAAGACGTATACAGAAGCGGAAAATTTTATTAAATGCTATTCGTAAGCAGGCCTTACTCGGACGCGTCGGACGGTTTTTAATTAAACGTCTTCTGCTGGAGCTCTGCACGCCGTTCGGCGGCCTACCCAGGCGACCTGCCGCCTTAAGGGATCGGTGGGGAGTAGCACAATCGCGCACTCCCCCCACCAGAGTGATGTGCTACATCACTCTCTCTGGTTAAACCAGCGCAAAACAAAGAAAGATGCCCCGCCACCTCTCTACTAGCTTCTCCTTTTCCAATAATAAAGAGCATGGTACCCATCTATCTTTCTTTCTCATGTAGCATTTTCTCATAATGCATGTAACAATTTTTAATTCTTTCCTGTCGAAAGGGTTTTTACGTCGCCTGTGCCGTTTTTTCCCTTTCTCTTCTAGATATAGTTTAACTATAAGTACATTAGGGAGGTTTTCATGGCCAAACTCCGGCCATGGGAACCCAATCCCTCTTTGCCGCGATGCACGTCTCCTTGCATGATCTTCCTTCCCTTGAAAGCGAAAGGGGTTAGCCCTGAGACGCAATAATCCCGTTCCTACCGCGGACTAATATATAACTCTTAGTTTTAGAGTAGGTTAGAAAAAAAACTCCTTAAGGGAGAACAGTCCCCGCCATCTAGTATTTACGGAAATTTTCCTGCAACTTGCAACACAGATTTTGTATCTTATGCCGACAAGGCACAGGGCATTGCTTTGCGCATTTTCTAAAACATGCATCGCTAGACTACTGTTAGAAAAAAAATTACATATTTCTTGCCGGTAGCCACTAGTCAAAAATTAATGAACGCGGTAGAGTTGTAATAGTTTAATTAAGCTGTAGATACTCTTATTTATGTCATGTCGTGCGAAAAATTAGGTTGAACCGTCTTAAATTGCAACTTATGGCAAAAATAGTGAAAACTCAATATGGCGGGGCCTGATCCCTTTTAAGGGGAATCCCTAGTTAGATAATTTTAAATGCATTAAGCTCACGTCTGGCCATAAGGAAGCATTGCATTCCCGCGAAGCTGTTTTTCTCGTAAATTACATCTCTAACAGTAGGATATTATTACACGCGAAGTAAGTCAATTGATTGAACTGCAGATGCCACTTTGTACTTTTCTCCTTTCCCTTACTACTCAGGAAAGCCCTAAAAATTTCTATTTTTAACCATTTTCACTATTTTTTTCTCTTTAAAAATATTTCATCGAATAAAAGTAAAAATTGACGGCTGTATATAATTGTTTCCTTTCCTGGAAAAAAAAAAAAGTATTTCCTGAACATTTTAAGGATTTCGCATGTCTGGCGCTTGAACTGCGTTACAGTGTATTTGAAATTCTGTTTCTGTTTTACGAAACTATTAAACGTGTCCCTAGTATGTTTACCTGCGAAAAGACATCATACCCCAGAAGGAAGGAATGGTGCTTTAAAGTTACCACGCATATAGTTAAAACGGCTTTTTTCAGACTGCCGTATCTTAAAACATACCAGCCAGACACGAGCCAAACTACTTTTCATCAATAAAATGATTTAGGGCCAGCTCTGAAAGTCCCATAGGTACACGCAGCACTACGAGAACACTGCACGCTAGTTCAGATCCATGCGCGTAGCGCAGTTAAAAACCGTTCTGATATTCTCTAGCTGTGTCTAAATACGAAAAGCATTTAAGAAACGTTTCATGCCTAAAGGCAAGTTTCAAGTTTTCATCTCAACTCGAAAGATTATTTTTTGGGCGTGAAGATGGCTAAAACAGGTGTTTCCAGAACCAGCTTCAGCTGCTAAATTTTCTATATACGAACGTAAGCTTAATTGAGAACTTTCGAAATCAAACCTCTGAAAAAAAAACGTCCCTGCGGTAATTTTTGGTAGCGTATCAACGTTCATGTTTGTAAATTAAGAACCATTGTTGCGCCGAGCATTGAGTATTTCCAGAGTGGTTCTAATGATCGAAACGCGAGATGCCTGAAGGACACGTTCGTCATCTGCTGGTGGACTATAGGAGATATGAATGAAGTCTGGTGTGCGGGGCGAGGGGATCGGGCGACTGCCTCGCCACTTCAACTTGGAGTTGGATCTCAGGCACCTACTGGACGTAACTTCCTCTTCCAGTTTGTGTTTGGGACACATCCTGTCTCTCCTAGCAGCGAGTAGAGTGAAATCCAATTGAGAAAATAACGCGCAGAAGTCGGAAATGCGTCGGGCGAGTCGGGAGGGTCCATTGTCGCTGCACGAAGGGGTGTGGTAGTTCAGTGCAGTAATGACAGCTGCTGAGTACTACATTTAGGCGAGAGCTGCTCCGCGCGTGCGTATTACCTGTCGAAAAAAATGTACGTCGCGCAGCTCGTAGCAGAGAGCGATGTTATCAGTTTGGTCTGTACAGCGCCAGCAGCGAGGCCCGCGGTGTCACGCGAACATTATTTTCTCATTTGAACTTTACTATACTGGGATCTGTCCCCTCTGCACAGATTTCACGATGCGATTACTTCATATTGTTGTCTTGTGGATTGTATACATTTATGTGCACAATATTAACATGATGTGGACGTGATTGCTTTAAATAATATAATTATGTATTTTTGTAGTTACTGAAGTTATATGTTCAAAGTATAAAGGAAGCACGTTAAGCAAAGTGTGTTTGAGGGACATATCGTGGAAAAGATAAGTGCCACTAAAATGCAAGTAGGTACTGTACAGGACATATTTTGTACCCATTGTGACATATGGAACAGAAACATGGATAGTGGACAAAACGATTGAAAGAAAAACAGAAACAGTGCGCATGAAATTTGCAAGGAGCATGATGGCGGTAACGAGAGGGAAATAATTTGAAATTAAATGGTGCGAGATAAAGTACAGATACAGTGGCTGGCAGAGATCATAGAGGAGGTGATATGGGCACGTCAAGAGAATGGGAAGTGAGATATTGGCAAGAAAGATGTTGGAACTGAAGTACGATGGTAAAATGCTGCAGGGAAGACCAGAGAAGAGATGGGAGAAGCAAGTGGCGGAGGGAGTGATGAGTAGAGGCGAATACTAGGAAACAGTGAGAGAGGAAGAGAGGTGGAGAGACAGAGGAAGATGGAGGCATTCTACCTAGCTGCCCTGGCCTCAGGCTCGAAACAGATAAGGATAATGATGATAAGCAAAGTAAGTCATTTGGCAGGATGCAAGATATAGACAGGCTAATGAAGAAATGAAATAAATAATAGCGAAGAAGAGGTAAGAAGCAAATATCTGATCCTTGAAAGCAACACTTAGTAGTAGTACATACTGTTCGCCGTCATACTTACCATGTGAAACTGTGGCACGTAAATGTATACCTTTCAACTGTAAGAAATGATTCAGTAGGAATCTGCAATACCCTGGTAAGTATTAACACTGATGATTCCAAGCAAAAATGTTCATACAAACTTACGTCCTAGCATTTACTCAGATATGAATATTATAACGCGCGGTGGGGTACCATATTTAAGGAAGGATTCACAGTAAAGGAAAGCGAATAAATGCTGGACTGCATGTGCTGCCTACACTTTTCTTGTAGAAGTGGTGCAGGGAGAAATATGAGACATCTTTATCAACTGGTTTCCACGAACGTCACCCTCCACATCAGTGCAGTTCTGAATGTTCCGGAACATGAAGGGTTGGCAGCTAGGTGGTCATCCCGACTGACCTTCACGTGGGTTAAACTATCTGGAGTAAGTTTTCTTTCAGTTTATATTACGTACTAGAACGGCAGTATGCCTACTATGTCGCAACAATCAAATACACATACTCTCGAGTTCACACTATCATCTACAGCGGTGCCAGTTTCCATCTGACGTCCCATCCAACATCCCAAGTAATAACAGCTGCACATAACTTTTATCTTACAGACTGTTAGAAGTGTGACTTAAATTCGCATGAGGCTTTCTTTCTCCTTACAGTCGGTAATAACTATCACCTCCAAAAATGTTGCAAATCATTTTGGATTACCGAATGTGAATATGAGCATATTATATGCGTCATTAATTGGCTGTAGGAACTTTTATTTTGTGTAGGGCCTACTGCAGGTGCCGCAGATAACTACTGTCGTTATCATTACAGCCTTGACCTTAGAACAACTTATCAGTTGACCTCTCAAACAAAATAAATAAACCTTTTGTGTAAACATTGACGATGTCGACTTTCAAGGTTTTTATTATCGACGTTATGAAGACTGTGGTTTTACGGTGTTTTTATACTTGTTGATATTCGCAGAACTGTTATGCTGCTCGTTTTGATTTTCCTTTGCGGGTTGCTAGAGCCAAGGAAATATTCTCCTTACATTCGTCTGTCCATATTCAACTATAGCTGCTTGTGTATCACAGAGGTGTAGCACTATGCGTTTGAATTGGCAACGCCCAATGGCGCACTTACTTACCACAATCAATAAAACGGTGGTCCAATGTTTTCTCCCCTTTACAAATGTAAAAATGTACGGTTAATTTTTTTTGTTTATATATTTATATATATTTGTCTTTGCTGTTCTTAAAGGACAGTTGCGTTTTCTTTGTTTGTAGTCATGCCGACATTATATCATGAAACCAAAATACTCGTTACACACAAGACAGCAAACAAAAATGCCTTCACACGTCCATCTTACACCGAGATGCTACTACAATTCATTGGCAGCCAGCCACATGGTGCTAGAGAACACTCGTGGAAGAAGAAAATGAAAATACGATACCTTTAACGTTATTTCCCTGCATGCTGGCATCCTGATCATCTGTGGACAGCGCGAAGAAAGGCTGCACAAGTTGTCCCCTACCCCACCTCCCTTCCAGCAGTTACACGCTGTTCACATTTTTTTACAACCACTCGCTAAAAATGGTAATGAATTTTACAGCTACCTGTTTGCACTTGTTACATAATTTTTAGTGAGGGTATACTAAATAGTCATCTATACATATTATAAAACTCAACGTCTCTCTGTCTGTCTGTGCGCTTATCACTCGAGAACCACTTATCCGATTTACGTGGTTTTTTTGTTTTAAATTCATAGCTATGTTCTCTGGCTAGGTTTTAGTATATATTTTGTTACGTAAAGTAACATAAGGAATAAGCAGTGACGATAATAGTGAATCAAGTCGGAAAAATGTTTGCTGCCAGCGCGCTCTCTTGCAATACGCTGTCTAAACCAATTCCCGCCTATACTTTAAGAGATATCAAACATTTTGTGAAAAAGTAATTTTTCGCGAGTCGGTTGACCTTACGCGGACGTGGAGAGCCATGGCGGTGGC
>NQII01003629.1:52715-118353 GCA_002778355.1 Clitarchus hookeri | reverse complement strand
GGGGGGGGGGGGGGGGAGTATAACACGAGTCGCGTGCGCTGGGCCGGCACTCAGTCGGCTCGCTTCGTTAGTAACAAAACTAATCACGTTCGAGCATGTACGTGTATTTATTGCGAGTCCGCTGCGAATTTTTATTTCGAGCTGAGTATAATATAAAATATAAAAAATATATTAAAATAACATTTTACCAAAATATTAATAGTTACAAAATTTGACCTCTAAATATCAGTTATACTTTCAAGCAGAAAGTCATAGCTAATACAAATGTACTTTCTTTTTAAACATAAAGAGATATGAAGAGAATAATTGTGTTTAATTATTTTTGAATCAAAAATAAATTTTAATAAAATGATGTAAAATATAAATATGGTTAACAAATATAATTTTAACCAGCAACATTGAATAATAACAATAATTTATATTAGGAACCTGTTGAAATAAGTCTTGATAATAACAGTCCGAACTAGCATACACATTTACGTAATTTCAATTCATCAGAATATTTAGTGACAATAAAATACATTGTNATATAAAAAATATATTAAAATAACATTTTACCAAAATATTAATAGTTACAAAATTTGACCTCTAAATATCAGTTATGCTTTCAAGCAGAAAGTCATATCTAATACAAATGTACTTTCTTTTTAAACATAAAGAGATATGAAGAGAATAATTGTTTTTAATTATTTTTGAATCAAAAATAAATTTTAATAAAATGATGTAAAATATAAATATGGTTAACAAATATAATTTTAACCAGCAACATTGAATAATAACAATAATTTATATTAGGAACCTGTTGAAATAAGTCTTGATAGTAACAGTCCGAACTAGCATACACATTTACGTAATTTCAATTCATCAGAATATTTAGTGACAATAAAATACATTGTTGTTCATGTCAAAGCAATGTTAGTAAATAGAAAATAACACTTCATGAGGTTAGAAAATCTCTACACCAACAAACAAAAATCATTAAAACATAATAGCATGAGAAAAGTTGCAGCTATGAATGTGATTGCAAAAATCTAAATATATGAAACTTTAGTTTACTCATCATTTGAATTATCTTAATAGCTTGGGCAGGTCTTATTGGTACACTGAAGACAAACTGGTATTTTGCACGATGCACAAAGTTATGTTGTTTACTTTCTCTTTGTGGCAGGGCAAGACTGGCATCTCTTCCGGCTTTCCCGTGACAATCTCTCTTCTTTCTGCTTCTCTATTAGGAGTGCAGTTCCAAGAATGCGTCCTATTGCGTGCCTCAATGAGCGACGCAGTCAAGCATTTGCCACTCTTTGTCTCACGCAGGGCTCAATATGCTTTTCTGCTATTTCCTTCACGAAGCACTTTTCTTTCCTCGTAGGATTGGTGAAGGATAAAAACATTAGCTGCACTGATGTTAAATATTCTAAAGAAAACAGCCATTGTCCATCGTCCTTTTCGCCGATTGTTTGAGAAATTGGCACACATCTGATTTGCAACATCAACTCTTCCTCTTGTGTTGTTGTAGAAACTAATTATCTTAGGTTTACCCAAGGGTTGGTCATCTTCTCTGCTGCGATGCATAGACATTAGTAAGATTGCTTTCCCTTTCTTCGGTATGTATGAAAGCAGTCATATTTTATTCGTGAGCCCACGCAGCAGTACAGGGACAAACCCTTTCCATAGGTCGAGAAGGCCTCAGCGGAGCTCGTGAGCCGGGGTGAAGAGCCCTCCACCGGACCTACCAGTAGGACCAGGCTGGAGGCCCAGTAAGAAGGTTACACCACTTCACGCCGATCTGATCTTACATCCAATTAAAGGCCGGCAACCACCACGTAGCCCTTCACCAGGGGGGAGGGGGGGTGGCCGAACTAGGATAGTCATTCCCGTAGTCACGACTACCCAACCAGGTACACTCTGGGGCGCTGAATCTGTACACTCCCTACACACCGGGATCTGCTACCGGCTTTCACCAAGTGCATTTTCAGCCCTCCCCGTCGCCTTACACCCATTACAGNCTCAGGGCCCAGGGTGATACAGCCTCTTAAAGAGCAAATAGTAAGAAGGTACTAAGACCAGTCGACTGAGCGGAAACAGAGATAAGATAACGGCTAAACATCCGCCCTGTCCCTAGGGACACCACAAAACTGGCTTAGGGATCTCCCTGGTTGTCATGTGGTCTCATTGTAAGCAGTTGTGTCTAGTCTATTATAATGTGCACTGAAGAGCCAAAAAAAACTGGTACACACCTGCCTAATATCGTGCAGGGCCCCCCGAGCACGCAGAAGTGCCGCATGACGACGTGGCATGGACTCGACTAATGTCTGAAGGTATGCAGGAGGCAATTCACACCATGAATNCCCCGAGCACGCAGAAGTGCCGCAAGACGACGTGGCATGGACTCGACTAATGTCTGAAGGTATGCAGGAGGCAATTCACACCATGAATCCTGCAGGACAGTCCACGAATCCAATCTGCGCCAATTTGAGAAAGGGTTGCACGTCTGTCACGTTTAATGATTGTCGTCAGTCGTCGTTTGCCCCGTTCTTTCACGATCTTTTTCTGGCCGCAGCGATGTCGAAGACGTGATGTTTTACCGGATTCTCGATATTCACGGTACACTCGTGAAATGGTCGTACGCGAACATCCAAATGTTATCGCTACCTCGGAGATGCTATGTCCCATCTCTCGTGCGCCGACTATTAAACCACGTTAAAACTCACTTAAATCTTGATAACCTGCCATTGTAGCAGCAGTAACCGATCTAGCTGCCGACCGCATCGCGTTACTCTGATTGGTTCCATACCTCTGTTATTTGCATACGCACTTCTATACCAGTTTTTTTGACTCTTCAGTGCATGTAAGATTATGTTACGTTAGGTTAAGTTACAATTACGTGGTCGCATCAATATCATTAAAAAGTGTGACATCACAATATACTAAAACACCATTCAGAAATAAAACTGTGCAATATTTCAATGTAAATCTTTTTTTTTTCAGGACAGAAATGAAAGTCGATATTTATTTGCCAATTTATAAATTTAGTTATTAAAACATTAATGTGGTCTATGAAAAGTGTCAACTCAGCAAAAATCGCTTTAAGTAACGCGCTGTCAGCTCTGAAGTCGCAAATTCTCAGCTGTCAGTCGCGTTGCCGACACCAGAAATAACATGGAAACTTATTCATATAGTCCATTCACGGTTACTCACTACTTTTCTGAAGCGCTGCTGAAGTTCTACTTCCAGGATATTCCTCCGCCTCTTGCTAACAAAGCTTAACGGAGTCCTGAAAGTTACACCAAATGGACAGCGCACCGCATTCGTGCGCATTCATTTTGATAATAATTTGTTTCGGAACTATTTCTTACTAGTTATTATCATCACACCTGTTTTCTCCGTTTTTATTCGTATTAATTATACGTTTAGTGAAAGTTCAATTTATTAAAAAAATAAAGAACTTTCAGGTTAACAGAAGTATAAAACGCTTGCGATACTTGACATATTCAGGAAACAATTAAACATGACATACGCTGGGTGATTTTTCAAAGGATTGATTCAAAAAGTGTGATGAGATCCCGAATAGACTATACTTAAAAATTTTTAACTTGGAAACAACCGAAATATTTGTACTCAATTTATTACTGCGAGGTGGTAAAAAAAAAATTATTCCACAACATAGCAAATTATATAACGAAAATTGTGTGACTTCACGCGATCGGTGAACAGTTACTGCCTTGTTCCACTTGATGCNGCCTCTTAAAGAGCAAATAGTAAGAAGGTACTAAGACCAGTCGACTGAGTGGAAACAGAGATAAGATAACGGCTAAACATCCGCCCTGTCCCTAGGGACACCACAAAACTGGCTAAGGGATCTCCCTGGTTGTCATGTGGTCTCATTGTAAGCAGTTGTGTCTAGTCTATTGTAATGTGCACTGAAGAGCCAAAAAAAACTGGTACACCTGCCTAATATCGTGTATGGGGCCCCGAGCACGCAGAAGTGCCGCAAGACGACGTGGCATGGACTCGACTAATGTCTGAAGGTATGCAGGAGGCAATTCACACCATGAATCCTGCAGGACAGTCCACGAATCCAATCTGCGCCAATTTGAGAAAGGGTTGCACGTCTGTCACGTTTAATGATTCTCGTCAGTCGTCGTTTGTCCCGTTCTTTCACGATCTTTTTCCGGCCGCAGCGATGTCGAAGATGTGATGTTTTACCGGATTCCCGATATTCACGGTACACTCGTGAAATGGTCGTACGCGAACATCCAAATGTTATCGCTACCTCGGAGATGCTATGTCCCATCTCTCGTGCGCCTACTATTAACACCACGTTCAAACTCACTTAAATCTTGATAACCTGCCATTGTAGCAGCAGTAACCGATCTAGCTGCCGACCGCATCGCGTTACTCTGATTGGTTCCATACCTCTGTTATTTGCATACGCACTTCTATACCAGTTTTTTTTTGGCTCTTCAGTGCATGTAAGATTATGTTACGTTAGGTTAAGTTACAATTACTTGGTCGCATCAATATCATTAAAAAGTGTGACATCACAATATACTAAAACACCATTCAGAAATAAAACTGTGCAATATTTCAATGTAAATCTTTTTTTTTCAGGACAGAAATGAAAGTCGATATTTATTTGCCAATTTATAAATTTAGTTATTAAAACATTAATGTGGTCTATGAAAAGTGTCAACTCAGCAAAAATCGCTTTAAGTAACGCGCTGTCAGCTCTGAAGTCGCAAATTCTCAGCTGTCAGTCGCGTTGCCGACACCAGAAATAACATGGAAACTTATTCATATAGTCCATTCACGGTTACTTACTACTTTTCTGAAGCGCTGCTGAAGTTCTACTTCCAGGATATTCCTCCGCCTGTTGCTAACAAAGCTTAACGGAGTCTTGAAAGTTACACCAAATGGACAGCGCACCGCATTCGTGCGCACTCATTTTGATAATAATTTGTTTCGGAACTATTTCTTACTAGTTATTATCATCACACCTGTTTTCTCCGTTTTTATTCGTATTAATAATACGTTTAGTGAAAGTTCAATTTATTAAAAAAATAAAGAACTTTCAGGTTAGCAGCAGTATAAAACGCTTGCGATACATGACATATTTAAGAAACAACTGAACATGCCATACGCTGGGTGATTTTTCAAAGGATTGATTCAAAAAGTGTGATGAGATCCCGAATAGACTATACTTAAAAAAATTTTTACTTGGAAACAACCGAAATATTTGTACTCAATGTATTACTGCGAGGTGGTAAAAAAAAAATTATTCCACAATATAGCAAATTATATAACGAAAATTGTGTGACTTCACGCGATCGGTGAACAGTTACTGCCTTGTTCCACTTGATGCNTATAGCAAATTATATAACGAAAATTGTGTGACTTCACGCGATCGGTGAACAGTTACTGCCTTGTTCCACTTGATGCTTTGTGCCTCGCCCGCCATTCTGGTTACAGAGATGAGATTGTAATCGATTTCCGCAATGGTTTGTTAGAAGGACGTGAAAATTACGAAGGATTTGGAGGAAATGAGGTGTGACCAGCCTTCAGTACCTTATTATAAAGAAGTAGTGAAATGCACCAAATCTGGTGGGAAACGCACAGAGTTGGCAACACTCGTGACTCGGACGCCGCCATGACCTTCATGCGCCCCGCTGCAGCCGCGATGCGTGCATGCAGCTGCCACCTCGTCTCAGACGCTGATACGATAATCTGCTTTCAGGTGCTGCGAGCACTGGCGAATACAGCAGTGGAGTGCGGCGTCATGATGTCGCTGCAGCAGTCGCAAAAATGTGCAATTTTGAATATCGGAACGCTGCTGTTTATGCATATTGTAGTATCCAGCCCTCACTCTTTATATTTTTAAGTATATAATACAGCATAGTAGGAGGTATGGGAGTCTTGGAGTGATTCCAGAAGGCAGGCTTAGTGATTGTGAAACCAAGTGTGTGTGTGTCATCTGTGGTGATCAGCAAGTCACGTGTGTTGACATACCCTCTGAGACCAGTGAGAAAGTGAGACAGCCAATGTTCCAGGACTGTAGCGATAAGAACTCTTAAGTATGAGAGAGAGAGAGAGAGAGAGAGAGAGAGAGAGAGACATATATCATGCGATTGTCCACAAGCCTGACCTTCTAGAACGTTATGGGGTGCTGGTCCACACCCAGTGCAGGTCTATATATAGAGGTATTCGTGTCCCAGATAAGTGTGGGATTCGGATTCGGGGGGGGACCTGCCCAATTGCGCTCTCCCCCCACCTGAGTGATGCGCAAGTATCACTCTGGTTAAACCCAGCACCAAATGAAAGAAAGTTCACACGCCCCCTCTCTACTAGTACTTTTTCCTATCATAATAAAGAGCATGATTCCTATCCTCTGTCTCCTGTAGCATTTTCTGTTAAATACAATAATGCATGAAACAATTTTTTAAATTCTTTCCTGTCGAAAGGGTTTTTACGGTGACTATGCCGGTTTTCCCTTTCTCTTCTAACTATAGTTTAGCTATAAGTACACTTAGGGAGGTTCTCATGGCCAAAAGCCGGCCATGGCAGCCCAATCCCTCTTTGCCGCGATGCATGTCTCCTTGCATGATTCTCCCTTCCTTGTAGACGTATGGGGCTTAGCCCTGAGACGCACTTAACTCCCGTTCCTACCGCGGGCTCATATAACACTTAGTTTTAGAGTAGTTAGTTAAAAAAAAAAAAAACCAGATAAGTGTGTGTATCTGTCTGTAAGTCACGACGGGGAGGCTATGTTGCTGTCCTGTTTGTATGTTATACTTTAGCACCGATATACAGTATTATGTTTATTCTGAATCGTCGTCTTGACTTGGAGTCTTACCTCAGACTCCACGTCTAGTAGCCAATCTCATAGAACTTAGGGTTTATCTTACAGCTCGGCCAAACCCTGAGAGTTCTGTTAAAATAAATCCTAACTAATATTATAAATGCGAAAGTGTGTTTGTCCTTCATTCACGTCGCAACGAAGCAACGGATNTTTGTTGGTCCTTCATTCACGTCGCAACGAAGCAACGGATCGACGTGATTTTTTTGCACAGAGATAGTTGGAGGGCCGGGAAGTGACATGGGCTACTTTTTATCGCGAGAAAATATCTCAAAAACTTTACGAACGATAATAGTGAATCAAGTCGGAAAAAGTTTCCCGCCAGCGCACTCTTGCAATACACTGTATAAACCGTTAAAGATGGAACAATATAATGTCGTAAAGAATTGTGTAGAATAAAAAGACCTAAAAAAAAAAACTCCGCGGTAGCATATACCTATATATAACAGAGAAATATTAATAAGTGTTTTTACCATTTAATTCACCGAGACGTTGAGTTTTATAATATGTAGAGAGTATAGAAGATTAACACTAAGTAAAATTCAACTTTATTTTGAAAAAAAAAAAAAAAACCTAAACAATAATTCTGTAGTCCACGCGAGCGGAGCCGCGGACACAGCTAGTAGTAAATAAAACCCGCAGAAATGTGACGTTACAACAGAATTATATGAAAATTATAGCGAACGAACACAACGAAACAATGAGTCTGTGTGTACTGATGGTAATTGCGAAGCTGCGAGGGTATTCCATTCTGAATCTACAGTTTCAGAAGGAAAATCAGATGAAAAACGCGCTGTTTACTTCTGTCTCATCAGCGGCGAAACAACTAGTTATATTGCCCCTCCCTAAGTTCTGTAGATCACCAGAATGAGAATAAACGTACATCCAATCTAGTTTTTTTTTCACCGAGATGCGTTGAGAGACTGTACGCAATCTCTAATGGTCCTATTTCTGATAATTGAGTACATCTTCGCTCCTGAATTATTGACTTTTCTCTATCTTTTATGTGGCCGCGGTGGTGTGGTGGTGGCTAGACTACTCGCCTCCCATCTAGGCGAACCGGGTTCGATTCCCGGCGGAGTCGCTCCCGGATTTTCGCACTTGGGAATCGTGCCGGACGATGCCGCCGGTCGGTGGGTTTTCTCGGGTATCTCCCGTTTCCTACGCTCTTGCGTTCCGGCGCTGCTCCGTACCCACCTCGTTCGACCCTCATCGGCTCTCCAGACCTCGATATCACATTTCTCCACTCCGCTCGCAGTGTGTTTAGATTTTGGTCTCACCAAAATTAAATTTATAAGAGAAGCGAAAATGTGTGGAGCGGCGCCTAAAGGCTTTCTCCTCCCCCCCCCCCCNACTCCTCCTCCTAAGCTAGAGACGTTGTTTTGCCACTGTTGTGGCAGAAGAAATTTTTGAAAAACTTTAAACCCCGCTTAGCCAAATGACCATCCGAGGCGGTGTCATTATCAGTTCAGTTACACAAATTTCACACAAAGAAAAAAATTAATGGGGCTTGGAAATAAAATTTAGGAAGAATAGAGATTAAATATTTGGTATGTCAGATGGTTAAAAACGGCGCCTTTGTATCCACCCTACGCCACAACCCTGCCCACCCGAAGGAGACACAGGGCTTTCTACGCGATTGTTTTCTTGTTCTTGATGTTGTGGCGTGTCGTTGTTCGTGTGTGTTTTGTCTGTTGTTTATATCGTTAGTGTATCTCCACTGTTGTGGCAGGTTATTCCACAGAAACTCCATAGCTGCTTGTATGCAGGCTCCGATGGCAGTTCTCGTAGAAGCTTCTGCCGGAGCTTGTACGAGACGCCGTGTCGTTGCACACGGGCCTTGGTGACGAATGCATGACGGAGGGACCATTACACCACACTGCGTGGTTCTCGCTAGTGTGACGAGGTGCGACGCCTGGGGGCTTATTCCAAGTTATTCGTTTCGTTTCCTGTCGACGATATTTTCCGTTTTTACTCGTAATTTCGTTTGCTAACGCATTTAGCTGTTCCAAGCGCATTCTAGCCATAAGAAACTCGAAACGATAACGAAGCCCTTCGGGCTTTCGTTACGTATGTTTATAATGAAAACTTGGCGGGTATTTGTGTGTAACAGGTTGTTATTTGTGACTGTGGAAGAAGAGAATCGTAAAGTAATGTGCCTAAATGCATTACAAAAACATAAAAATATATTTCAGAAAAAAATATTTTAAAAGCACCCACTAACCTTGCTTTTTTTTATTTGTGAACCATGTAAGCAGCATTGTAGGCTGGCTATTATTATTTAATTATAGTTTTTTATAATGAAATACGAGAACATACACACTGATTTATTCGAAATTTCCTTTGAGCATTGTGCATTTTGCATTTACTAACCTAAATAGTAAATATTTCGCGGGTGTTTACAATAAAATGAATGTCTCTTGAAAATAATAGAGTGAAAATTAATATCACGTTGGAATTAATACAATCGACTAGAAACACGACAGCGCGGCGTCTACTTTGTTGTCCATCGCTTATTTTATAATCTTGGTATTAAAAATAACAAACAAAACAGCGTGTTCTTAAATAGCTTGCAAGCAAACCGCAAAATTGCCATGAAGAAAATTCTTCGTGCATTTGACAACCAAAGTTCTGACTGCTTTCTCTTATCGGCGTACATGGGAGTCCATTTTAACACAGCGCGTACGAAATCACAGCATATTTATGTGTAATGCATCACACGTCCAGCCGGGTTAGGAAATAGTACGACGTGGGCAGCAAATTTGACACACTTGAAGAACGAAATATAAATTTTTCCTATAATACATAATTTATTTAATAATAATATTTAAAACACGCCAAACGCAAACAAAATATCTTAAAATCTTTCCTGCTTTGGTTTATTAATGGTTCGAGCTGAAGTATTCATAATTAGTAAACAAACTCTCGTAATACAGTTAAAGTTGATGTGCATGGCGTTGCCATTTTGCATACGCTAACGAAAACCCGAACATTGCCGAAGTCTCGGAGGGGTTGTAACGAAATATGACTTAGAATACGAAATTGCCTTCCTCGAAGATTTTATTCGTTTCGAGAGCTTTCGAAACTTAACGAGTACGAGAAATTAAGGAATAACTTGGAATAAGGCCCGTGGCCAGATAAGCAGAATCGTGACGTCACAGGCACACGTGCGCGACGACACACCTGCATACACGCGTCATGGCTGCAGCCACGATGTCACTTGTCAACTGTTCACGCGACGTTTTGTTTCAGAGGCAAGGATTATCGGTAAAAATGTGTCGTATGTAACATGGACGTATCCAGGGGGGTGGGGGTGCAAGAAAGCTGCCCCTCCCCTCCAAACCAAGTTCAAGTAAATAAAATAATCGCAACTAGTACTACAAGAGTTGCATGGTGCAAGATTTTAATGTGTTTTTTGTTAATAACTAACGATTTTTGTAATTTTTTTCTGAGCATTTTAAGTTAGGGTAAAAAAATTTAAGACAATTGTTGAGGCATTTTTTTTTTTGTTCTGAATCTACTACAAAGCATCACGGTGCGTGTGTAAGCTAAAGCTCCTGTTCCATTTACAACCCCCCCCCTACCCTCCAAATAAATCCTGGCTACGCCCCTGGTATGTAATACAGTTATAATTTGGGTTATAAAAATTTCAAATTATTGAAGTTTTTATACAAACATTAAAACACTCTAGTAGTCTTCCTAGATTAAAACACACACAAACAAATATGCGTACATGCACACAAACTACTTACCCGGGTTGAAGCTACTGGAAGAATTAAGTAATTGACGAACACCAATAACCAAGAGCCTCCTGGAAACTTTAGGCTGTTCGCGGTAAACTGAGCACTTCTGAAAGGCCGATTTAAGATGTACTTGTATGCTCATTGTGTATTCTTCCAACATATGCAAAAGTATCGTTAACAGTTTTAACATGGACCTGATCACTTTATTCTTGCGTCGGTCAAATGAAACTGTGATATTAGAAAAGTTAACACGTTAAAAATTCGCTAACTCTTACATCTACACGCATAACAAAAAAAAAAACAGAGCAATATAAAAAAATTTTAGTATTCGAAAATGTTTACCTAACATGTTAAATTCGACGCTAAGACACGGAACTACTTTACTCCGTTGTTACCAACTTTACTGGCCATTTCGGTTACAAATTCGATGGCATGATTTCGTGTCTTCTTTTTTGCCTTTTTCGTCCGATTCGAAGCTGACTAGTCGCAAAATACAAACTGACATACACAGAGGTGACAAAAGTCATGGGATAGCAATATGCAAATATACAGATGGCAGCAGTATCGCGTACAAAATGTATAAATGGGCAGTGCATTGGTTGGGCTTTCATTTGTAGTCAAGTGATTCATGTGAAAAGGTTTCTGACGTGATTATGGCCGCACGACGGGAATTAACAGACTTTGACGGCGGAATGGTAGTTGGAGCTAGACGCATGGGACATTCCATTTCTGAAATGGTTAGGGAATTCAACATTCCGGGATCCACAGTGTCAAGAGTGTGCCGAGAATATCTAATTTCAGGAATAACCTCCCACCATGAACAACGCAGTGGCCGGCCGTCTGCACTTAATGANTATCTAATTTCAGGAATAACCTCCCACCATGAACAACGCAGTGGCCGGCCGTCTGCACTTAATGACCGAGACCAACAACGTGTGCGCAGAATGATCAGTGTTAACAGACAAGCAACACTGCGTGAAATAACCGCAGGAATCAATGTGGGAGGTACGACGGACGTGTCCGTTAGGACAGTGCGGCGAAATTTGGCTTTACTGGGCTATGCCAGCAGAATACCGACTCGAGTGCCTTTACTAACAGCACGACATCGCCTGCAACGCCTCTCCTGGGCTCGTGACCATATCGGTTGGACCCTAGACGACTGGAAAACCGTGACTTGGTCAGATGAGTCCCGGTTTCAGTTGGTAAGAGTTGATGGTGGGGTTCGAGTGTGGCGCAGACCCTACGAATCCATGGACCCAAGTTGTCAACAAGGAACCGTGCAAGCTGGTGGTGGCTCCATAATGGTGTGGGCTGTTTNAATCCATGGACCCAAGTTGTCAACAAGGAACCGTGCAAGCTGGTGGTGGCTCCATAATGGTGTGGGCTGTTTTTACGAGGAATGGACTGGGTCCTCTGGTCCAACTGAACCGATCATTGACTGGAAAGGGTTATGTTGTCGATGAACCTCTGCAATTGCAGCCATTCATGGACTTCATGTATCCAAACAACGATGGAATTTTTATGGATGACTATGCGCCATGTCACCGGGCCACAACTGTTCGCGATTGGTTTGAAGAACATTCTGGACACTTCCAGCGAATGATTTGGCCACCAAGATCGCCCGACATGAATCCCATCGAACATTTATGGGACATAATCGAGAAGTCAGTTCTTGCACAAACTCCTGCACCGGCAACACTTTCGCAATTATGGACGTCTGTAGAGGCAGCATGGCTCAATATTTTTGCCGGGGACTTCCAACGACTTGTCTAGTCCATGCCACATCGAGTTGCTGCACTTCGCCGGGCAAAAGGAGGTCCGACACGATATTAGGAGGTATCCCATGACTTTTGTCGCCTCAGTGTATTCCCTGTGTCTGATGTAAATGTGCGTTACATTTGCAATTTACGTAATTATAATGCGTATTTTACAATGAAAGACACAGCGAGTTAAATANTGTAAATGTGCGTTACATTTGCAATTTACGTAATTATAATGCGTATTTTACAATGAAAGACACAGCGAGTTAAATATGCATTACAACGGGAAGGCGATTCAGGCACGCGCTTAACGTACTTCATGTGGGCTTATTATGGGCCCCATTCTCGAACTTGAGCTTGCTTAAGGGCACTGCCTACCAGCTGGCAGCTGCGAATTTTAAATAGGAAATCCCATATTAAGGAAATTTCGTTTCAAGCAAAATGTATTATTTACGAATTTTTTTAGGAGAACGTCCCTACAGCGGAGATGTTTCCATAACATGTACAGCCTGTTTGCAAGGAATTTTTTAAATGTATGTTTTATAAAAACGTTTATACTGCCTATTTATATTGAAAATATACGCTTGTAGGGATCTTCTCCTAAAAATTCATGAAGAATTGCTACATTTTGTTTGAAACGCCTATCTTTAAAATTAACGCCCCGAGGCGAAATTTCGTTGACATGGCATTTCCTATTAAAATTTCGCAGCTGCGAGCCGTTAGGCAGTGCCCTTAAAGACAGTTACCGATACTGTTTTTGTGATAAAAGAGGACCACATTGATGGTTACTCGTAAACTCACTATTGTGGATTTTCAACTACAAGTGAAATATATATCTTAATACATTTTCAAATAACACAAATAAATTTACATCTCTTTGTGGTTACAAGATTTCAGATGGGCTTAGTTCATTTTGAGCATCACGAGATAGCAGTGACCTGTGGCCGAATCCATTATTTATTAGTAGCTACAATAAAGTAAAGTGCTGGAGGGTATCACTAGCGAATTATAAAATACACCCCTTAAATATATTCCAGGCACCGTTTATGTGCGCGGAAATATAACAGAATATTATATTTCTCATTTTCGAGGCATTTTAAAACTTTTTTTTTTCTGTGGAACGTGTTTNCGGAAATATAACAGAATATTATATTTCTCATTTTCGAGGCATTTTAAAACTTTTTTTTTTCTGTGGAACGTGTTTGCTAGAATTAACTTCAATACGTCGGTCATTTTCTTTCAACCTTCGTTCATAAAGACAACTTGTTGGCCTGCTTTATATAAAGAGAGTCACGGGTGCATTTGAAAGACCATTATGGCGACATATTGAATTACTGAATACCATTACGCCTCGTAAAGATAGTTAAGCGATAAGTGTCTTTAGATAACAACAGTAAAAAGTTACAGAATAGGGTTCCAGGCCCGAGCAACTCGAATAAATAGGGAAAACGAATCCTTACGGAAGATATCCAAAGTCGAGGTTTCTGCAATCTTACAACTTCGGCATTAAATACGTTTTTGGACATTTAAATAATATATTTACTACCTACACATTGCATCAATATACAGTAGCAGTCATGCCATTGGCCTTATCACTTTATTAAAGTGTCGGTAAAGTGAAACTGCGATGCTATTATATAAGTAAATATTTTACAGATTTGCTAATGCTTTCTCTCATAAGCATAAAAAAAAGACCGCAAGTAAAAGAAATCACTTCGGTATTCACAAATGTGCTCAGCTTATATGTTAACTCTGATGTTGCTAGCACATCCTTCTTTGTGTGTGCGGTTAAGGTTAATTCTACTCAGGTTAGGAACAAAACGAGTTTTCTTATGGAGTTTGGCATAGGGAACATTTCCGCCGCTAGGTAAGCGCTAGTGTTCCAAGAGGTCATGTTTAATTCAAATTTNTGGAGTTTGGCATAGGGAACATTTCCGCCGCTAGGTAAGCGCTAGTGTTCCAAGAGGTCATGTTTAATTCAAATTTGAAACTACTTTAATAATAAA
Source organism: Clitarchus hookeri (assembly GCA_002778355.1). Classification (NCBI taxonomy): domain Eukaryota; kingdom Metazoa; phylum Arthropoda; class Insecta; order Phasmatodea; family Phasmatidae; genus Clitarchus; species Clitarchus hookeri. Next base: position 103,991 of record NQII01003629.1, on the reverse strand, counting down.
AGAGAAAGATTTCACTTAGTTAAGTAGTTCTTTTATATTTGATTTATAATTATTGCAATTATTTTGTTTTTTTAACATAGAAAATATAAAAAATCTAGTAAACATGCGACACTAGCGCTTACTTAGTGGCGTAAAATTTTTGTTGCCAAACTAAAAGCATTGAGCTTCCCAACCTGAGTAGAATTAACCTTAATCTGGTTTACACATCTGATAGTTCGTGAGCGTCTTTTTTAAAAATGAAAACTCGCATTAAATGATTAAGAGGTATTTCACTTCCATGATTGTGATCCACATTCTCTCAAATGCTTTTGTGGTATAATATAACAGAGGGAAAACGTNTGGAGTTTGGCATAGGGAACATTTCCGCCGCTAGGTAAGCGCTAGTGTTCCAAGAGGTCATGTTTAATTCAAATTTTAAACTACTTTAATAATAAAAGAGAAAGATTTCACTTAGTTAAGTAGTTATTTTATATTTGATTTATAATTATTGCAATTATTTTGTTTTTTTAACATAGAAAATAGAAAAAATCTAGTAAGCATGCGACACTAGCGCTTACTTAGTGGCGTAAAATTTTTGTTGCCAAACTAAAAGCATTGAGCTTCCCAACCTGAGTAGAATTAACCTTAATCTGGTTTACACATCTGATAGTTCGTGAGCGTCTTTTTTAAAAATGAAAACTCGCATTATATGATTAAGTGGTATTTCACTTCCATGATTGTGATCCACATTCTCTCAAATGCTTTTGTGGTATAATATAACAGAGGGAAAACGTTGCAAACAATAATTTTGCCCAGAAAACGTAGTCTAGTCGTAAAATGGTAATAAAAGTCGAGCTGGTGGCGTCATGCGCTTTGTCTGCCAACATAACAAATTGAACATTGTTCTAAAGTTGGCCGTTCCATAGAACCTACGTCAGCAAACAAATGAATAAGAGCAGGAAGGTTCCCACGTCATGCCATTGAGTTGCAGTTCTTCCGTTGTATGCTCCTTGGCCTTTACGCGCCGGTATGGAATTTCAGTAATGCCCCTATCATTTTCTAGCGTACTACTTGGGGAATTCTCTACTGGAATTTTTATTCGTGAAAATGATAGTGACAAACCAGTTTAAATCATTTGATCTCGAAGCAAGACATTCTGAGAACATCCGGTAGCGTGACATTTGTATTCATACTGTTTAAATCGTATTCGAAACCACACGTCATTCGCACACTGAGCTATATTTAAATGACCTGCTTTGTTTTCGTGAAGCCTGCACGCTGTTTGTCGGCCACGCCCAGGCCCTATTCTGTAACGATCTTCTTTGTAAAGACAGTTATTCGTAATTGTCTTTATGTGGTATTCTGTTAAGTCGTCTCTTTATGGGCTTCTTTGTAACTTCCCATGAGTTTGGCAATATCCGCAATTATTACGGTGTCTTGCGTCACATATTACATTAATAATGTAAATTTTCTATTATAATGATATTTATTTCATAATCCCTCTCTGATACGAGTTTTCGTATGGTCTTAAGTTTATTTTGAGCATCACGAGATAGCAGCACTAACTCGTGGCAAAGTCCGTCGTCTCGTGGTAACGTTAGAGCGAAATATTGGAGAGTATAACTAGCGAAAAATCAAATCTACTTTTCAAATATATTTAAGATATTATTTATTTGTGCGGAAATATAACACAATATAATATTTTTCCTCTTCGGGGCATTTTAATACGTATTATTTCCTTTTGGAGTCCACTGTTGTTCATACAGACACCGTGTTTGGCGTGTCTATATATAAAAGACAGTCACCAGGCATTTGAAAGACCGTCACGGCGACATTTTCTGTGATAGACCAAGAGTTTCACCTCGTGTAAAGATACTTACGCGGTAACTCTCTTTAAGAGTTACATAATAGGGTCCCAGGTCGACGGGTCCGCTTCGTTTTAAACCGACCATAGCACACAGTCCCGGCGACGACGAATCGCTTCGGAAGCGAGAGGAGCCAACAGGCTGTACTGGTCTGCAGCTCTCGTCCTGTCGCCGTCTGGCTGATCAATGTGCGCGTGCGGCGTTGCCACGCTTCCGCCGCTAGGAGTGCTGCTGCTCGCTGCCGCGGCGTTGTCGCACATCCGCTCTCCACCGGCATACGTACTTCAAGCGTGTCGTCATACCATGCCACCAGGCACTGCATCGCAACTCTAGCAGCCGTGTGTTGGCAGCCTTCTAGACTCCGTTTCGCGTTGCGCGCATCGCTATTGCCGTCAAATAACGAAGGTAAGTGCTGTTATTTCGGTTGAGGCAATGCTCTCAACATTTACACCGCAATATAATTGAATATACAATAATACAAGAGAGTGAAATATGCATCTGATGTGTGTGTGTCTGTTAACTTAAGACAAGCAGATGTCATAGTTGATTCGTAAAACTGTTTCTGCGAAACATTTTTTACCGAAGTTAAAATATACTCGCGCATGTTGGTGCATCGGTTACATTCTCGTCATGAGAAGTTGACGACCGCCATTATGTGAACTGAAGACATGGGAAGTGTTGCTTGGCATAGGACATCGGTGCAAGAGGAAGACACTATGTGAGCTGTTACATGGACATTATGTTACGTGAAATATCATGTAATATGACACCTAGCATTTCTAGTTTGTAATAANCATCTGATGTGTGTGTGTCTGTTAACTTAAGACAAGCAGATGTCATAGTTGATTCGTAAAACTGTTTCTGCGAAACCTTTTTTACCGAAGTTAAAATATACTCGCGCATGTTGGTGCATCGGTTACATTCTCGTCATGAGAAGTTGACGACCGCCATTATGTGAACTGAAGACATGGGAAGTGTTGCTTGGCATAGGACATCGGTGCAAGAGGAAGACACTACNTTATGTGAACTGAAGACATGGGAAGTGTTGCTTGGCATAGGACATCGGTGCAAGAGGAAGACACTACGTGAGCTGTTACATGGACATTATGTTACGTGAAATATCATGTAATATGACACCTAGCATTTCTAGTTTGTAATAAAGGCCTTCCATGTATTATTTATAGTATTGTTAGGTGTGCAGGCTGTTGGTATCCTTCTAGAAGTTCAGTTTTCATGTTACTGACTGACCGATACCTTTGAGTTTTTGAACTTCATAAACTAAAATACTGTTACATGTGATGAAATGTTCCTGTGTCGGAGTATCAACAAAGTGTAATGTAATTCGGAGGTGTTTGAATTTTCTTTCGAAGTTTTTAGATGCGTCCATGTTACATGCTGGGCCTCATTCTGTCTACTGGTTTAACCTACTCATTTTAAGTACTATAGTTCGTATTTTGCGAGACTTCAACATTTCGAAGATGGCACAGTGCATTTCTTGTTGACCTTTGCAGTATAGATTTTCCGAAATTCATTGTTAAGTAGGCAATTTTTTATTCATATGACTAGTAATATCGATGAGTGTTTTTCACGTGTAACCCCTATAGTGTTTTTCACAGATAAACTCTTGCTGTGTTGTTTCTTAAGGATAAGCACTAGCTGTTACGACAACAGTTTTCAATAGTACCATGTTCCGAGTGCGAGGTATTAATGTAGTTGCATTCTGGCACGAGTTTGGGAGGTTACCACTTCGAACCCGACTGGTTGTATGAAAAGTGGTTTTTCTCGAGTTCTTTTCAGCTACCATTCGAAGCGGATTGTAATGTTGGTTGTTATTGTATGTTCTTCCATTTGCACACCTATTTCGTCGAGATTTCTTAGCATAGAGCATGCATGAAAGAGAAAAAGTACTACCACCAAAGAAAAATAATTAACTATTTTGAGCATGCGAGACTTAATTGTGGCAGTTTAGATTCTCAATTTCTCCTCAATTTAGTGGGTTAATTAATTTTGCTGTAAAATAAAATTAAACATATAATGTGGCGGACATTTGAAAAGTGTTTCAGAATATATGGTTTCCAAATGTAATATCTAACATTCTTATATTATGTCGAGTTTATTAGAAAGGTGCTACACATTACTTTGTACCATATATCACCGAAGTTTATTAGTTTTATAATGCATAGTTCACCACTTACATGTTAAATGGTCAGGGCCGTCAACTTTAATAATCAAAGGCGAGAATTTATTTGGATATAATCAATTGAAAATGCAACTGTACAGAATTCAAGTTGACAATTTATAGTTAATCATTAACAAAGCCAAAAAATAATGCGTATTAATTAAATAATGTAGAGCTTGTGATGGTATGCTATGATATTTTTACTATAAATAATAAGAATTTTAGAATAGGTAAATGTGCTGTTTCATTTTGCCATACTATGTGAAGGAAAAAGTTTGTTACAGGTAGGTTAAAGTGACATACTACTAATGTATTAATTAGTCCATAGTATTTCTGTATGATTCACCAGGAAGAAGTACCATAGATGAGTACTAAATTACTGTAGGGATTTCATGTGTATATATATAAACTGAATTCCCTTAATGTTTGCTCAGACATTTTAATCTTACCTTGTAACATTTAAGAAATTTTTAAGAAGTGTCTTATCTAGGTTATTGTCTCGTCATCTGATTTTTATATTGTGTGTAAAAACGCACTTTAAGAACTTATCCGCAGTGGTTCTACAAAATTATAATACAATAAAGCTTATTTTCCCTACATAAATTTATATGGATTGTTTTTAAGTTGAAAAGGAAAGGTCATCATTCTATTCACACAAAGAAAATTGAAAAAAGCGGCAGTGTATTGTATGAAGAAAATATGGCAGAGTGTTTTTCAAAGTTCAACTAATCACTTTCTAGTAAAAGTGTATTATGATACACATTTGTATATAGTGTGGTAAAATAGTATTTTTTTTCTCTTAAAACATAACATTCTTAAACATCGGTCTTTATCAATGTCGAAAATTGTCATTTTGAATAGCAACAAATGCTTTATTAAATTCTGGGAATTTTGTATAACTGTGTTTTCGTAGTGAGTTTGTACATGTGAATCTGTTGTGGCATAAAAAAAATTTCTAAAGTTTTCCTAAATTAAAAAAAAAAAAAAAAAGGGGGGGTGAGGAATCGGATACATAGTTCTCATTTGCAAATGCAGTTAACAGTGTAGCCTTCTCACATATCTTTATAGTGAGTTCCAATTTTAACCCATTCCATCAAGACTCTTAATGAGGTATTTCCAGGTGGGTTTCGTATAATCCTTCAATTTGTTTGAAATCCCTACCTAAACACATTTAAATTCTTGCTGCGACATAAATGTTTATGTTTTTTTTTTCCAGTATGATTTGCAAGGGGCATGAGTCTGGCCAACCTAACATGCACTGCTGTGTAGTGACCATTTCCACCTAATAATTTTACTGGGAATGAAAATTTAAAACGTATAGAGAAGAATGAGTTTTATAGTTAAATATTTCGGCAGTAAGGAAGCTCATTACACTGAGGAAACCATGATAGTATGCTGCTCTTCGGAAACTGAACTTGTTCTGAGGAAATAAACTGCATGGAGATACTTTTCACATCATACCGCAGGCATGTTAATATCGTGCTTCTAATGCGAAGATTGATATAAATGGCATTGTGAATTGGTTGGCCTATTTTGCATGTTATATGTTGAAGCTTGTCAGTAGCGCTGTGGAGGTGCATCAGAGGCCAAGGTTTTACTATATTTTGGATGAGAGCCAGACGTCACCTGTCCTAGCTGTAAATAGAGGTAGTAACTACCATGACCAAGTGGCCTCAGTCCAGTGAAGACCATCCTGAATAAATACTGAAGTTCTTGGCAATAAAGCGAAAACAAATTAGTTGGTATAAATTGTTTACAACAAATACGCGATAGTATTTTATACTGTTTTCTTTTTAGACTGACGAAAATGTATCGAAGTGTAAGCTTGCTGTTGCTATAATAAATATCGAACCTAGACCCATTGCTGTTTAGTTCATTTCAGTTCAACCATAATAATGATTCGCCAGACACTTTAGTAGTCATTCACATATCGAAGACCAAGTATGAGAATAATCTATTAGTTTATCTTATATACAAAACTCTTGGAAACAAACAGAAAAATGTATTGTATAACACATATGCCTCTTTAAAGGAATTTTCAAACAAGAATTGAAATAAGTTATCATACTATGCAACTATATTACTGAATTTTCGTCATTCTGCAAATGGAGAGTAGTAACGGAAATGCTGAGCGATTCAAAGTTCAGTACAAAATTAATAAAACGAGTGTGCCGATGTTCTGGTGTTTATTTTTACAATACAATTTTTTTTAAAAATAGTATGGGGTCAACTTACTTCTAAAAGTGTGGTGTAAGTATGAACTGAATCCGAAGATATATTGATACTTTTTCAGCATCGATGAATATTTGTGAATATTCTGCTAGTGCTTTCTGCTATCTGTGTTTAACCAGGCTGTGTTATTACTAGCAGGTTGTACTTTTTGTTCGAGGACTTCGTATAATATCGGAAACATCCTTGTATTCCGAAATTAGTTGATGTGAGACCATTTAATTAGTCACAGTTTATTTTAGTCCAAGCTGGAATAACCTTTCAGTAACTGAAGAATTGATAAAACATAATTTTTCATTTCGGAGGCTCTACAGTGCAACATTACCATCCACATATATACACACATGCTTAATAAACAAGCATGGATGTCTGGCTTTCCCACGAGATGGCGAATACAAACAATTGACGAACAACGCTGAAAATATTTTCATCAAGCAACTACAAATTTTGTACAATGATTTTTATTTAGAACAGAACATTGTAAAACTGGCCATATGTATTGAATATAGAGCATCTTATCGATGTGATAAATTGTTTATTGGTGTTTACTTCGATTGCAGTACCAACAGTGAATGAATACTGAAGTACTATGGATAAAAAAGGAGATACACATTATTGTTTATTATTTGCTATATTGCATAAAAAAGTGACCTAAATCACCAGACATGAACTTTATTGTATTGAGCATATCTGGGATGCCTTGCAACATACTGTTCAGAAGAGATCTCCACCGCCTCTCACTCCTATGGATTTGTGAACTGCCCTGCAGGATTGATTGTGTGAATTTCCTGCGGGAGTTCTACACGATATTAGGCAGGTGTACCAGTTTTTTTGGCTCTTCAGTGTATTATTCATATTGAGTGTGATATTTAATTACTATGTCAATTTCAATTAAAGTCTTTATCACAGTCTTTACTCTAGCTAATGTCCCTTAAACTGCTCCAATTATTTCCACACGTTTAGTTAAAACTATTTCCATCGTCCCGAATGTCTTTTCACTCACGCATCTCGTACACAGTCCCGCAGATCAGTCCCACTCTTCACTGCACACAAGCTCGCTCGCAGATCGCTGCAGTCGTCCCTCGCCACTCCGGAATCACCCAACTGTCGCTTAAGGTCACACAAGACGCCAAACTCTCGGTTCTTAATCTCACACTCCTCAGAGGCCCGCACATGGTATTTATACTTGAGGTAGGTGCCTTCTAGAATGTTCTCGGCAATCCTAGTTGTTCTGGGAAAAGTAATGGTGATCACAACTGTTGCTAGATACGAGGTTATAATCCATGTCATTTTTATTAACTTCTCTAAAATATCTCCTAGGATTCTGTAGTATTTATAAATTAATAAAGCAGCTAAGGTACTCAGTGTCGTAGTAATAGTATACTTTTCATAGTAGCAAATAATAAGGATGATTATTTTTTATCAGTTAGACCTATTAAATGTACTGCTTTATTACAGCCAGTCTGTAATAAAGCTTAATTGAGTTAATCTTAAAAAAAAATTGTGTACATTTTAATTTAATGCCTTTGAAAATATACATATTACACTCAATGAATTCGGCTGAATAACGTCATAAAAATTTAATTTCAAAGATTTTTTGTGAAACTCTTTCTGCAGAAAAGAGAAAATGACTACATTTATGTAATTCATGGCAATACTTAGATGAGAAAAACTAAACGACATTTTGGTCATGGGAATTAAAAGTGTTTACAGAATGACATCCCCAGAGTACCCTTTTACAGCCACTTTTCAAACACAATGGTCTTTAGTTTCTTTGATATGACATCCCCCAATTCAGAAACTGCTCCAGCGACACTGCGCACACTGACGAACAATGNCAAACTGTTTCCAGCTCCAATTCCGAGTAAGCCTTGTTATTTGTAGATTTCGGCTTAGCTCAGATTGTCATTAAGCGCCTCCTCCTTCCCGCACCCAGGAACTGATTTTGACTTTCGGTTTGCGAAAAAGGGGAAGGGGGAGATGTTATTTTCCTATTCTGCAGGTATAGGTGTCGACTTTCGATTCGTGGCATGGGAAGAGAGAATTGTCTCATCATACTTTTAGGAAACGGCTTTGTTACAAGACGCCAGGGGAGTATTCGAGTTCGACAGGGGCGGAGGTTTAAATAAAATTAAAAGAACTAAATTTGATTTTTAATTTATTCACACAGCTGTTATTTACAAAATTAAACCATCTATCTCCACTATTCCTCTTGTTATCCTGAGTGAGCGGAATATTTAATATCTGTCACGATTCTAATTATAGTCATCAGTGTCTCCATGGTGGTTAGAGTCACTTAATTCACACTCATTATTTACACATATTCAATTTGTCTAATGGCGTCATTCCAAATGTCTTACACTCACGCATCCGGTTCAGTAGTCCCGCCCGCCAGTCTCACCCTTCACTGTGCCGATGCTCGCAGTCCGCAGACTTCGCTCGCTGGTCACTCCCGCCGCCACTCGACGCTCTGCTGGCTCGTCGTCTTCGCTGTCTTCGCGCACTTGGTCGTACAATCCTCCAAACTCTCGGCTCAGAGGCCCGTCGCAGCTTAAGTAATCTCGCTGGCCGGATCTAGAAAGTTCCCCGCAACCATAGTTTCGCTGAGAGAGGCAATGGCGATGACCAGAACATCCTTTCAAAAATAACCCAAGAAATTTAGTGTACTGAAGGTCAGGAGCGCGCAAGTCCCAATAGGCTTATATCGCACACGCGGCGGCTCGCTTTTGTAAATCGCCGCGCGCGTCTCGCGTTACCGCTCGCCTGCCCTTGGCACACTCCTTCGCTCGCTCGAGCGGACGGAGAAAGGGAAGCGATACCGAGCAGAAGCACGTGAGAGTTTTAAATTAATCAAGTAAAGTCGGTATTTTGAACTATTCTGATATCATTTAATTTCAGTTGTAAAACATTCACAGGACAGCTTTATATCGATGTGAGGGTTTTGTGGGGGATCATGTCCCCTGTTACCCCACCATGGATCCGTCCCTGATCGCAATTCTTATTACCCTCCCGGCTGGAAGCTGGGGCAGTATTTTATATTCCTCTGCAACGACGTGTAAATTTGTAAGCTCCAGGCGTAAACCAAGTTTTTCGCGTTGTTCAGTTTAGCGTATACTGCGCGTCAGATATCGCAGCTCGAGCAACGTCCGGGTAAGGACGATTACTTGGATCCATTAGGCAGTGCTCCTTACATTTAGCTTCCGTTCCACAGACGTTCAAAATGTTGTGCGTTATTACCGTCGTTTGGAAACATAGGTTATTCCCTTTTATTTTTGGGGCCGCGGTGGTACAGTGGTCACACTACTCGCCTCCCACCTAGGCGACCTGGTTCGATTCCCGGCGGGTCCGCTCACGGATTTTCGCACGTGGGAATCGTGCCGTGACGATGCCGCTGATCGCTGGGGGTTTCTCGGGGATCTCCCTTTTTTCCTTGCCCTAGCATTCCAGCGCTGCTCTATACTCGCCTCACTTCACCCTCGTTGGGTTTCAAGACCTCAATTTTAAGAGCCGTCCAATTTTCTCCACCCCCTTTTATCTTTAATAACATTAGAGATATTGTTTTGAAACACTAAACTCATTTTGTAACTGTATTGCGCGCACGCACACACATGTGCATCAAACATTGAAAATTAATTCGCCTTCGGAGTTCTGGACTTGCTGGAGGAGTCAAGTATTTTCCGATCGGTTATAACTATCAATTGTGAACTTGTAGTCTGAGACTCCCCCCTCCTTGCATGCCTCCCTCCCCGAGATGAAAGGGTCGACAGAAGGGTTGTTTGTAACCCTCGCAGATATGTGGCGCGTAGTGGTAGTATATTAGCGGGGGTTGTTGGCGGCTGGCAAGACGACGCCAAATCCCCGCATTGCCGCAGACGTCAACGTTTAAGGCCCGACATGCATGTTCAAATATAACCTGGTGACGCCGCCCAGTGATGGCTATTTTGGACTGCTGGCGTCGGCGGGCAAACGGTACGGACGCCATCTGCGCACACGTCAAGTGCTTCCATCGACCTTATGCACATCAGTACGCATGGGCGAATTCAGTGGCAACGGAACCTGTGGTAGGGGGAGTTACAGAGGTAGCTACATTGTAAAACCGCTTTCCTCCTACAAATCCTGTGGGTGAAGTTCAACATTGAATTTGTACTCCCCTTCCAATAATTTTAATATTATCATGCTCTTTAGTACCTTAATTAGTACCATGATAAAGTGGGCAGCAAGAACAATCTCAGTTCCAGCGTAATTTCACGACTTGCTGCAGCAGAAACATTTTTATACTTCTTCAACATTGAAATATTGTACTCACTCGTTTATAAGGCTCTTTTCGTCTCTCCCACTTCTTCTACTCATATTCCTCCTTAAGTATGCTTTGTAATTACATTTACTTTTTGTAACCGGAGTCTAATTAACTAGTCTTGTTATCAGCTTGCCAATAACGAAAAGTTCTTTCGCCAAAGACACGGCGGGAAATTAATTTGTTCTAGATAAGTACATTGTAGTTAGAAATGCATTTATCTCCACACCGCCAAACAAAGCACATGAGTCGCACATAATATTTCGTGTGACGACAGCCACCTACTGTGGCGAAAATATGTTTAAAACATTTTAGAAACAGCGCTAAACCGTGTTAAATGGCGAGTTTGTGCCCTTAAACAAATCTACACACTAATACCATCTCCATTTCCCTGCCAATTTCCAGCAGACGTATGAAATCGTGGTGTGTAGTTTGGNTCTAATACTCCCCCCCCCCTCCCCCCTGACATTAATTACTCAATTTGTTACGTTTCCAGCGCCGCTGAATGTCATCATCACGTTCATGTAGTCAATAGTTATATTATTATTAACATGCAAGTGATTAATACGGATTAATTAGCACACCCATTCTGTTATCACGGTGAATTATTGAACTAAAAAAAATAAAAGAAGCAGGAATAACAACTACTATACCAGTAGGTAATCGTGGGGAAAAAGGAATTTCAGCTTTCCTGAGTTGAAGCTTCAATAAAAGTACTGTAACCAATCTAATTAAGGTTACGTCATAATCAAAAGAATTTGTATATATTTTCAGGCATGACTGATTTTTTTTACCTATCCAATAACCCCCCTCTCCAAAAAAATTCAATAAAATTTTTTTTATATAATTTACAATTAAAAATTATTTTCCTCGTATTTCGTTCCCGAAAACTAGAGTATTGTAACATTGTGATAGAGTAATAAAAAAAAATTTGCCTCATATTCTTGCAAGTATGCTTGAGTTGCCGAAGGGGGCATGGGACATACTATATGAACGCTGTGCAGGTTAGCTGTAATTAAAACTTTATGAAAGTCAATAGAGAAATACCAAGAAAGGACAGCCTACACAAATATTTTTATTTACTTGGGGAGCAAATTTATTTCGAGAGTGATGTGTTCCTTCCGAGCTATTTCTTACGCTGTACATTTTGATATGTTATTGCAGCACAAGATGTTATAGTCTATTTACGGTTCCTTCACACTTTTTTATTCTAACTATTGAAAAATCGCTCTATGTATGACGCGATTGGCTGTTTCCTAAATACACTACATATATCAAGCCTTTTACACATCTATTGACATAAAAGTACCTTATTTTTGGTTAATTTGAAATTGTTTTATATTTTACCGATAAATTAGAATATTTCATTTATAATTGATATGAATAACAACATTGAGAAAATATGTATGTTGGTAATGCATAGTAAGAAATAGTTCTCATGCAAAATATTATTACATTGAGTGTGCACGAATGCGGTGCGTTGCCTATCGGGGGGAATTTTCTACCCTAGGTTAAGCTTTTTTTGCACGAGACAGAGAAATATCCTGGAAACAGACTTCAGAAAAGTGTGAAGTAACCGTGAATGTACTATATGCGAAATACACTGAAGAGCCAAAAAAACTGGTACCCCTGCCTAATAGCGCGTAGGGCCCCTCGAGCACTCAGAAGTGCCGCAAGACGACGTGGCATGGACTCGACTAATGTCTGAAGGTATGCAGGAGGAAATTCACACCATGAATCCTGCAGGGCAGTCCACAAATCCATAGGGGCGCGAGGCAGTGGAGATCTCTTCTGAACAGCTTGTTGCAAGGCATCTCAGATATGCTCAATTATGTTCATGTCTGGTGATTTAGGTGGCCAATGGAAGTGTCTAAAGCCAGAAGAGTGTTTCTGGAGCCACTCGGCAGCATTTCTCGACGTGTGGGGTGTCGCATTGTCCTGCTGGAATTGTCCACGTCCGTCGGAATGCACAATTGACATGAATGGGTGCACGTGATCGGACAGGATGCTTACGTATCTGTCAACTTTCAGAGTCGTAACTAGACGTAACAGGGGTCCCATTTGACGCCAACTGCACACGCCCCATACCATGACAGAGCCTCGACCAGCTTGAACAGTCTCCTGTTGACATGTAGGGTCCATGGATTCATGACGATGTCTCCATACCCGTACACGTCCATCCGCCCGATACAATTGGAAACGAGACTCGTCAGACCAGGCAACGTGTTTCCAGTCATCAACAGTCCAATGGCGGTGTTGGCGGGCCCAGGCGAGGCGTAAAGTTTTGTGTCGTGCAGTCAACAACGGTGCACGAGTCGGCCTTCTTCTCCGAAAGCCCATATCAATGATGGTCCGTAGAATAATTCGCACGCTGGCACTTGTTGACGCCCCAGCATTGAAATCTGCACCATTTTGAGAAAGGGTTGCACGTCTGTCACGTTTAATGATTCTCGTCAGTCGTCGTTTGTCCCGTTCGTTCACGATCTTTTTCCGGCCGCAGCGATGTCGAACATTTTATGTTTTACCGGATTTCCGATATTCACGGTGCACTCGTGAAATGGTCGTATGCGAAAATCCAAATGTTATTGCTACCTCGGAGATGCTATGTCCCATCTCTCGTGCGCCGACTATAACACTACGTTCAAACTCACTAAAATCTTGATAACCTGCCATTGTAGCAGCAGTAACCGATCTAGTAACTTTGTCAGACGCTTGTTGTCTTATATAGGCGCTGCCGACCGCATCGCGTTACTTTCATTGGTTCCATACCTCTGTTATTTCCATACGCACGTCTATACCAGTTTTTTTGGCTTGCCAGTTACATACATCAATATTACAAAATAATTGCTTATAAAGTTGGCGAAACCGTTATCTGTGATTTCCCTTTTTTAGTCTTCCAATGTTGACTTCCAGAAACTTTAAGATATCAGTGGACGTATTTCGAGATGATATACGTATATGCCACGTCATCTTAACCTAGTTCGGCCGTTATCGTAAAGGCTTCGTGTGGTTAAAGAGCGAGTGTATAGTCGCCCACATGTCTCGGGAATAAATTATTCCATCTTTAATACAGTCACAAAAAATCCTGCTCTATCTCTTTGGAGGAGGATACGATAACCTGAGAACACAGCGCGGAATTATTACTACTCACTGATACGAAAATATGGACTGCTTCAATAAATACAGCACTGCGAAGGTTAATTAGTTTTCAAAGTTCCACATATATATGAGACAATAGTAAATCGATGAAGTGTTAATAGTGGAAGCAGAACTATAATTGCCAGGGTATTCGCCCACATGGAATACGGACAAGTCAGGGAATTTTCACCAGGGCCAGGGAAAATTAAAATAACTGCTACTATGCAAAAGTTGTTAGTTGAGTAAATACAGGATAATGTAATTATGAGCATATGTATTTTAAAGTTTCATTTTTTAAGTTTGTGAACTGGCACAATGCATCTTTGCCAAGTGACATATGGCCTATACGTACAAAATAAAGTACGTGTGTGTTTTTAATGGGCACTCCTGTGAAGTCGTTACCGTGTATCGTGAGAAATATTGATGGACTGAATAAAATGTTGCGCCCTTCTTGCTTCGTCTTTTGCAGCGTAATTTAACTCTACCTCACTGATAGCATATTTGTTCTCTCAGCGTTGGAAGGTTTCTGTCCTGAAAATAGGCCAGGGAATTCCAAATTGGAATTTCGGTGGACACCCTGATTGTGTTCTCTCGTCGACAGTAGTGGATGGCTCTGTAAAAATGAAGGGGCATGAGCTAAAATTAGTCACCATGGGCAGACTATAATAAGCTTGGATACACCTCGTCCCCTTTTACACCCCCTCGTGTATTCCATGAATCGTCGTAGACGTCTTGTGACGTTGCCCAAGCTCGCAGATGTCTGGCGCGCAGTGTACAGCTAACTTATAGCCGCGTGCTTGTAGAAGCAGGGGGGCTACGTTATCTGCTGTTGAAGCACTTGTTAACGACGCACAGATTATAGGAAGGCGCACACACCGCGGAGGTTGTTTGTTGACCCAGTTTCGCGTGAAGCGGTGCTTCTATATGCTATTCACGGTAAAGTGAGCACTTTCCTCTTAATTCGGAATAATAGATAATAAATTTATTTTATGTTACCCTTAGACGTTGTCGTCTGAGTGCGGTGGAATATGCACACTGTGTTTATTGCTTAAATGGCAATATTCATTTAAAAAGGTTGCTAAAGAATAAAAACTGTCTGAAAGAAATAAAGTAACTAGGGTCTCTAAAGTGTTTACCGTGAACAGCCTATACGTGTGTGGACACGCTAAGATCGAACTACGTCTCTTGTGGCCGAGTGTTGGCTCTCATCAAGGTTCCTCGACCTGGAGATGTTGGGAAAAATATCGATATAAATCGTAGTTATATTTAAACGATATTTTGTCAAAATCAGTATTTTTCTCCAGGTATCGGAAATAAATATTTTAAAAATGCTCTTTTTATAACCTACAAAAATTTAACTTAAAAATTACTATGTTTATTTTGGCAACATGCACCAAAAATATGCGCCACAATCCACTCCCCAATTACTTCCAGCATATTTGGGATCTCAGTAGTAATATATCATTTTTATAGTATTGTTTAATGATTTAGTTATATCTTAATATCAACATTAAAATTGTAGCCAACTACATGAGTTTTACATAAGGCCTTCCTTGATCAGAATTGCATATTAATTTGAGAATTAATGCTGTGAATAGCATATTGATTCAATCGAACGTAAGGAGGTTTATCAGTACAACTGCCAGCAGTGGGTATTACCCGAGAGGACGTCGTGTCTTGGCAGACATTTCGGGTTAAACAACTATTTAGGATAAGCAAAATATCAAACGACATAGGAAGTAGCGACCGGGGAGTTGACGAGTGCCAGTGTGATAACCTCGCTATCAGTGGTCTTTCCTACCACTTCTTGTGCGGACTCTCATTTTAATTGGCTAACTTGGATTGGCATAGTAGTTCCACAAGACTTCGGTTTTTCAGGGAAAACAACGTCCAATAAATCTTGATGTTTTAATGGCCAACAGTGTATACAAATTGAAGTAGTCACAAATTGGCAATGATTTTCTTAAAAAAAAAATGACATTGCAAACGCAATGTAAATGCTAATTATGGCCAGCACGATTCTGCATTTTAATTATTAAAATACAAACAGCCAGATATATTACTCAAGCTCTAGTGGTCGCGATAGTAAAGTCAGAGTGATATTACATTACGGATGTTGTAATTTATTTCAGTGTATCTTCTGCTTTAAAAATGTACTGAGGGTAGTTACTCATTTGACAGGTGAATATTCCCTTATCACATGTCAGTGATGATGTATAAGTGCACTTTAGTCTTGTCTAACTACTTCTTTGAAAAAAATATGACGAGGATCATCCAGTCTCTGATGTGTATGGTGCAAACTGAGGACAGGAAATGCAATCTTTGAAAAATAATTACTGTGACGGAGGTTGAGAAATATTCCTACAGTTGACCAAACGAAAATAACGAGAAGATGCAATCAAATACACTAAGAAAGCCGTGCGAGTTAGTTTGTACGTTCATTTGAGAAAACTTTAGGGTGTTTTTCGTCTCTTGCCAACAGATAGAGGAGCACCTCTGTGTTCAGTACTGCATTTAATGTACTCGAAGGGTGCGATACCAACGTACCGCGCGTGAAAAATAAACGTTCGTTCCACTTTGAGATATGGAAAAAGTGCAGTGAATAAAATGAAACCAAAATGCGTAGGTATTAATGTGAGAAACGCCACCAGACAGTAGTAACAAGACTGCTAAAGAAACTCATTGACGAAAATTTGCCAGTGACGTTCACGTAGAGCGGTACTTTACTGGTGTAGCGTATTTCGTCAAACATTTAATATAAGCTGCATTCGTTACTTGGACACAGTTCCCACATGAACAGAATCACTGAAATAAGCCGAGGTTAAATAGGTAAACAAGCGGCGGGCCCACGAACTGTAGAACGAATTCTTTACTGAGAGAGGCACTAGTACTTTCGATACGAAGGACCTTTGTAGATATTGTAGATTTTCCACGTATTCTCGTGTGAATATTGCGGAGTTGTTATAAAGGGGCCTCCGTAGTTTTCATATGGGTATTATTTCGAGGCAGTTGCGTCTATTTATTCTAATGTAAGTAGTTTTTTTCAAGGCAGAAATGAAAGTCAATATTTTTTGTTGTCAATTTATCAATTTCTTATTGAAATACAATTATGGTCGTTGAAAAGTGTCAGTCAGCAGAAATCAGTGTTAATTAACCCTCTGTTTACGATAATTATTTATTTTTCTGTAAAACAGTGTTTTAAACTATGGCGACATTGCTGTGTCTTTTGTGAACAGATTGTTGTATTGAAACCCTATAGTCGTCTCTTGAAATTCTGAGAAAACAATACGCGCGAAGGTTGTTTATGCTATTTTCCATCGCCATGCTTCCTCACGGCCGGACATGACCTTGACGTGTTTAGAATTGTTACTAGGAAGGCCAGCGTGCAACAGCGCTGTGGTGAGAGCATTTTGCATAATGAATTGCTGGGTAAAAAAAAAAAAAAAACTACTATCCGCGAAAGCAAAACAAAAGAAAGATTATTGTTTTCCAGTCGTGCTGATGTTTGTTCTTGCTTTGTCATAAGATGGCTAGGCCATCAAATCTACACTTTTACCAATAACATTGGCCATAAAAAAGTATGTGTAAGATATCCCTCACAATCGGCAATTTGAAATGGAAATGAGTCTTCAACAAGCTTTATGCCGTACTAGTTAATATCCACAGTTAATTCCAGTCCCGAAAGTTGACAACCCTTGGAATAAAACGAGGCATTACTAGTTCGTTGCAATGCCCATGGAGTGAATGGTTATCTAATTTTGACACGAGAACAGCGTGTGTAATCGGAATTATGCTTATAAACCGTAAAATTATATATATATATATATATATATTTTAAAGGGGCAATGTTGGACATATTTCCAATCACTTTTGATTGCATGTTACGTGTACAACTGTTCTGTTGTATTTTCCCTTGTTGCTGTACGCACGACTTTAGGCGTACCTGTATTGAGCAAAAATGAAAAGGAAAAAAAAGGTAGTTTGTTAACATTATATATTCCTTGAAGAGGGCAGATTATCTGTGAAATAAAATTTAAAATGTAATTCTCTTATAAAGGAAGTATTATTAATTAATATGTTAGTAAATAAGATAAGTAGGTAGGTAAAGCTTAACGTCTCGTCTACAACGAAGTCCTCAGAGATGGAGCAAGTTGCTCAGAGAAGCAGGACGGGAAAGTAATCATAGGAAACCGAAATCAAGATAGCCGAACCGGGGAGCTAACCCAGGTCCTCTCGAATGCGAGTGCATAGGCTTACCAATGTACTATCTTGCTCGGTTGTCTGCCGACAAACGCGCTGACTGACGTTAATTATTGGGAGGGGGGCAGGTTCGTTGGTTTCAACTTGTCCGTCGCGTCCTTCTCCCAGTCGAGCGATTCACAACCAATCTTCGTACGTCCGTCGTCAGTTCATTGCTGCAAACTATCACAAACAAACCTGTTTACAATTAGAAAAAAATTTCTCCATAAAAAGGGAATATTTTTGGCGGATATTGTGTATATAAGTACCCAAAATGTGCATGCACGTACATTAAGAAAATTAATTAATAAAAATCAATTTTAAATAGCATACAAAGCATGATTTTAGTACTTTTACTATTGCAAAGAAGGAACTCATGTTTGCAAACGGAATTATCAATAAATCTTCAGGAAAAATGTAACGTAATTTCATTTTGCAGCTACATGAAGAAACATGAAAACAAGCCGGCCAAAACAAAACACTGCGCACACTACACAGCCTTCTAAATAACTCGGTACGAACGGGTAACAAAACGTGCAAGTTTAGAAGGCTGTAATTTCATCCGTCAAAAGATAAAGGTTGCCAAGGTTTTGACGGACGGGAGGCTAGAATTAATGGTCACCTCTGATTGACTGTTGGTCACGTCATTGACGGACGGACGCGACAGGTTGTTGTAAATCCTGCCGTAGTACCAAATATATCACATTTTCATTTTTATGGAGAGAATATTCCCAAGCTGGTATAAAAGTTTTATAATTGTAGGTTGTGTTTTATTTTAACTTTGTATCTTGGTATGTAAATGTTAAAAGGGGACTGGGGGTCTATTTCCCATTCCATATGTGGTAGAGGTGGTATCAACCTGCTACTTCGTATCTGATACACTCTCGTACCAAGTACTGTAAATGAATACACTGCCGAAGTATCAGATACATTTAGTATCAGTTTAACATTCGCTGCTAGTATGTTACGTCTGCAGTTGCATGTAATCGATACAATAAAATTATAATTGTATTTAGAATGTGCGGTTAAGATATAACCTAATTTCTTGGTTTAAATTTTGACACTGCGCAGTATTTTTTTTTTTGTAAAGAAAAGAGGACAATTTAAGTTTTCGTTTGCACGATTTACATATAACGAGTCCATTATCCTTTCTGAAACATTTTCGCGCAAATGAAGTCTTTTATTATGATCTTGTTCTTATCCATAGTTTATTTCACTGTAAAATATCACACACAGTACACCAACTCAAAACACGTGCTTGATAACGCGCGTATGATACACGCCCGCTACTCGGGAAATTCTTGTATATGTATAGTTTGGAGCTGGTACAGAAAATAGCTGTAGCAACCGATCTCTAATATGCGGTGTTCTGGGGGATTATTGGGCGTCCCTTACCTGTGGCTGTGCTATCGGAAAACAGAAAGTCACACACAGACTAGACATCTGTGATAAGGCGAAGGCATTGTGGCCGGCCTTGGTAGTAATGGTAAATCCTGAATGTAAAAAAAGTTGTCTGCAGTGAGAGGGTGGCCACCCCTGTTATTTTAATTATGATGGGAGGTATTATTGAGAGTTTGCTCTTAGATTGAAGATCCTAGTGTCGTAAACTGGGGCTACTATGAACCACTCAAAATGCTTATTTTGACATTTTTTGAAGTAATTGTCAACATTAAGTAGACAGATAATATTCAAATTTTTAATTACACTGCTGCTGTTAGCTGTGATCTGTTTTTCAAAGGCAGATCTCAACTTTACCATGAACAGCCTATAGTAAATTTGCTTGCAACACGTGACCAAGAACAGGTTGAGTGTGATTTTCCAGGGCACTTTTAGAAGTGTGTGGTGGCCATGAACGTGTAGTGATATGGCGGTACAGGAGTGGCGGAGTGCATGGTTGGTATAACAGCAACATCCGCCACGTTTCAACGTACGAAAATCGGGTATGAACTCGCGTGGTTCGAACCCAGGAAGTATTGGTTGCACTCCGGTAATTAATTGGCCTATATCCCTATGCGCTTACATTGTAGAAGTTCGCGAGGTATTATACAAGTATATTATTTTAGGCAGCGCTACCTTTAAAAATGGCGTACAATTGAAGTGATTCATGAGTGAATTTTCGTACAGGACAGTAGGTACTTCAGCTCGACGACCATCGTAATAGGTCTGTAATGTTTTTTTTTTTATCTGCTCATCCTTAGTATGTAAATTGCAAACGCGACTGGGTGTAGCTGCTAAGAGCGCCGCCTCCCACAAAGCGGGTTTGATTCCCAGCGGGGTCGCTCCAGAATTTTCGCTGTGGGAATCTTGCTGGACGATGCCGATCGTCGGTTGGTTTTCTCGGGGATATCCCGTTTCCCTTACCCTTGCATTCCGGCGCTACTCAAAATGCACCTCGCTTCACCCTCATCGGCCCTCAATACGTCGTTAAGGGCTGCCCAAAACTTTTCACTCCACTGGTCATGCGACTCCAGTCGGTTTGTCATGCCAGTTCCATCCGCTGAGCTGGCGTGCTGAACGATGGTCGCCGTAGTTTTTCACCAGCCTCTGTAACACACAAGCACTGTTAACATTTTCAAACACACAACTTACTGCTAGTTCTTAGTTAGACTATGTGAACACCCAACTTCGTGCTTCAACCAAGTGGTGCTGTTAAATTTTTAGGAACGAAACGTCATTTACTGCAAATGAAACGAAATCGATTTAATCTGCGACCAACATAATCACGGCACTTTGCGAAGATGATACGACATACCACTAACTTGACAGATTCATGTTCAAACTCTGCCACGCGTGCAGTTTAAAGGCGAACCAACGTGTGGCATCTAAAGAGGGAGAAGGAACGTTCCAGCAGACGCGCAAGCTGGAAAACTTAATTTAATTTAATCGAACTTCTTTTATTTCATGTTACGAAAAATGAAAATGTTGTTGCCAACGTGGCACAGGTTTTTTTTCTTATGAACTGTTTCGAAACATCGTATATTTAGTTTTTCCTCGAGACGTAATCGTTTATTACGAGAAATAAACAGGAGCAATCCAGTGAAGTTAAGTTTGGCGAAACCATGTTGTAAAGAATACGTTTGAAATGCAGCGTGTTGCACAGGAGCGGATGAATCCAAGATGGCTTCCTCCACGTGGCGACTGACAACGAAAGAGCGACGTTGAATATGTAGGACGGACCGAGGACGACTCGCCCAGTTGCTGCGCAGTTGGCGGCGAGCGGCTATCGACTGGAGGCTGTGGCGCGCCAGCTGTGCGCATGCGCGGCGGCGTGGCCCGGCGACCCTTGGTTCCTCGCGCTGTTGCCACCGCCGCGCGGCGTTGCCACTTCGCTCTCGGCCGCCGAGCGGAGTGGGTCGCGTACTGCGTATGAGCCACGTCAGTGTCTGACTGGCGATAACGATAATTCTGCTCAGGTCAGGAACAAAACGAGATTTCAGATGTGAGAGTTTGAAATAGGGAAAATTTCCGCCGTTAGGTGCGCAGTGATTCAAAGAGGTCACCTATAATTAAAGTTTTAAGCTACGGGAATTATAAAAGAGAATGATTTTACTTAGTTACGCAGTTATTTTATTTCCTGATTATTGCAATAATTTTTTAACTTAAAAAAAATTAACAAAATCTGGTATACATGTGACGTAGCGCTTACCTAATGGCGAAAAATTTTAGTTGCCAAACTAAAAACATTGATCTTCCCAACCTGAGTAGAATATACCTTACTGGGTGGGGAGCAGAGGCGGAGTCGTAGGATAACTCTTCAGAATCACCCCGTGTATGACGTGTTTCGTAAATATGCCATGTTTCACAAGCGTTTTATACTTGTGTTCATAAAATTACCGTATTTGTGTTTATATTGAAATTTTATTTATATTTTGTGCAAATTATATTGTTTCATTTGCAATATATATGATTAGTAAATAAGTGGGGGAAAGGTGTGTTGGTAATGCCTAGTAAGAAATAGTTCTTAGGCCTATGTAAAATATTATTACACTGAATGCGGCGCGTTGTCCGTAATTTTCTATACTTGGTTAAGCTTTGTTCGCACGAGGCGGAAGATATTTTTTCAAGTAGAACTTAAGCAGGGCTTCAGAAAAGTGTGCAGTAACCTATGAATTGACTATATTTCACCGTGGATTCAAAGGTTTTTAACGTGAAAATGGGACCATTTTGCTAGCGAATTAAGTTAAGGGAATTGGAATTCCCACTTTTGTTTAAATTCGCGGCTGCAAGTTTTTTTTATTTTTATTGTAGTAGAGTGCTAATACTTTTCTTGAGTCGCTTATATGTTAAGTTTGCCGTTTTTGAGCATTTTTGACATAAATACTGAACCACATCGCCAGCGAATTGAGTGGAAGGAAGTTCCACGTTTGTTAGAATTCGCGGCATAGTTTTTAAAATTATTTTATTGAGGTAGAGTAGAGAATACACATTTTTTGTTTCTAGCCATTTTAGAATAACCAAGGCGAATCGGGTTCAATCCCCGGCCGGGTCACTCCCGGATTTCCGCAAGTGGGAATCGTGCCGGACGATGCCGCTGGTAGGTGGATTTTCTCGGGGATCTCCCGTTCCCCCGTTCTTGCATTCCGGCGCTGCTCCATTATCACCTCATTTCACCCTCATCGGCTCTCAAGACCTCGTTGTTAAGAGCCGCTCAAATCTCTCAACTTAATTTAGAATATTGATACATTTGGTGGCAGGATATGCGGTTAATTCAAAGGAAGAAATAACTAGGACTTTCATAAGTGTTCACTGTTCTAGTTGATAATGAACCAACCGTGAATTTAAGGATAGTTACGATTTGGTGCTGATGTAACCAGCCACCGAGTGAAAGCAGCAGCCATAGCTGTAGTATTCGTTGAAAGAGTAGCTGTTGTTAAATTATCCTATTTATCATCAGAGTTACGCTTTAACTCCTTGTATTTGGTGCCATCTGCTGGACACGTCTGGCTTGTTGCCGGTAGCTAAAATTTGAAGAGTCACGTGGAGCGGAACTAGAAATATTTTTGCTAAAGCTTTTTATTTAGGAATGTTNATGTCTTCCAGGACATTTGCATTTCGGCCCATGCATCACAATGTAGGATCCCTGTTTGATGCCAACTAGTCGGTAACTAAAGCGTAATCCAGACGGCATCCTGGCAAGCAGGAAGGTCGCATCTTCGACGCGCAACGAATTTCTGTACGTATCGTGATTCGTGATAAACATACAGTGATTGCCTGTTTTCTGTAGAGTAATTCTGTTTTTTTAAAACAGTAGTAAATTGATATTACTAACACAGGTAATATGAAAGTGTTTTTTTTAAACCAGTTATTTAATTATATCAGTTATTGCAGATATTTCTGTCAGCAACCCAACATTATGGGAATAGCATTTGTAGAAAGCCTATGTACAACCTGCACTTTTGAAGTATTTCTGTAGACTTCGGGACTTGTTGGAGTTTTGATGAAACAGTTTAGCGGAAGTGTTTTATTTTTACAGCGGCTTGCGCGCGTTCAGATAGAAATAAAGAGAGGTACGACGTGTATCGTGCAGATTTGCTCAGTTTGCAAGTTTTGATCATGTTCTCCTTGTGTGCTTCTTCAAAAGCAAAGAAAAAAAAATTGGGCTTTAAAATCAGAGGTGTCCGATTACTTCTTTCCTTCATTTTATTTATTACTTTATTTATTGTAGGTACTTCCAGATTATTTCATGCTCGCGCACACATTTTGGTACATGATAGTACTAACCGTGTTCCTAAAAACTGAAAATTATCCGAGCTGATTCTATCACGACCTCTGTTCTTCTGGCGTGACTCACATGATGCAAATCCGTCAGGTAACTGAAGTTTTGTTACCTACCATTTCCTTAAGTTTTTTTGGGGGGGCGCGGTGGTGTAGTGGTTAGACTACTCGCCTTCCACCTGGGCGAACCCGGTTCAATTCCCGGCGGGGTTGCTCCCGGATCTTCACTTGAATGAATCGTGCCTGACAATGCCGCTGGTCGGCGGGCTTTCTCGGGGATCTTTCGTTTTCCCCGCCCTTGCATTCCGGCGCTGCTCCATACTCACCTCGTTTCACCCTTATCGACTCTCAAGACCTCCCTGTTACGAGCCGCCCAAATCTCTCCACTCCATCCTTAAGTTTTTTTCGTCCTGTCAAATTACAAAGTACACTACTGCCTGTGTGTGCATGTGCGATAACCAGTAATTGGCTATTCACGGTAAAGCGAGCACTTTTGAAAGCCCTCTCATTTGGAATCATAGTCAATAAATATATTATATTTTAGCCTTAGACGTCAACTTCCGAGTGCTGTGGAATAAAATACGTTTTGTTCATTACTTACATGGCAATAATTATTTTGAAAGGTGGTTAAGGATTACATATGGTTGAATGGAAAAAAAAAATAACTAGGGCCTCAAAGGTGCTCACTTTACCGTGAACAGCCTGTAACGATGCGGTTTCGTTACAACAAAAATGTGTTGGTATCGATGAGATTCGCAAAGGACGCTAGCAGAGTAGCACGAGGAAAGTCAGTGCGGAACATTGCGACGGGAACAGGCCGTTCCGGTCATACTTGCAAACCACTTCTCGGCCGGAAATAATACGCAGCGTCAAGTATGGCTTTATTTATTGTTTGATATAAGCTGTTCACGGTAAAATGAGCATTTTAGAAAGCCCTGCTTATGTCTACTTTTATGCACGTTGTGTATTCTTCCGTCTTATGAAATTAAAATTGCCGTTGGTCTCATCACTTTATTCATGCATCGGTCAAATGAAACTGTAAAATTATGAAAAATTAATTGCATTATGCATTTTATAATTCTACAACTTGTATGCCTTAAATAAAACCCAAAGCACGATTTATAATTTCAGTATACACAAATTTTTACCTGACACTTTTAATTCAACGTTAGCACATGGAACTACTTTCCCTCCATTGTTACCAACTTCACTGGGCGCATGTCATTCAGTGCGCCCGTTAAAATATATGCACAGGGGCAATGATCTTTTTTTTTCCAAGGTTGATTTCGAAAGTGCTCACCTTTATTGTAAACACTCTTTAGACTGTTGGCGGGCACGTGTGAGTGAGTGACTGACTGATAACCCATTTCAGGCCCCCATTTCTGTACTGCTCTCAGTGACGCCAACCGGTGTAACCAGATTGCAAAACATGCTGGGGCACCAATTGGGTGGCTAGCTCGGGGAAGCCGAGCGATCAGTGTTGCCAACTAGATGGGTTGAGAGATTGGGGCGGATCTTAACAACGAGGTCTTGAGAGCTGTTGATGGTGAAATTATGAGAGATGGGAGCAGCACTGAAATTCAAGGGCGGGGGAAACGGGAGATCCCTGAGAAAACCCGCCGACCAGCAGCAACATCCGGCAATATTCCCACTCACGAGTGGCCTGGTCGGGGATTGAACTCGGATCTTCGTGGTGGGAGGCGAGCAGTCTAACCGCTCAGCCACCGTGGCCTCGCCATCTCAATGGATTTTCCACCAGATGTTTTTATTTGTACCTATTGGTCGAAATGGATACCCAATGGTCAGTGGCTATGCTAGTGTATTTAAAAAAAAAACTGGAATGCTGTGAACAGATTTTCTGGAAGGAAAACTATATAACTATGTGAAATTTCTTTACCTTTAATCGAAATGTATGTGAAGCGGTAAATATTTTTAATTTCTAGCATACATAGGCTATTCATGAATTGTTTGCATTGCATATTTATGAAAATACTTATATTTTACATTGTCATTGTGGCTTCTATTTGTTATTTTTATAGCAACTACAAATACATAACATGCACAGTTATGTAAATTTTAATGTTTTAAAGAAAAATTAGTTCTCAAAAATACGTTTAATTATTAAGTTGAACGATAAGCATGGGTACTGTAATGCGAAGGGTGATACGAAGGTTTTCATAATTTAATGGATTTTTCATTTGTAGTGTAGTGAAATTCTTTTTCTAAATGTTGGTACATGGCGCGTGCAAGTCATTCGACGCCATCCGTGTGCATAACTGGTTTGCGTTTGACTAAAGGGGCTCATAGACGATCAACTTGGTTGGCAACTTTGTTGTCAACTTGCTGTGTTGAAGGGGATTTTGAACGTCTGTAGGCAGGTTGGTGGTTGATATTTCATGTTGAACCACGGTTGAAGTTGAGATCAAATACTTTGGATATTTGGTGGGCGGAGCCTGATGTTGGCGACCCTGTTTGTTGAAGCGTCTGTGAGGAAGTTTATATACAAAAAGGTGGTTAACATCAGTTGTGAGCTTGGATTTATTCTGCCATTGTTATTGTTACCATACTTTGCCGTTTGATTAGTTTTTTTTTTTGTAATATGGCAAGTATTCCAAACATCCACATTTGGGTGGATTTTTTTGACACTTTAAGAGAACTGCCCGAGCTGTTTAAGGTAAAATCGGGAATTTTCAAAGATCGCAACAAAAAGAAAAATGCTTGAGTTCTTTACCAAAAAATTGAGCCAAATGTGAATATTGACAGTCTTAAGAAAATAGTGACAAATATTAGAACTTGTTACCGGAGGGAATCGAAGAAAGTAGAAGATAGCAAAATGTATGGAGCCGAAGAGGATACTTCGAATCATTGTATTTCCTAAGTGACCAGGAGGTTCAAATTCCTGGAATGTCAACAATAGACCTTGAGCAGGATGAAGTCGAAGTTGATCAAGCAGAAGTAAGTACTGTTATTTCTTTCAATATTTTATTTACAAGCACAATGCCACTCCAGATTACATAAATTCATTCCTAAACACCTACTTATAATTGCTTTAGGAAGCTAGTGAAGATGTGCTTGGCCCTCCTACTTCGTTCTCCTGCTCACAGGAAAGGAAGAAAACCGCGGGACAGCATATGGCAGAGAGAAATGACATTTTGAAGGAAGCACTGGGGCAACTCGCCAAGAAGAAAACAAATAAGAATGTCTACGACGAAGCGCGAGGCATAACATAAAGGACTCTGCAGTACACTTCAACGAAGCATACAGCCTAACACAAAGGATGTTGCCGAACACTGCGACGGAGCGCGCAGCCTAACACAAAGGATGCTGATGGACACTTGTACACATGCACACACACATATACACATACACGCACATATAGACACAGGTTATCCCAGAGTCTTCCCAACAATACACAACGATAAAGAAGCCTAATATGGTATGCGAGGCTCT
The DNA here is from genome assembly GCA_002778355.1 of Clitarchus hookeri. Classification (NCBI taxonomy): domain Eukaryota; kingdom Metazoa; phylum Arthropoda; class Insecta; order Phasmatodea; family Phasmatidae; genus Clitarchus; species Clitarchus hookeri. The sequence goes on along the minus strand of NQII01003629.1, from coordinate 76,903 downwards.
AAAAAGTATCTCGTCATCGGCAGTCTAGCATAAATAACACTGCCGCGCACAACGATAAAAGGACCTAACATGTTACGCGAGTCTCAAGAAAATGTTTCGTCATGAACAACTTATTATAAATAACACAATGATAAAGGAGCCTATCATATTACGCGAGGCTCACGAAAGTGCCTCGTTATCGACAGTCTACCATAAAGAATGCTGCCGCGCACAACGATAAAGGAGCCTTACATGTTATGCGAGGCTCTCGAAAGTGTCTCGTCATTAACAAATCTGACAGCCTAACATAAAGGACATCGCTATACATAACGATAGAGAAGCCTAACACGTTACGCGAGGCTCACAAAAGTGTTTCGTCATAGACGACCTATCATAAATAACACTACCGCGCACAATGATAAAGGAGCCTAACATATTACGCGAGGCTCACGAAAGTGTCTCGTCATCGGCAGCCTATCAATAATAAAACTGCCGCGGACAACGTTAAATAACCCTAACATGTTGCGCGAGGCTCTCTTTGTCAAAGTTCGAAAGAGAATTGATATTTTGTATAGTTCCAAGCCTCGAACTCAGTCCCCTATCGAAGGATCCTGGGATGGCAGCCATTTTGTTGACCAGTACATAAACACTATGCTCTTGCATTCCACTTAGAAGACGGCCATTTTGTTTACCTGTCATAAGGTCAAGGTCAAATTTAAATTTTAAAACATCTAAAAAAAAATTACAAAAAAAAATTCTAATTTTTTTTAAACAAAAAAAATTGTAAGAAATTTGCGGCAGCTTCGACGATGGCGAACGCCATCGTCGAAGCTGAAGATGGGAGTAAGCTCCCGTCTTCAGCCGCGAATTACACCAAAGCGACAGCGCACCGCATTCGTGCGCACTCAATGTAATAGAATTTTGCATAAGAACTGTTTCTTACTAGGTATTACCAACATACCTATTTTCTCTCTGTTATATTCATATTAATTATAAATAAAATATAATGCGTTGATATAAGTGAACGTTCTATTTAACCAAAAATTAGGCACTTTTATGTTAACATGAGTATAAAATACCTGTGGTACGTGCATGTTTAGGAAACAACCGAGCACGTCATTAATGGTGTGAGTTTCCAAAGGTTTGATCCAAAAAGTGTGAAGAAACCGCGAATAGACTATAACCACTGTTGCTACCTTAATAGTTTTACGTGTAGGTGTTATCGGCGAGGGAGTGAAGCTCCCCACAAATCTCCCGACTGGCGTGTTGTAGTGTCGCGATGTCTGTAGAACATGTAGTGTTGTCTGCAGGTGGCGTGGCTAGTTAAAATTCGCGTGTAGTATGACGTGTTTAGTTATTTCCTAAAAATGCCATTTATCACAAGCGTTTTATACTTGCGTTCATAAAAGTAACTTTTTTTGGTTAAATTGAAATGTTATTTATATTTTATCTATACATTTAAACGCTTTATTTATAAATAAGTAATGTGAATAAAACCAGTGAGAAAATGTGGGTGTTGGTAATGCCTGGAAAGAAATAGTTCTTATGCTAAAAATTATTACAACAGTGTGCACGCAGTTTCGGTGCGTTTGCCTTTGGTGTAATTTTCCAGACTTGGGCTGCGGCTCCGCCGCTACGCCATCTTGGATATCCGTACTTTTGTGATGTTCGTGACATTGAGCTGTCGGCCATCTTGTTTCAGGTCGCCAATTTGTTTCCGCCTACCTTTTTTTTCAGCCATCTTGTTTTCTCCCTTTTTTTTTATCTCAAAATTACATATTTTACCTTTAAAATGTACTGTTTTTTCTTAGAATTTCTCGTTTTTCCCCTCGAAACGTATAGAATATATCCTCTATAGTAGAAGTAGTTTCTCTTAAATTAATTTTTTTGCTTTCCCGCCACTACAGCTGCATGTCCGCTATATTGAAAGCTCCTAAAAAAAAAACACCCCTATGATGTTGAACTGCTACATTAATAGCCTTATTTAGCTAAAATTAGTAGTGCTCCTCAATTCGCCTTATTGACTCCATTTTGGACCTAAGGAGTCAGGAGTCGTCTTGAATTCGATGGGCCCAAAAAATTTTAATATTAAATAAAATATGTATAATGTTTTTATTTAACTTCTAAAATATACAGATATAAATGTATCGAGCGACGTATCTACGGACTCGTATGTTCAAGGATAATTATATTATGATGTCATAACCATCAATTTGGTAAAGCGTAATTTTATAAAATAAAGTTATATATTGAGTGATTTGTCTACAGTTTCATATTTTTTAGACATATATAAATATGTCGTCAGAAAATATGATTACACGACTATGACTAGCGCCATATTGGATTTTGTAAGCATAAAAATGTATTAGGAAATATACCAAGTGTTATATATTTTCGGACTTGTGTTTTAAAGTCGAATGCTAAACTAACATTACGAACTTTGATTATTCGCATTTTTTCGACGCCATATTGAGTTTAGTAAGCGTAGGAGCGATTTTTTTATTTTTTGAATTAATTATGTAACTAGTTCGAGCCTCAAGTACAATGCAGTGGTTACCTTACCACAGAACATGTTTTAGTGCACGAACTTATAAGCATAGTTGGCCATCATTTCCGAACCGTTTAAGATGTAGTCACCAAATTTGGACTGTAGACACTGCTCCTAGCACTGATCAATGTGATATGGCTCATTATGCCATAAGTCCTATTATAAGCATACTTGTATGCCATTTTCAAACTGTTGAAGATACGCCCGGCCGCCAAACTCATATCATAGACATCACCCCCAAAGACGAAAAGGACCGGATGGCCAATTATGTCTTAACCCATTTTATAAGCGTAGTTAGCTATAATTTCCGAACTGTTGAAGCTATAGTCATCAAATTAATATCATACACATCACCCCTAATATAGAGGAGGGTGGTAGGGCAATTTTGCCTTAAGCCGTTTTTATTAGCATAGTTGGTCATAATTTCCGAACTGTTTAAGATACAGCCACCATATTAGTATCATGTGCATCACCCCAGATGTCGATGAGGTTGGTAGGGTCAAATATGCCCTAAATCCGCTTATAAACATGGTTAGTCATAATTTCCGAACTGTTGGAGCTATAGCTGCCAAATTCATATCATATGCATTGTTCCCGATGTCGGTGAGGGTGGTAGGGTCAGTTATCCCTTAAGCCCACTTATAAGCATAGTTGGATGTAATTTCCCATCTGTTTAAGATACAGCCACCAAATTCAAATCATGTACATCGCCTCCAACGACGAAAGGACCACAGGATCAATTAAGTCTTAACCCATCTTATAAGCATAGTTGACTGCCATTTTCTATCCACAGAAGCTACAGTCATAAAATTCATATCGAAGGCATCGATCCCGACTTCGATAAATCTATCAGGTTCCATTATGCTTTTAACCTTCTTATAAGCATAGTTGACCAACATTTTGGAACTGTTGAAGTTAAAGCTGCCGAATTCATATCATAGGTATCGCTAATTACTTCAATCATCATTATATGGCTCATTATGTTTTAAACCTCTTTATAAGCATAATTCGTTGTCATTTACAAAGTGTTGAAGTTATAGTCCCCAAATTCGGACAAGTACTGCTCCTAACTCTGATCAATGGGATGTGTCGCATTATGCCAAGACTTCTTATCAGTCGAGTTGCCCACACATTTATAAATGTGTTTAAGACCTTATATTAAGGGCATATGCAAAATGCCCAATTCATACATAATGCATTATGTCATAAACACTCTTATAATGAAAGCCAGTTAACCATTTTATGCAACTGCGTGTCCTACATACCTAAAAATTGAATTCATAAGTAGGCTCATGCCATTATAAGATAAATCTACAACTAGTGCTAGATTCTGTTTGTTACCCAAGCACCAGCAGATTTGGCCATTATTTATGAGAATCCCTTAAGGATATGGGATCGAAACAAGCCCCAACCAACTTGGCTATTCTCTAGCTAACACGACAGTTGGTCACACTCGAGGGCGTTGTGTGGCACTCTTGTACACTATGCTAAGATACAGAGAACTTTAACTCAACAACTTTCATAAACATGTTATTGTGCTTACTGCAAAAAACAACTGTTTATTCCCTTAGTCTCACCATATAAATTTAAACTATGCTAATGCCGTATTGTGATAGCTGCGACAAGAAAATTGTATGCAAGTTATTTTTAAAAAGTGATAAATATTCATATTATTTGATTGGAATCTATACTCGACATTGTCCCCTGCAGTTTGCAAGACACTTCTCCGACCACTGTGATGGCATCAGGGGAGAGGTGTTAATACTGGAAAACAAAGCCCCACTCTTCCGGAAGCTGCCACTGCGACGACTTGGGGAAGGAATGTATAATGGATCAACTATATTACCACCCGACCTACTTTCCATGATGACATGGCAGGCACATTTGCGAAAAGTAAATCTGACATTAACAAAATGGGCAAGCGATATGTGCATAAATCTATCGTCTTATATTCTTTTATCATGAGCAGAGATTTAAATTTACATCATTTACCTTTATCTGCAGGACTAATATAGCCTTATTCGTGAATATGGTATATTTTTTAAAATCAAATTTAAAAATAAGTAATGTAACTCGGTTCGGTTCCTGGCGGGGTCACTCCTGATGATTTTCTCACATAGTGGATTTTGGTGATAGGTTTTCTCGGTGTGCTCCCCATTTCCCCCGCAATTTAATTCAACCACTCCTCCACCTCTACTTCACGTCACAATCGTCGGCACTGAAAGACGTCTGCTCTTAAGCACCACCCTAGATCTCTTACTACAGCATGTAAAATGTATTAGTTATTCCTTAAAAAAGCAACAAAAATTATGTTGAACTTGTTATTAAAAATCGCGAACCGATCCTTCATACGCATACAACTCGTGTGCGGGTAGATACTAGTAACTATGAAACTACGTAATGATATTGTAAACACTAGAGACGAAATATAATTAAAAAATTAATAATTAAATTGTATTCACAATATTAATATTAAAATCATTTGTTGCAACATGTGGTTTAACTCCTACAAATATNTTAATAATTAAATTGTATTCACAATATTAATATTAAAATCATTTGTTGCAACATGTGGTTTAACTCCTACAAATATGCGGACACAATGTTCTCTACCCGAACGTTTATCGAACAACTAAATCTTCAGTATTGCTAATGTTTTATTTTTTCTTTCACTACAACCATTTACGAAATTCTCGTCTATAACACGTATGCGAACCTAGCCGATTTTAAAAAGGAAACCTCGCATGGAAACGAAATAATCGAAAATAGTACATGTACCAATCAAATATTCGAATGTTGGACAACATTAGTCATGCGTTTATTCTACAAGCGAAAACTTTTCTGCGCGGCGTCACTCGTTCTTAGAAGTTAACNTTAATAATTAAATTGTATTCACAATATTAATATTAAAATCATTTGTTGCAACATGTGGTTTAACTCCTACAAATATTCGGACACAATGTTCTCTACCCGAACGTTTATCGAACAACTAAATCTTCAGTATTGCTAATGGTTTATTTTTTCTTTCACTACAACCATTTACGAAATTCTCGTCTATAACACGTATGCGAACCTAGCCGATTTTAAAAAGGAAACCTCGCATGGAAACGAAATAATCGAAAATAGTACATGTACCAATCAAATATTCTAATGTAGGACAACATTAGTCATGCGTTTATTCTACAAGCGAAAACTTTTCTGCGCGGCGTCACTCGTTCTTAGAAGTTAACNTGGACAACATTAGTCATGCGTTTATTCTACAAGCGAAAACTTTTCTGCGCGGCGTCACTCGTTCTTAGAAGTTAACGAACCCAGGACACTAACAGACCTTCTAACACATATTCATCCCCTCCAGATGTAGCATGCGTGCATACTAAAGCGAGTGTGGAGTAAGTTAAAATGTTTTACACGCATGGTTTATTAGAAAAACCGAGAAGAAACGCGCACTTCCGTTCTCGCTGCAGCATAAGACACGAATGTAGTTGAGTTGGTCACCGCAGCCAACATGGAGCTGAGGTCTCGTTGTGTGGCTCTCGTTCGTGGAAGTCGCATCACCCCCCACCACAATTCGCACTAGGCATGCCACAGCTCTGATGGCCAGCAGAAACGGGCGAACGATATCCTGCTAGCCGAGTGAACTCTGCTGCTAGGTGCATTTGGGGTAAGTACTTAAAAAAATAATTTTTTCGCTTCCGGAACAAGATGGTGGATCCAATATGGTGGTCAATTCTTAGTCCCAGCCCTAGCCCTAGTTCTGGAGTATACTAAATCTATCTACTTACCATTTTTTTTAAATTGTTTATTTAAGAGTACTTTATTTAAAAACGTCAAAATCTCAGCAATTAAAAGTTTCGTCCGCTTGGTTATAAAATTTCAGATTCCAGAAATAGCCAATTAAAACAACTGGTTCGCCTTTCGTAAGATTGTACTGCTATCTCTTGGCACAACTGCGGAACAATTTATGCCAACACCAACACCGCTATTGTGCCGTGGAACTAATCGCACACCAACCGAAAACCAACAACCATTAACACTAACCGCCTATTGTGCCAGGGCCCTTACTGTGGACCCACGGTTGGTTCGGTTGGTGATTGGCGACCCGCTTCTGGAGGTCCTCGGTTCGATCCCAGGCCGCGGCGGGAGGGAAATTTCCGGACAGTGGTAGGGTGGGAGATACCCCCTCCTCTCGTGTAGGTAGTGTGGCAGACACTGCCGTGGCGTGGGGGTTTTCTCNTGGTTCGGTTGGTGATTGGCGACCCGCTTCTGGAGGTCCTCGGTTCGATCCCAGGCCGCGGCGGGAGGGAAATTTCCGGACAGTGGTAGGGTGGGAGATACCCCCTCCTCTCGTGTAGGTAGTGTGGCAGACACTGCCGTGGCGTGGGGGTTTTCTCGGGGTTCTACCGTTTTATCATTTGTCTTCAATCCGCTGCGTCTCCATCCCAGTCATGCCTGACCTCATCCACACTACGGGCTGAACACTTAACTCCCCGACGGCAGTCGTTACGCTTCGGAGACACAAAGCGAATGTAGCGATTACGAACCGCGCTACGGTACGCGTCTTCACCACCAGCTTCTGACATCAGAGGTCACGTGAACCAATCAAACGCAGTATCGGCGACAGCACGGTCAGCTTGGGCAGATCAGTTGTGGAAGGCCCTTAACCGTGAATCAACTTTATTGGCCGTGTGGTGCAGCCAGACCATAGACTAAAGATGAAGTAGACTGCTTATTCGTCTTCTGCGCATGTATCCAACCAAAGTAACACGACTTTCAAAGTCACATGGTCAACAGTGATGAACGAATTTGTTTACTTATTAATTTTCAAAAGATAGTACTTATATGAATAAAATACTTTCACCAATTTGAATTTAATCAAATTGCAATATACATTGGATAGAGGAGGTATACAGAAATCTCAAAACACTCTTGTTTGCTAAACAGTGTTCTAACCTCAAATCTAGTCCACGTCGTTTTTGCAAGCGGTTTGGCAGAAAAGCTGTTGAATGTTGGGACACGGAGATTGGTTGTGCGCAGCCAGCGAGGTTGGTCTTCCTCGTCTTCAGTCGTGCACCGGAGTGCGAGGAACTGTGACGCAAGAGTGGCCGTGCGCGGCCCGCTGGCCCGGATTACGCAAGGCGGGTAGTAAAGTGGGCCGTCTGAATCGGCGGAATACGCGGGCTGTCTGTTCCCCCTGGGCGCATGGGCAAGCGCTGACACGGACTGCGAACAAGGGAACTAACGCAGGCAGAGGGACGAGAGTGTTGGTCATCCGTGCAGTGACGGGAGGCGGAGGGAAGCACGGAAGGATATTGCGAGTGGCTTGTCGGCGGAACTCTTTGGCGGTGAGTGACCGAAGTCGAGGCTCTACGCTCTTACGACTTCAGTATTTTAAAATGTGTTGTATATTTAAACAGATTATATTTATAGCCCGTCCTCGGGTACTTCAAACCTATCTGAAGCCCTGTTAAAGTTCTACTTTTGGTTACCGATTACGTATCCTTCCGCTAAATGTGAACTTAAACACTGCCATGCGATTACGTTTTAACTGTCAAATGCTTGGTTTCCGCAGTTAAAAGAATTTAGTCATTTTTCAAAAACCATTTCGTAAGAATGTCCACAATTTAGGCCTATAACCATATCAGCTTTATGACTTTTTAACAATGTCTATGTTGACGATAGTTCTTATGGCTATTAATTAACATTGTTAACATATTTGTTATACACGACATTGCACATTACATATAATACACTTTAATATTTTGCTGCGACTGTGTTTAATCCTGTTATAACAGCGGGGGAAAGAATTGTAGTATTCAACCTCTTGTTATTAATATGTGTTGGGTTATTTCGTAAAAGGATGGCCTTAGTTGGAATAAAAATCAAAACGAAGGGACAACCAGTCCAACGAAAAGACACAGTAAATTAAAGCACGCAACTCTTATCGCTTATTTATTGTATGTAGCAATGACAAACTTAAAATATAGCTGTGAACATGCACACAAATAGGTCTACCGTAACTTTTATTCCGCTCATGTTTATATGCATTGGTAGTTACTGTTTTCTAGGTTTATTTCATTATTTATTAAAATTTATCTGGCTGGGCTTAGTATTTTGTTAGGGTTGTGGCAAATATTCAAATCATAGAAATGTAAGCACGTTGCACAATTTGTGTTTCAAACACCTAGGGCGAGATTACAACGTTGTGACAAACAGACGTGACTTTCAAACAATTAATTTCGCATTAAAAACAGTTCTCGGTTAAAACGTATAAATTTCACACCTCCGATATTTGCAATCACACACACACGCTGGTCCAACATAACGTAATGGCAACAATACTCTTACACACACACACACACACACACTCTCTCTCTCTCTCTATCTATCTATCTATCTCTATCTATCTCTCTCTCTATCTCTCTCTATCTCTCTCTCTATCTCTCTCTATCTCTCTCTCTCTCTCTTTTACAGTATATTTATTTCTACCATAGTACATCGTCACAACATCGTGTAACTTGCCTAGGTAGGTTTAAAAAACACGAGTATGAACTTGACGCTTCGTTCAGAAACACGCCATGTCATGTCGGCGTCGCCAGTCGCCTCTTCTGCCAACTTCGTATTTGTAGCCGTCCCGCCATCACATCTAAATATATTATAATAAGTATTCAAATAATAAAATCTCGTTTCAGTTGTAAATTACAAATTAAAAAATCATTATTTTGTTGTAATAAGTATGAAATATGCTAACATTGAAAATATGTATAAATTTTCCTGCTACTACAGGCGCTGCGAACTTCCCGAGAGAGAGGAAGATATATATATATATATATTTATATATATATAGAGAGAGAGAGAGAGAGACAGAGAGACAGAAAGACAGAAACACCATGTCACTAGGGCCTACGCACAGTAATTTGTGCTGATATATTTAACTGAAACAATAAAATATGTTTCCTTCAGTGCTACCTAAAAATTCAAATATATCAATAGGCAACGTTTAATTTACAAATAGTATACCAAAAAACTAGGTTAAAACAATATTTATCTGTGAACTTTTTCTTACCACCCATTGCCAACACACCGCTGCTCTCACTTTTTTGTAATTCGTATTTAATACGAAATAAATATTACAAGTTATACAGGTTGAGTGTAAAAGAATACCCCAACTTTAAAGGCCTATAATATCAAAACCAAACAACCTTGGTTGACTAATAAAATGAACCGCGGAACTGTGAAGTTTNAACTTTAAAGGCCTATAATATCAAAACCAAACAACCTTGGTTGACTAATAAAATGAACCGCGGAACTGTGAAGTTTATTTACCATATCTTCATAAATGTTCAATGTGACCACCACGAGCGGCCCGAACGACATCTACGCGATAATCAAACTCGTTCCACGCTCTTGTCAGCATGTCCGGTGTTACGGTGGGGTATTCTTTTATACTCATCCTGTAGGAGACACTATGCTAAAGTTTCATTATTTCAATAATACAGTACTTTAAAGTTCATCACTGTGTTGTATATTTGTGATATAAAAGTTATTGAAAAAACAGGTTGACATGTTATTCCAAGGGGGATTTTTCAAAGGTTCTTTTCAAAACATCCGAAGAAACCGAGAATGAACTATACCTATTTTNTGTTATTCCAAGGGGGATTTTTCAAAGGTTCTTTTCAAAACATCCGAAGAAACCGAGAATGAACTATACCTATTTTCTTCCTGTTTTTATTTACATTTAATTATAAATGAAATTATAAAGTTTATATATAAAATATAAGTAAAAGTTCAATTTACCAAAAAATAAGTACTTTATGTTGACAGAAGTATAATTTTGAAGTTTGAAAACTTTGCTATAGGCTTTTCTCGGTAAAGTGAGCACTTTTTGAAACCCTCTCATTTGGAATAATAGTCAATAAACAAATCTGATTGTAGCCTTAGACGTTAACTTTCGAGTACGGTGAAATATACACGCTGTGTTTATTACTTACATGACCATATTTATTTTAAAAAGTGGTGGGAAAATACAAAATGGCTGATATGAAAAAAAGTAACTAGGGCCTCAAAAGTGCTCACTATCGTGAACAGCCTATACAAGGACGCGCAGCACACATTTATCAGCGGTATCACGATATGAGCATTCAACTGCTTCCAATTATGAGCTCAGTTCAAGCTCGCAGTGACATGTTCTGGACATANTGTATCACGATATGAGCATTCAACTGCTTCCAATTATGAGCTCAGTTCAAGCTCGCAGTGACATGTTCTGGACATAAGGCCTGGCAAGAGCGCCCCCGCACCAAGTCTGGTGAGAACAGTACAGCCTGAAGTGGCAACGAACAGCCTGAAAGACCCACCTGGGGGTGTGCTCTTATAAGAGCTCAGAATGATTTCTCCTGTAACACCATTGTGGTGGGCACAGGAGGAGCTCTGGCGAACAAACTCGCTGCTCGATTGCAGAAAACATGTATCACGATATGAAGGTCTTCACTGCAGGTCTTACGAGACAAGCAGCCGATAAAAAATGTCTATTTATATGAGGCGTAGAAGCTATGGCTGGGGATTTCGACAGGCAGGTCGACATTGTCATTAGCAGTTCCTTAAACAAGTAGGACCGGGGAAGTCAGGATTTACAGCCACCTGCCGCGTCCGTCCGTCATCCGTCCGTCAATCACATGACCAACAGTCAATCAGAGGTGGCCTTTATTCTACCCGTCCGTCCGTCAAAACTTGGCATGTGTTTACTTTTGACGGACGGACGTATTAATTACAGCCTTCTAAACTTGCATGTTTGGTTTCCCGTTCATCCCGAATTATTTAGAAGGCTGTGTAATGTGTGCAGTGATTTGTTTTGGCCGTCTTTGGTTTTCACGTGTTTGTTTATGCAGCTGTAAAATTAAATTACGTTNTGTTATTCCAAGGGGGATTTTTCAAAGGTTCTTTTCAAAACATCCGAAGAAACCGAGAATGAACTATACCTATTTTATGGATAAAATGTAAGTAAAAGTTCAATTTACCAAAAAATAAGTACTTTATGTTGACAGAAGTATAATTTTTAAGTTTGAAAACTCTGCTATAGGCTATCCACGGTAAAGTGAGCACTTTTTGAAAGCCCTCTCATTTGGAATAATAGTCAATAAATAAATTTGATTGTAGCCTTAGACGATAACTTTCGAGTACGGTGAAATATATACGCTGTGTTTATTACTTACATGGCCATATTTATTTTAAAAAGTGGTGGGAAAATACAAAATGGCTGATATGAAAACAAGTAACTAGGGCCTCAAAAGTGCTCACTATCGTGAACAGCCTATACAAGGACGCGCAGCACACATTTATAAGCTGTATCACGATATGAGCATTCAACTGCTTCCAATTATGAGCTCAGTTCAAGCTCGCAGTGACATGTTCTGGACATAAGGCCTGGCAAGAGCGCCCCCGCACCAAGTCTGGTGAGAACAGTACAGCCTGAAGTGGCAACGAACAGCCTGAAAGACCCACCTGGGGGTGTGCTCTTATAAGAGCTCAGAATGATTTCTCCTGTAACACCATTCTGGTGGGCACAGGAGGAGCTCTGGCGAACAAACTCGCTGCTCGATTGCAGAAAACATGCATCACGATGATGGTCTTCACTGTAGGTCTTACGAGACAAGCAGCCGATAAAAAATATCTATTTATATGAGGAGTAAAAGCTATGGCTGGGGATTTTGATAGGCTGGTCGACATTGTCATTAGCAGTTCCTTTAACAAGTAGGACCGGGGAAGTCAGGATTTACAACCACCCGTCGCGTCCGTCCGTCCGTCATCCGTCCGTCATCCGTCCGTCAATCACGTGACCAACAGTCAATCAGAGGTGGCCTTTATTCTACCCGTCCGTCCGTCAAAGCTTGGCATGTGTTTACTTTTGACGGACGGACGTATTAAATTACAGCCTTCTAAACTTGCACGTTTTGTTACCCGTTCATCCCGAGTTATTCAGAAGGCTGTGTAGTGTGTGCAGTGATTTGTTTTGGCCGTCTTTGGTTTTCACGTGTTTGTTTATGCAGCTGTAAAATTAAATTACGTTACATTTTCCCTGAAGATTTATTGATAATTACGTTTGCGAACACGTGTTTCTCGTTTGCAATAGTAAAAGTAATAAAAGCATGCTTTATATGCTATTTAAAATGTTTTTTTTTTTTTTTAAACATTAATTAACTTTCTTAATGTACGTGTATGCACATTTTGGGTACTTACAAACACAATACCGCAAAAAATATTCACTTTTTATGGGGAATTTTTTTATATTTGTAAATATTTTTGTTTTAGTTTGCAGCAATGAACTGACGACGGACGTACGAAGACTGGTTGTAATTTGCTCGGCTGGGAGACGGACGGACTGATGACTGACGGACGGATGCGACGGACTATTTATTGTAAATCCTGCCGAAGTCGGCCATGGACTTGTAGTAAGGAACCACCGCAGCGTTCGTCTGACTAGAAATCGAACCCATGCCCTCCCGAATGCGAAGCCCATTGTGCCAGCTCGCACGTGATTAGCGTGCTTCGGTCGCCTCTAGGCTTCTTTCACACGAGCGTTTTATGTTTTAACGTTGCCGTATCGGGCCACAAAATGTCGTTCGTTTGTGGCTGATTGTCGCCGGCCTGCATCTACCATCGACTGCAATAGGAACTGGCGGGGCTGCTTAACAGACGGGCGCTTTACCGCGTAAAGGGAAATAGGGTAAAATGCGCATGCGTGATTCGCAAAAGGCATTCTGTCTCCCCTGCTAATAACACTATCAAGAATAGCGTGGACAGTATATGAGATTAGAGCACTGTTTATGTAAACAGGTGCTTTGAAACTTTTTGCACACTTCCCATAATCTAGTTTTAATATGCAATTAGCATACATATATTAAAATTAGTAAAAGTACCGTGAAGTGGGGTGAAATTGATCAGCGGAGGTGAGATTGATCACATGAAAATGTTCTATAAATATTGTCAGATATTGTACCTGACCTAACATGTACAGGAAACTGTTATGTTATCAATAACTCCCCTGCTGATCATTTTCACCCCACCTATGTACGTGGTCTTCACATGTGATCAATCCCACCCCTGCTGATAAATTTCACCCCACTCTACGGTATTTAATGCGTATGAAAGTGTGGGTCTGTTGGAAAAATTCAAATGTAAACAAACACGTTCATTACTGTTGACCACGTGACTTTGACGTTTGTATTGGTGTGGAGTATGTAAATGTTGGGTGCATGCGCACAAGCCATAAATTGGTCTTCTTCATCTTAGTCGGAGCCGCGGTGGTCTAGTGGTTAGAGTACTCTACTCCGTACTCACCTCACGTCACCCTCATCGGCTCTCAAGACCCCGATGTGAAGAACTGCCCGATTCTCTCCACCCCACACCCACTACTAAACTGGCCTGCTGATGGAGCAGTGAGGCGCTCGTTCTCTATTTAAGGCCCCCGTCTACCTGGAACTTTTTCCCACGTTTAGGCCGAGAAGCGCGGGAGCGATAAGGGCGACACTGCCACGCGCATCAAGTACGCCATCGCCGCTAAGCGCAAGGCTCTGAACTGGCGTGCAGTGTTCTCGTCGTGCTGCGTGTACCTATGGGACTTTCAGCGGTGACCATATTATTTTATTAGTGGGAAGTCTTTAGGAAGGTTCAGTGCAGGCCCCTATAGCGCCTTGGAAATGCCGTTTTTAGCGGTTTTGGAGTACTCTGAATTGATGTTTCTAACGTACGTGATATTTTGCAAGTACTTAACAGCTCTCTTCTGAAGTGTGTGTTCTTTTCGTAGACCAGCACGTTGGACGCACGCTTAATAGTTTCGTTGAAAAACGTGTATTTCGAACACACTGCAACGCAGTTCAAGCGCCGGGTAGACGGGCGCCTTAACGACGATGATGATGAGTTGACAGCTAATAGATTCGCAGGCCGACGCGGCGGTAGAGACCGTGGCGTGGCTGAGGGGACTTTGTAACAACTCTGCATGGTTGTCATTTCCTTTCAAAAGGGGTCAGCCAGACACAGGCCCTAGAACCACCTAAAAAAAAAAAATAGCAAGGTCCTGTGCCGAGAGTGAAACCCAGAAATGAAGAAGAGAGGCGGCGCGACATCGCATTGTAGTGAGAAAACATCGGGATATGGCTGTGTCGAGGGAACAGCCGTGAGTTTTACGTGAATACGCACTGTAGAAAAATGTTGTAATCTGTACTGAGAAATGATTAGCGATTTTACAAAAGTTTGTAACAGTACAAGAATTGTAAAATCGCAAGAGCCGTGTTTGTAATAGAACTCAAGAATTGTTTGTACTACAATGACCCGTATCTACGAGCTCAGATAAAACTCCGGATACTCAACAACATAAATCCGGTAAATAGCTATTTTTGCATTAACAAGGGGTGACGTAAAGCGTAGTTGCGTACAAAAAGATACATAATGTAAGCGTAAATGATGTGAAACTCTCAAAACAACTCAAATAATTCTAATAAAACAATGAAGACAACTTTATATTCTTCTTGTTTAGTCAGTACCTAACCTTAAATATCATAAACATAGCTATATTTTGTAATATCACAAATATATATTTTGTAGATTTTACAAGAAAACTTGTTGTAGTTTTACAAAATATGTCCTTGGTAACTGGTTTCCAAAAAATTTTCTTGTAAAGGTACAAAATATTTTTTACAGTGTGTCTGCGTTATCGGGTAATATTTTCTTCGGGATATGGGAACGAAATGAAAGTAACGAAATGGATACTATGCTTTTATGGCTTAAATCTACAGACCTAAGCCAGATCTTCAGTCTGGCACCAAAATTAGCGTGCTCCCGGAAATCTTTGCCCACGCGCAAAATTGCCTCCAGTCGCCGCAGACTCCCACCCGCGCCTCCCGCATGCGCTCTACCAACTCAAGGTCATGCTCGCAACGTAGTCGTAGATCTGATCGAACGAGACCAGTTTACTTCAATCGTGTGATTAGTGCCGAAGTTATATTGTCGGAGTGGATCACCCTGCAAAAGTTTCATGGTGTAGTATACTTCAAAAGGAAAAAAATTATCATGGCGAAGCTTTGTAGGAGGGAACTTAGGGGCGGCAGTAATGGGGTGGGCACCCCTGGTCACTCTCCGCTGGAGGGAGGGGAAACCACGTGACACTGCTGGCGCTGTACACACCAAACTGATAACATCGTTCTCTGGTGCCGCGCTGTTAAATACCTCCGACGTGGCTTACGTTTTTCCGACGGGTGATATGCACTAGGGTGGAGCGAAATTTTTTTTTTCCTTTTACGGTCATGTAATAGTGAAAAGTAGGTGCCTTTTAGGCTTAANTAGGGTGGAGCGAAATTTTTTTTTTCCTTTTACGGTCATGTAATAGTGAAAAGTAGGTGCCTTTTAGGCTTAAATCAATTCATGCAAAATATTACTTGAATTAACTAAGAGTAGTTGCCTCCGCAAAGTCATTGCATATTTGAAAAAAGTGGATTTTTGTCTTAAGTTTGACGCCATGTAAATATGTGAAATTTTAATACATACACCTATTTTATTTTATTGATATGTTGCAACAACAGCTATTTTCGACACAATACAAAAAAAAAGCCTAATTCTAAGTTATTTACTTCAAATAAACGGAGTGGGGAAGCGCGCGGAGAGACAATTTGACGTCACACGTGTCGTCGCGTCAGTGTGCTATTGTTTGTCGAAGTGAACGGCCGCGCGCCCAGTTACTTAATACATTTGCGCCATTTTGTTGTGTATGAAACATGGAAAGAACTCGGAGTGCATTCAAATGTCCTCTTTTTGGAGATACTCGGGAGATTAAATTGAACGTTCTTCCTACTTATGAAGATGTAATGAAGTACTACGAATGGACGAGACATCAACTAAAATTACAACTGGAAACTGCAAAAGAGCCCACATTTTCAGAAATAGCAGATATTGTGACATCAAGGATTATAAATATATGGCAAACTGCATCTATTCCAACAGTTACAAGCACAAGAGTCGTACAGATGTTGAAAGCATACCATCTAAAGTGCAAAAATCTACTTAAGTCTATCAAGAGACTCTCCCCGGAAGAATTAAAAAGTTTTCGTCAAAACAGTAAGATACTTTTTGATATTGCAGCTTGCAAGTGCAAGAAATTCGCTCAATGTACCTGTACGAAGGATAGAAAGGTCCCTAAACAAGAACAAACCTTTATAACTGATCAGCGGACCTCTCGAAATATGGTAATAGGTGGAATCGACGTAACTGTTACGAAAAAAATGCAAAAGACCTTAACGAGAAGACAGAAACGAGAGAACCGCCCAAGCACATCATTGACTACTAGTTCTACGTCAGCTATTTTAGAACTTAGTACTTCTCCAGTATCGTCGGCGTCCGAAAGGCGTAGCAGTACAGACAGCACCATAAACGTAGGCGTTCCTGAAAAGAAAAGGAAAAAGTCCTCATGCGTGGACTTTCCTACGTTATCCAAAACTTGCGACAGGTATGGAGTGTCAGATAGGGCAGCAGCAGCGATTGCGTCATCACTTTTGTTTGACATTGGGTCAGATGTTGAGGTCATTGACAGACATAAGCTACGAAGAGAGAGAACTAAAACTCGACAAAAGTTATTGGAAGAGGTCACCGTTCCAGAAGTTTCTGCTTTGTACTTTGATGGAAGAAAAGACAAAACTGTGAAAATTATCCAAAAAGGTGGTAAATGCTACAGGAGTATGACTGTTGAGGAGCACATCTCACTAATTCAAGAGCCAGGATCTATTTACTTGGGGTACGTAGTACCTCACGTTGGTTCCGCTAAAGGAATAGAAAATGCCATAACCGAGTTTCTATCAGAAGAAGGCATTGCCGAACATCATCTTATGGCCATCGGTTGTGACGGAACGAATGTAAATACTGGAAAGTATGGCGGTATTATAAGACTGCTTGAAAAAAGGCTACAAAAACCACTACAGTGGATAATTTGTTTACTACATTTGAACGAACTGCCTCTAAGGCACTTGTTTCTCCATCTTGACGGGTGTACTTCGGGACCTAAGTCTTACAGTGGAACATTGGGTAAAGCGCTCGAAACTTGTGAACAATTGCCTATTAAAAAATTTCAACGCATCGAAGGAGAAATGCTTCCAGGAATGGCCCAAGATTTGAGTACAGATCAACAGTACTTGCACAAGATTGTGACAGCTGTACTATCAGGTGATTTCCCTGAAGATCTGGCGAATAAATCTCCAGGCAAAATGTCACATGCCCGTTGGCTTACACGTGCCAACAGAATACTCCGTCTGTATGTGGCAACAGCGACGCCATCGGAAAATTTGATAACTTTAGCTACATTTGTAGTAAAAGTTTATGCTCCATCTTGGTTCCTTATTAAGAATAAACCATCGTGCAAAGATGGTACGCGACATCTTTTCTACATTATTTTAGCCTCCAGATACCTGCCAGAAGACCTGAAAAAGGTAATCGATCCTGTCATTCAACGTAATGGCTATTTTGCACATCCAGAGAGTATTCTACTTGCAATGATTACCGACGAAAAGAAACACATTCGTGAACTGGCAGCCTGTCGCATATTAAAGACACGCAGTATGCCTCAGCCTTCCACACCAAGATTGTTTGAAGTGCCGTCTATAAATTTCAATGCATCAACATATATTGATCTGATAAATTGGCAGGAAATACTAACTGAACCTCCGATTATGAAAATCTTCTCTGACCAAGAAATTCAATATTTCGTACAATCTGGTGGTGAGGGTGAACTGATGTTACGACTTCCGTGCCATACTCAAGCTGTTGAACGGGCTGTGAAGATGACGACAGAAGCTGCCACTGCTCAATGTACTAAAAAAACACGACTAGGGGCCATAAAAGCCAAATTGGAATCGCGAAAGAAAATGCCTAAATTTGAGACAAAGAGAGATTTTCGAGCAAATTGACAATTAAAAAAAAATAATTACCTTGTATTTTTTTTTGTACTTTCGATTAAAGTTTATTAATAAATGTCTGAATTTTATATTGCATATAATTTATACCCTTTTACCATTGATTTAAGCTGAATATTGTGCCACTAAAAATACTGAGTATTTTCAATAAAATCTAAAATGTTGAGGCTAGTGCGGAGGCAGAAGATGTTAACCGAATTAATTAAAAAATAACACTTATTTTACCATTAGTATAAGGCACCGATCCCCCCCCCCCTATTACAATTGTAAATAAGAAAAAAAATTTTTACGTACTCTCGTGCTCCACCCTAATATGCACACTCGTAGCAGCTCTCTCTCGCCCGCTGTCACCACTGAACTGAGCAACCTTATCCCTTTGTGCACATCAATGGACTCACCCGACGCGGTTTGGTCTATTTTCTAATTTGGATTCCACTATACCCCATGTGTCGGTCTGGTTTCAAAGACGTATTCGCGCTGTAACAGAATGTCTGGGAACTGTCAAGAGGCAAGTTGTTGGAAGGCACGAAGGAGAGAGAACCTTTAGTGAGAGCACCAGCGCATGGCCTAATTTCGGCGCTTTGGAATGTGGAGTAGCACGTGGGAGGTTTTTGGCAAGGCAGGCCGCAAGCTCGGGCCGTGCGGCGACTGTTGTTCTCAGACACTGGCTGCGGTTAGTCGCTCAACACTCTACATACCCAAGTCGCTCACACTTTTTGAGACAAACCTCTGAAAAATCACCCCATATACGACGTGTTAGGTTGTTTCCTAAGTACCTACGTCATGTAGTGGCTGAGCGGTTAGCCTGCTCGCCTCCCACCTAGGCGATCAGGGTTGCCGGACGATGTCGTTGGTCGGCGGGTTTTCTCGGGGCTCTCCCGTTTCCCCCGCCCTTTCATTCCGGCGCTGCTCCATACTCGCCTCAATCACCCTCATCGGCTCTCAAGACCTCGATGTTAAGAGCCGTCCAAATCTCTTCACTCACTCACTCACTCACTATCACAAGTGTTTTATACTTGAGTTAACATAAAAGTAGCTTATTTTTGGTTAAACTGAATTTCACTTATATGTTATCTATAAATTTTAATATTTCATTCATAATTACTATGAATAATAACAGGAATAAAATAGTTGTGTTGGTAATGTCTTGGTAAGGAACAGTTCTTATGCAAAATACTATTACACTAGATGCGTAGAAATTCGATGCGTTTGTCCCTTTGGTGTAATTTACTAGACCTAGTTAAGCTTTGTTTGCAGATAGGATAAGAGGTTCGCAATTCGATTAGTGACCCGAGTTTTTCAAACATTTTCAGCGATGTCATTACATTAATTTTTCACTGTTTAGTATTCATCAATAATTTATTCAGAGTTTTAAGCAATCTCCAAAGGCGATGTATGGTGTAGGGACCTGAGTTCGATACCTGAAACTATTAAAAAAATAATTTTCTTTCGGACTGAGAAAATTTGGTAATTTTGCCCAGTGATGGGAGGAGTATATAATAATGGCGAAATGTAAGGTTTAGAATAATTAGCCTGGAGTCGGGATGAAATATGAGGTTTGCAATTTTATTAATAGTGCAAGTTTTCTAAGCTAATAAGCGCAGTTCGTGCACTGTTATTCATGCGCAACTCGTACAAATTTTTAAACAATCTGTAATTGTTAGGTGTGGCGTAGGAACCCGAGTTCAAAGCCCGAAATTATTTTTAAAATATTAATTTTCTCTCGGTCAAAAAAATATTGGACGGCGTTTTCCTAGTGATGGGAGAAAGTCTATATAACTGCGATGCATGCTGATACCTTAGTTGTTGTTCAGACTTTGGGAAGTTACCATTGATTTGGAAGAATGCTTTCGCTATACAGTTGCGGAGCAAGAGGGGTCATCTGCGGAGCAGGAGGGGTCATTTGCGGAGCAGCAAGGGTCATTTTCGGAGCAGCATGGGTCATTTAGGGTCATTTGCGGAGCAAAAGGGGTCATTTGGGGATCATTTATGGTTCATTACGGAGCAGGAGGGGTCATTTATGGTCATTTGGAGGTCATGTAGGGGTTATTTGTGGAGCAGGATGGGTCATTTGCGGAGTAAGTTGGGAGATTGTGGAGCGAGCGGAGCTGATTGTGGAGGAGGAGGATCGCTTGGGATTGGTGAGGATTGAGGAGACTAAGGAGGATTGCTTGGAATTGGTCATAGACAACTATGCCTATAAAAGTATTGGTAGATGCTCATCCATGCCATGATTATATCATGCTTGTGCAGAGAGTCGTTACTCATTTGATGGTGCTTGGTGTAGTCACACAAACATACATTTAAAAAAAGCCAAGTAGCATACTTTTATTCCTACAAAGCTGACGAGAATAATTAACAGATACCGACGTCGTGTAATAATTAGACGTCAAGAGAGGAGACCGAAAATGAAGTCGAGAGAATTTTTTGCATTGTTTCGCTGTACTCTATGCACAATTTCAGTACAAATTATAAAAAAAATTTAAAATAAAATAAATTTTAAAATCGAATAATATATACAGATTTTTTATTCGACATACCCCACGCACAAAAACAATACGGCTACCAGAAACAAATGCTGGGAGTAACGTCAACATCAGCAGGTATGCCAGTCGTGGATCCAGCAGAAGCACCATCGACTTCTTCAGATGGAACACCCACAGCAGTGCAGCCATCGATGAGTTCAAGTCTTCGTTGCTGTTACTGCGACAAGATATTTGCCTACAGCCAAAGTGCAAGGAAGCATGAAAAACGCTATTTGTGTGCAGTGCCCATCCTGAGCTATGCAACGATGGGCAAGTGCAAACATCTGTTCAAGCGCGGTGACAAGCTGAAGAGACATAAGAAAAACTGCAAAGGTAGAGTTAATACAGCTAAGAAACGACCCGTACTAGCAGTACACCACATCAAATGGATTCTACCTGAAGCAATCATCTTTCAAGGGTACTTTAAAGGATTATGTGATTGGAAATAATTTTTTAGGTACGAAATACATATGTACATATATGGACCACATTAAGCAAAGGATAATTAATCAGTTAACAGAAGAAATTGAATGACCTATAAAATATAATGTTTGGCTGGAGTGTACATACGAAAAGTCTGAGCCTTTGAATGAAGCCATCAGTCGCCGATCGATTAAGACTGCAAATCAAGCACTGTACAATGTTGATAGTATCCCAGAGGCTGTAGAGGCCTTGAAAGAAAAACTTTGTCGTTAAGAAAAGGAGTATATGGTTAAGGGTTCTAGTTGGACACTTGCTAGCATATACTTAATTGAAACTGCGTATAAAGAGAGAATATACTCATTATGTGAAAAATTAGCATGTTGCTGGAAATATGTAACATGGTATGGAGACTATTGGGATTCTGATTTTGTTTTATGTTTGTAAATTGAAGTATGTAAACAATATATATATATATATATATANTCGTATGGAGACTATTGGGATTCTGATTTTGTTTTATGTTTGTAAATTGAAGTATGTAAACAATATATATATATATATGAGATAAATAAAAAAAGTGTTTTATTTCTCGTTGGCGTTGTACCCTGCCTGCTTTCCTGAAATAGTGAATATGATGGTCTTGGTTTTCAGATCTGCCACTACATNGAAATAGTGAATATGATGGTCTTGGTTTTCAGATCTGCCACTACATGTCGACACTAGCATGATAGTAAAAATAAATGTAATAATGTGGGCAACATATAATTTTAGTAATTAAATATTTTCCTGTAATGGTCTATCACTGAATGTGCGCAATTATTGATATGGTAACAGAGGTGTATGTTGAAATGTAGTGTACAAAAAATGAGAGTGTATTAATATTGTAAAACATTCTCATCAGGTTGGACGCAACAGGCTTGGAGCAAGGAGGGCGAGTCGAGCCAGACCTGGCCTGCAGGAACAGTGTGGGAAGAGGTGTTATTTTTGACAGCGGAAAGGGGGCGGTCGACGCTTTTCGTGACGGTTATGAGTCTTAAAAAAAGGGGGAGGGGGTGGATGGGTGAGATAAGGAAGGGGGTCTAATGTTATATGTTACTAGATTTTTAGAATATTTTCTGTGCCCTTTTATAATAATTGCCAGGGGTGGGGGTGAGGTTGGTAGGATAAATTGTTTTTTTTAATTTAGATTTTTTTGGAATTTATTTTGTAATAATTGCCAGGGGTGGTGGGAAGGGAGGGGTGAGGGTTAGTGAGATGAGCGAGGGCATAGTGTAGGGTAGGGTAGGGTAACACTATATGTTCTTCAATTTTTTAGAAATTTGTGCGATTTTTTATAATAATTGCTGGGTGTGGGGAGGGTGAGCTTGGCTAGGGGTGTGGTGGGGGTGGAGGCCTGTTGGTAATAAGCGAGCCCCCCAGATCTTTCAAATGGCTTGAAAATTGCCTTTCGGGTGCTCGCTGTTGCAATTTTGGGGCATGGAACTTTTTTGAGGGATAAACGGGAAATTTCGAGGGAAAAAGGAAAATTTTGAGTGAAAAAGACCGATTTTAGGGGAAAATGGTAGATTGTTAAGGGAAAACGGGGAAAAAATATGGCGGACAACTCCTACCTTCTACTCCTGAAATCCTGTTGTCCCCGAAGAAAGATAACTATACTACTGACCTGAAAAATGCACCGTCCGTTTCTGCCCTCCTTGCCTGTACTTTCACCCATCCAGTAAACGTAAAATATGTTTTTCATGCATCACATATAATAAATAACTCGACTTCTCCATCCAAACATTTTTCTCTGTTCCTTTAGCCATTTATGTGGCATCTCGTTTTAGTTCCATAAAAAAACTTATTTTGCTAGTCTCACAACAATTATACCCTCGTACATAACAAAAACTAACAATTCAATATGGCGATCATTCCTCCTTTGTTTTCATTTCAGTCAGATGGGTATTTAATGTAAACTTTTCAAACCGTATTGTCACTTCACTTCAGTCCAGTCCGTATGCGTTTATAGTGGCTTAACTTTTCAATCTGGATTCTTCAGTCCACGCCAGGTTCAATCCGGATATAAATTTTACTCTAAACGCGTATGATAACTTCATTGTGAATCTGCTCTGCGACATAAATTTACGTCTTGCGATTCTTTCGAACGTTGCCGAGGGCGCTCTCGATCCGGTGTTTACGTTGAAAATATACGCACTTACGGGCAGGAATTTTTTCAAATTACAGTGTGCCGGCTATATTCGATGAGATATACTCTATTCGCGGTTTTTTTTCGCACGTTTAGAATTAAACCTTTGAAAAATCACCCTATATATGACGTGTTTGGTTGTTTCATAAATATTCCATGAATAAAAAGGCGTTTCATACTTCTTTTACCATCAAAGTATTTGATTTTTGGGTGAATTCAATTTTTACGTACAAAATCTAAAAATTATAATATTTAGTTTATATTTAACACGAATAAAAACAGAGAGGCAGTATGGAGTGTTGGTAATGCCTAGTAAGAAATAGTTATGCAAAATAGTATTAAAGTCAATGCGTACGAATGCGGTGCGTTGTCCCTTTGGTGTAATTTTGTAGACTTAGTTAGGGTTCATTCTACCCAGGTTGGGAAGCTCAATGCTTTTAGTTTGGCAACTAAAAATTCTCGCCACTAGAGTACACTAGTGTCGCATGTGTTATGGATTTTTCCGTTGTGCATGTAAGTAAATGGGATAATTGTAAATTTCATATATATATATATATATATATATATATATATTATATATA
>NQII01003629.1:23853-34120 GCA_002778355.1 Clitarchus hookeri | reverse complement strand
GGGGGGGGGGGGGTGATGATGGTTTGATCCCTTCCCTTGGCTCTTGATATTTCACTGAGTAAAATGAGATTATTGTTGAAACCAAGTACATCGTTAATACTGAAGTATTAATGTGCATATTCTTGGTATAGAAACAGGAGTTTTTAAAACGTATTTTGAGAGCCTATTCACCAAGTACTCAAATTCACACATATCAGTAAAACTTAATGCTTACTGGTGTTTAAGCTGTTCATGGTTGAGTGAGCACTTGTGAGAGCTGTGCTTAAAAGCTACTTTTTACTTTTCTTCTCATTCTGTATCCTTGAGCTGCGTGTAAAATTTACAATGTCATAAGAGTATTGACTTTATTCATGCCCGAGTCAAGTGAAAACGTTATAATTTAAGGGTTCCTGTTGCCTGGCGCTTGAACTGCATTGTAATGTGTTTGAAATCCTGGTGTTTTAGGGAAACTATTAAACGTGCCCCCAGTATGTGCACCTAAGAAAAGACCTACCCCAGACGAGGAAGGAATGGTACTTCGAAGTTACCACGCATGTTGTAAATATTATTTTCGAGCCCTCCAATGTAGTTAAAAACGGATTTTTTTTTTTTTAGATTACCGTATCTTAAAACACACTAGCCGAACACGAGCCAAACCACGATAGGAACCTGTACTGAACTTCGCAACAGACTTTTCATCAATAGAATGATTGCGTCGCCCCTGGAAATCCCATAGGTACATGCAGTGCGACGAGAACACTGCACGCCAGTGCAGACCCCTGCGCGTAGCGGCGATGACGCACTTGATGCGCGTGGCTGTATCGCCCTTATCTCTTCCGCGCTCCTCGGCCTCAAACGCGGAAGAAAGCTCCAGGTAGACGGGAGCCTCAAGGCAGTAGAGTGGCGTCCTTTAGAACACTGCACCTGACTATGCAGCATGCGCAGTGTTAGAATTGGTGAAGATTTAGAAGGGCGGAGGGGAATTTCTATTTTGATATACTCTCATATCATTTCTAACATATCAGCTTTTAAAGTGGCCGGCTGGTTGAAGGAGTTTTGCACGTCTGAGGCCTAAAAGCGCGGAAGCGCTAGGGGCGACCGAGACATGTGCATCAACTCTCTCGTCGTCTCTACGCTCAAAGCACTGAACTGGCGTGCAGTCTTGCCGTAGATAACGCGCCTCTACGAGACTTTCAACGGAGACACTACCATTTTATGACTTAATAATAGAAATAAAAGTTTGACCCACGTCCCTATTCCTTTTTTAATGTTCTGTGCCGGAATGTTCATACCTAAAAATTACCGTGAAAACACCCATTTGAGCCATTTTCTCTATCGCAAAAACAGGGGCAGCGGTGGCGTAGTGGCCAGGGCGCTTGCCTCCCACCACGGCGATTCGGGTTCGATCCCCGGTGGGTTCAGTTCCGGATCTTAGCATGTGGGAATCGTGCTGGACGATGTCGCTTGCCGGCGGGCTTTCTCGGGGTACTCCCGTTTCCCCCGCCCTTGCATTCCAGCGCCGCTCCATTCTACGGTTTCACCTCTGCCATGCTCGGGGATGACGGTCACCTACGGGTCCCAGCTGGAAAGACCGTCACTCGGAGGGTGTTGACTTGCCCTGGGTGCACTCCCCACACGCCATTATTATTATTATTATCACAAAAACATGCTTTAAAGAGAAATGGAGGAACGAAAAAACATTTCTTAAATGCTATTCGTAAGCTGACATCACTCAGACACGTTTAACGGTTTTTTAATAAAACGTTTTCTGCTGGAGCTTTGCACACCGTTCAGGGGTCTACCCAGGCGGCCACCTTAAAGCTTATTGTTATAATGTTGAGTATCAATGTTACTGGTTTTAAAAACCATTTTATTTACTTCAGTACATGACTCTGTACTTTCAATTTCCGGATCAGTGACAACTCTCTATATCCTACCTTATGACTTAACAGGTACTAGATATTTCACAAATCAAATCACCTAATCGCATTATGAATACAAAAATAGCAACAAACATTTGTGAGAACAATATATATATATATATATATATATATATATATATATATCAAAAATAAATCACAAATACCGTATTATAGATACAAAAATTTTCTTTTCCCGGTTGGTAGTGAATACGAGAATGCAGAATTTGATTGGGCGGGGAAGAGGGTAATCCAGAAAGGGGAGAAAATTCCCCGGCTTGCCGCCCTTCAATTCGAACACTGAACACGCACAACTCATCTATCTCGCATATGAATAGAGAATGCATAGGCCTATACTGTATGTTGCAACACTGTAAAATGTTTAGCTATAACAGACGTCCACCATGCAAACCCATCCAGCCTGGATCGCCGAGGTGGGAGGCCGTTGTGTTTGTTGCACTGCCGTACCACGCCGCTGAACACAACATTGTCCATTCACGGTTACATCCAACTTTTCTCAAGCGCTGCTGAAGTTATACTTCCAGGATATTCCTCCGCCTCATGCAAACAAAGCTTAACCAAGTCTAGACAAGTACACCAAGGGACAACGCACCGCATTCGTGCGCACTCAGTGTAAATATTTTGTATTAGAACTATTTCTTACTAGTCATTACCAACACACATTTTTTTTCCCGCTCTGTTTTATTCATATTAATAACAAGTAAATTATTATACATTTTAAATAAAATATAAGTAAAAGTTTAATTTAACCAAAAGTTAGGTCATTTTACGTTAAAGAGAAGTATAAAACGCTCGTGATACATGGCATATTTCGGAAACCAGACACGCCACACATAAGGTGATTTTTCAAAGGTGTAATTAAAAAAGTGTTAAGAAACCGCGAATAGAATATTCGGAGCACTGAGCAAGTAAGATGTGGTTCAATCTGGAAAATAATAAAGTAATCGCCGCGCAGGAGGGGAAGCCTTCTGGCGGTAGCCGGTCAGCGGCCCCCCCCCCCTTATTTACTCATGCATCCGTGGCCCCGGAAGTCTGGAGCGGCGGGTTTCACACCCGGTGGTCAGGTTATGTATTTGCAAGCCTGAACGACGCGGTTACTGCAGCTATACTACCATAGAGAGCTGTCTGCTCAGGCCTCGTAAACATAAGAAAAATAATAAGAGCTGTCGTTTAGAAACTGTTATATATTTCTGAGCGATGTCTGTTTGTGACAAGCGTAGATGGTGAATCCACAATTGTATAGCTGTTATTTTTATAAAGTTATGGTTTTTTGGGCAATGTTAATTAGTTGTTTAGAATCATTCCTCAGAGGAAAACTTGTGCCCGCGGGAAGGTTGAGTGGCGGTGTAGGCGGGGCTTGGAGAGTCCGCATCTCTGGTTGTCTCCGAGAGGACAGCCGTCGGGTCATCCCGAACGGCGAGGAGGCAGCTGTGGCCGCCAGGACGTGGTGGATGCACGAGAGGGAATATTACGGGAGTTGGGGGTGCAGGCCTTCGTAAAATGGTGTTTTTAAAGACTAAACACATTTTAAAAAGTATTTTGTATTGGTTTTTTTTTTTAGTTTATTCGGTGTTATTTCACTTGATGCACGTTGTTTAACGGCCATTTTTAAACGTCGTCTGACGGCCATTTTTACACGCTGTTTAACTAATCAATTAGTCAAAAAACAAACCATTGAAAAACAGTGAGAAAAAATCCACTGAATCAATAAGTGAAGGAAAACTGGCATTTTTTCGCTGATCCATTAGTTAAATTCACCTCGGAACGTGAGTGACGAACACTCGCGGGAGACCAGAGAAACTTATCACACACTTGAGGTCCAGTGAAGGTGAGCTCGCGTGAAGCGATTAAACGCTCAGAATCAAATTAGGACACCTTCGCGATAATTCCTCGCGGGCACTTAAAAGTAATTGTGGTGACTCTCAATCACAGTAGATTCCTCATCACTCTCCCTGAGCTAGCTGGTGCTGTAAAATGTATAGTGGTTTATTGGAACACAACGTGAAGTTATGAGGTTCGGCGAGTCATTGTTTACAAATAGCATTTAAGAAATTTCTCACGTTCAGATGCTAGTATGCGTTTTCTATTTCCGTTTATGAAGTGCAACTTTTAAAAGTAAAAAAGGGCTGATACGATAGGTTTCACAATAATTTTTAAGTATGAAGTTTCCGGTACGTGCTAATTAACATAGCGTAGGGGCATGTAGCACACGTTTTTTATTTTTATTATTACACCTTAAAATGATAGGGTCGCTGCTTAAAGTCTTGTAGGTACACGCGGCACCGACGCGCAGTGGTAAATATTCGGTTTTCGATGGTTTCTCGGAATCACTGTACGCAGGCGAATGCTGGAATAGATCCTTTCCTTGATATTGGTCATGGTCGATTCCTTCCCTGCTCCTGCTGCTCTGAGCAACTTGCTCCGTCTTTATAATGACCTCGCTGTCGACTTCTCTACAAGTTGGGAAGATCAGTGTTAAAAGTTTGGCATAGGGAGAATTTTCGCCACTAGGTAAGCGCTAGTGTCGGCACGTTACATAACACGATAAATCCAGTAATAATAAATAAAATAGCTTAAAATTCCAATTAAAAGTTACCTTTTGGAACAATGCGTACCTAGCTACGGAAATTTTCGCTTTGCCAATCTCTCCCATAGTAAATCACGTTTTATTCCGAACCTGTTGTAGAAATAACTTTAGCCATACCTATCTACCAAAACATTGCACGCGTGTTCAAAAGCCTTTGCGCGTAGCGGCAGTAGCGCACTTGATGCTCGTGGAAGTGTCGCCCTTATCGCTCCCGCGCTGCTCTGCCGCAAAAGGACGGCGACCTGTGTTTACACCAGACTCGTCGAGCGTGAAGCGTAAGTTGTGACACATCGCCAGTGCTGGGAGCAGCGTCGACCGCCAGTTAAAAGAGGGAACCTTATCGCTGTTTTTCCTTGCTGACGTAGGTTCTATGATCTGTACACCCTTACCGTTGTGGGACCACGGTGGTGTGGTCAGACTACTCGCCTCCCCCTCCCACCTAGGCGAACCGGGTTCGATTCCCGGCGGGGTCGCTGCCAGATTTCAGCAACTGAGAATCGTGCCGGACGATGCCGCTGGCCGGCGGGGTTTTCTCGGGGATCTCCCGTTTTCCCCCGCCCTTGCATTCCGGCGCTGCTCCATACTCGCCTCAGTCACCCCCATCGGCTCTCAAGACCTCGCTGTTAAAGAGCCGCCCAAATCTCTTCACTCTCTCAGTTTACCGTGAACAGCCTATAATAATGATTTATTGTAGGAATTGGCCATTAACTTCGTTCTGATGATTAGTATAGAAGTGACAGTACATTGGGAAAGAAATGGATTTGTTGGATACATCTTGTAGTCGTATATAAATGGGGGAGTTAAATTGAGCTCTTTTGTTTAGTTAAGAACTCGGTTGCGGCCACGCCTTGACAGCCATGCGCTGAGGAAGTGCACTAGCGTTAAGCTAGAATTCGGGTGGGAAATAACTAGTTTGAAACCATCCGAGTGCAAGGAGTCTGTTTGGAATTCAGGACACGACCTCCCCGAGTTGCAGGCAAACACACCATCCATTACGGAGAACGCTCCATGTCTTACACTTTGACAGAGGCGAGTGCCCGGCATTATACTGTTGGTCTTCGCACCATGTGCGTTTTCGTGAATATTTGCAACTGTTTATAAGTAGTGTTTCATCTTCATGAGTATAATTTTATTCTCATAAATTCATTTGTGGTATGAAACAACTGTGGATAAGTGACGCAAAAAATAATATTTTTTGCCCAGAAAACTTAGGCCACTAAGGAAAAAAATGCAGGCTAGCGTCATGCGTTGCCTGCCAACATATAACAGAGAGCATTTATATTTTACCGCGTGTTCTAACGTTGGCAGTACCATAGAACGTATTGGGGCAAACAAACAGATGTATAAGATAAGTTTGTGTCGCTATATCGTAGAGTTGCGACTCTACCCTTGTGTGCTGGCTGGATGGGTAGATAGGTAGGTAGGTATAGGCTGTTCACGGTAAAGTGAGCACTTTTGAGGCCCTAGTTACTTTTTATTTTCAGCGGTTTTTTTCTATCCTTTAACCACTTTTTAAAATAAATATTGCCATGAAAGTAATGAACATAAGTTTGTATATTTCACCGCACTCGGAAGTTAACGTCTAAGGCTACAATACAATATATTTATTGACTATTATTCCAAATGAGAGGACTTTCAAAAGTGCTCACTTTACCGTGAATAACCTATAGGTGGTTGGTGGTTGGTCCTAAAATCATTTCAACTCGCGGTTGGTGTTGGTGTTGTTGGTGGTTGGTGTTGTTGGTGGTTGGTGTTGTTGGTGGTTGGTGTTGTTGGTGGTTGGTGTTGTTGGTGGTTGATGTTGTTGGTGGTTGGTGTTGTTGGTTGGTGGTGTTGTTGGTGGTTGATGTTGTAGCGAGTTGGAATATATTGAACTTTTACCACTAACCGACTAATCAGAGAGCTTTCTCTAGTTTCTGAACGAGTGACAGTGGAAAAACTTTGAAATGGGGGGAAATAATCGTGAAAATAAAAATATTTATCTGGAGCTGGTAATATATGTTAATAAGCAACCAGCATATTTATTATTAAATGTGTCATGTGTAAGAACATAGAAGTTAAAGCAAACCATACAAATTTATTTTATTTGCAGGCTTTTGTGAAGCAATTGCATGATTACAGACAAATTGGAGTTAGCTATGAGAATATTATTTTGTTATAAGATGCAGTACACTGAATAACAATTTTTTAAGAACGGCTTATTTAAGAGTACTTTATTTAAAAACGTTATCATCTTAGAAATTAAAGTTTCGTCTGCTTAGTTATGAAAAGTCAGATTCCAGGAATAGCCAATTAAAACAATTGGTCCGCCATTCTTAAGATTTTACTGCTATCTGTCGGCACAACCGCAAAACAATTTACGCCAACGCCAACCCTGACCACTGTGACATGGAACTTACTGCACACCAACAACAGCCATTACCACTAACCGCCTATCGTGCCAGGGCCCTCAACTTCTCAGCGACAACGAGGTCATTAGAGACAGAGCAAGTTGCTCGGAGAAGCAGGGACGGTGTAACGAGTTGTGGTCAGGCCCTTAGCTGAGTGGCATGCCTGATCACACCTTAACTTATTTATCCAGGACACGGGCTGTGATCGCTGAAATTAGCTATAGAATCGCAAACCACAGAAAACCCCTCCACCGGCCAGTAAACGGGGACAACGCAGCCGATATAGGGCAGTGTAGTCCGTGGGCTGTGTCTTTTGTCGTCGGGCCATTGGAACGAGAAGACCACTGAAGATGGGTGTGTCCGGCCGTCGACTTGCGCCATCTTAATCATCCTCCGGAATCATGAACAAGGTGGGTACTCTGCAGTTAGGCTTTACTCAGAAGGTGGCTGATCAAATCTTAATAAAATAATATAATTTAATATTTCAGTTTATTTGTATAGCTCCCCCCCATTCATATCCAAATCATATTTATATTGAAATAATATTGTACAGCCTTAATGTTAAATAAACCTCTTTTATATAGTGTTCAGTACATAACTCCTATCAATAACTTGTTACGCCCCTATATCCCCGTTAAGGATAAATATCAACAAAATAACAAAATCATAACAATGGTGGAGGCTTGGTTCCCCCCTACCCTCTCGATGCCTTGCATCAGCTTCTCTACCATCCACCCGCATTTTAATAAATTCCCCACCCACCCACTCCAATTTCCGCATTAATAATAACAAAATTTCAGCCACGTCCACTTTTAACATTAAAACTTTTAGCTTTTAAGTAGCTGTATAATTAAAATAATGTCATATCTACTTTTAAAATGTATTAGGTTTAAATAATAAATTACCTTTTACAGCCCTATTATTTCTTTAAAGTAACATTTTACTGCAAATTAGTTGTTTAGATAAGCTGTTAAAGCATTCTGTTAGTAAATCCCCTTGTAAGTTTCAGAACAATGGTGCCGCTCATTCATGAACAGTAGCAACCAGCAATGACGTCGCATCTTCTCCGGAGGGCGGCGCAAGCAATGTCCGCGATAGCAGAGGGAGCCCGACACCTGTTCTGACGTCGCACACATGCAATGTCAAGGCGCGCACTTACATTACACTGCATCAGCTCTACCATTTAACGCAGCTCGCGAGTCGTGCACATGTAACAAGCGGTTTCCATATTTTACATACACCACACTTACACTGCACCCTGCAGGTAACAGTTAAACTTACATAACGACTTTACTCTAAACATTTATTATTGCTTATAAAAAAAATCTTAAACATATTAAGATTACCGATAAAAGGCCTCCAAAATCAAAGGTTTGTAAATTATAATGTATAATGAAAAAAAAAAAAAAATTAAATTCGTTATAAGATTCAAAAGAATTTGAGAAAAAGTCATATTTCAATGCTAGCAACAATATAAATATAAAAAACTACATTAAAACAGTCTATGAATGAAACAATGAATTATTTACGTCAATTTTATGACAAAGAGACGTCTCATTTATAGTAACGTGGCCACACAATAACATGTAGTTACAACATGACATTTTTCATATTGAATTTTAATATTTTAACTTTTGTGTAAATAAAAAACTTTGTTGTAAAATTTAAAAGAATTTTATATACATATTATTATTATTATTATTATTATTAGAGGAACGTTTTGTTGTCAAATACATTAACATTTGTTACATTAAACATTTGTTTTGTTATTTTTAGATACTAGTGTATATTAGTATACATTTACTAATATTACGTTACTTTAAGTATCCCTGCAATTACCCTCTTACGTATTGAAACGTAGTTGAAAAGCAGCTGCAGCTTTGTTTTATTTTCATAATTAATGTAAGTTTAAATAATTAATTTAATAACATGCTACGTTACGATACCATCCTATCACTACCCTAACCACTGTATGTCACGTATCACTCATTATGTAATATTATTACACCACTGCTTTTACATTGTATGTATTGACATGTATTTAATTTCCAGGAATTGTAGTTTTATGTACGAACATAAACAAAACAATCAATGTACCGGGGTGAGAGCACTTAGGTTTTCCTAGTTCACTACTTTTGCATTTAAATTTGCTTCTATTGTAATTATTACTACAGTGTTTTTGAATTTTCAGTCCTAACAAATAATTTATTGTAGTGAATGATTCATGCCACATAGTGTTAGTGTTAGGGACTCACAACCTCAAGAAAGGCTGACGCGTTCGCGAACCGCCCGCGGGGCGTCTGCCGCGCCCACGTGGAAGACACTTTGCACACCCAGCGGTATTGAAGTTCAAGGCCCGCACGGCCACTGCAAACACACAGCACAGCGTTTGTTCGGCCCACCTCGACCGAGGACTGCACGAAAGCAATTGGCAGTTCCTTATACCTAGCTTCTCCGCCTACTGTTATTCCTTCCAAAAACTTTCCCTACCGTAGCGAAGAGGACTTTAACCCGATCCATATTCCTACTGCCACAAGATGAACCCCGCAACTCCCAATCATCTACATGATCCACACGGACTCCAGGGTGAGATGAGGGCACCTCGCTAGTGAACATTGGGGGAGATGTTACGAGTTGTGGTCAGGCCCTTAGCTGAGCGGCCTGCCTGATCGCACCTTCACTTATTTATCCAGGACACGGGCAGTGATCGCTGAAATTAGTTATGAAATCGCAAAGCACAGAAATCTCCTCCACCGGCCAGTAAACGGGGACGACGCAGCCGATATAGGGCAGTGTAGTCCGTGGGCGGTGTCTTTTGTCGTCGGGCCATTGGAACGAGAAGACCACTGAAGATGGGTGTGTCCGGCCGTCGACTTGCGCCATCTTAATCAGCCTCCGGAATCATGAACAAGGTGGGGACTCTGCAATTGGGCTGTACTAAGAACGTGGCTGGTTAAATTTTTATAAAATAATATCATTTAATATTTCAGTAGATTTGTATAGATTCCCCCTGTTCTTATTCAATCGTATTTATATTGAAATAGTATTGTACAACCTTAATGTTAAATAAACCTCTTTTATATAGTGTTCATTACATAACTCTTATCAATGACTTGTTACGCCCCTATATCCCCGCTAAGGATAAATATCAACGAAATGTCAAAATCATAACAACGGGTAGGAACCGACCATTGATTGTGGTAAGGTAACAATCCCAGTATCCGCCTGGAGTGATTTTGGGAATCCATGGAAAACCGAAATTGGGATGACGTGACGCGGATTCGAACCTAGGTCCCACCGAATACGAGTTCACTGCGCCACCTCGCTCGACAATGTTTTTCTTGGGTGGAAAGGAAGCAGCTGGTGGCAGT
>NQII01003629.1:9206-23837 GCA_002778355.1 Clitarchus hookeri | reverse complement strand
GGGGGGGGGGCAAGGCACACCCAAAGAAAAGTCCTTTAAACTTGTAACAGAACTGCCAGTAAGAATAATAATTCATTCATGGGATTTAAATTTCTTCGAATTGAAAGCGGGGTGATGCAAGTGGTCTTACAGCAACTCGAGAGCTACTTGTTTAAATGCCACTTGCTGATAACCATGGCGGAGGATCATACGTGTGTTTGCCACGCGGGTAAACTTGTATATTGCATCAGTAGAATCTGAAAGAAAAGAGTTGCAACGTTATTATAAAAATTACATTTGTTGTAGTTATAGTTGGCAAACTTAAGGCTGTTGCCTGGTTTGAAACCAGTGAGGATTTGGGTATAGAGAAATACATGTTAATAAAATTCGGGATTTTTGAAGCCAATTTTGACGATATAAACTTGGGACAAAAGCCCAAGCGTGAGAAATGATACTCTCAAGCTCTGCATCGACAAAAATATTACAATTTATTTTTCAGTTAATTTTTATTTAATTATTAAGTTTTCTAATCTTTTCAGGAAACGTTGATGTTACGACACGTTTCGAAAGCAAAGAAGCGTGTATTTTTATGCTTAAAAGAGTTTCTGGTGATATATATCTATCTTAAACAAGAATGTTAAAAAAAAAAAAAAAAAAAAAAACAATTTTATTAACGTCCCTATCACTGCTTTCAAACCAGGTATCAGCCTTAAATTCCAATTTTCCGGGTGTAATATTTTGTGAATAATTATTATTTGTAATAAGTATTTGTGTTGTTACAGTGGCAATTTTTTTATGTATATGTTTTTTTTTGTGTCCTGTGCCCCCTCCAAACCAAATCGTAGATGCGTCCCTGCGGCCGGAGGAATGCCGCAGGCCAGAGACAAAGCCCGGCTGGTCGATCCCCGACTTCGAATGACAATGTGCGTGGCCTCGCAGGGGTTGGTTCCCCCCCTGTATTTCTTCAGTTTCCCCTACTGATGCTATGTTTTTCTCTAGCCGCAGACGCTTGGGAGCCGAAGGTTGCTTCCGGCTTACTTGTGTCACTCCTGCACATATATAGCCTGTTCATGGTAAAGTGAATAATTTTTGAAGCGCCCTCTTTTGGAATGATAATCAATAAATTTTATTTTACTGTAGCCTTAGACATTAACTTTCGGGTCCGGCGAAATATATACACCGTGTTAATTACTTACATGGCGTTATTTATTTTAAAAGGTGGCGGAAGGATAAAAAATGGCTGACAGGAAAAAAGTAACTAGGGTCTCAGAAGTGCTCACTTTACCGTGAACGACCTATACTAACTAGTTCCACCGATGGCAAACATACATTGTTTTTCCCATCGATCTATTTTAAAACAGCCCACAAATCGACCCTTCTTTTGAAGCTGTTCAACACCCATCCCCTCCCTATATTTTGAGGATATTTTATGACTTCGTGACACGAAATCGATGATGACTTGATTTAAATGCCACATCACTCAAAAAATAACACTCGTATAATGTTTTTATAGCGCAAATATGAGAATTCAAACTTAAAATCTTGAATCGTACAAAATTAAAAAATTTATTTTTACTTACCAAGTTTTGTTTGAGATTGTTTTGAAATCCGACTGTTTTGACCTGGCTGTTTTGACTTGGAAGCGAATCTCTAAAGTTAAAAGTTTAAATAAATTAGTTTTATACCACTCACAGCACAGACAACCTCTTCTGCTACGTATGAATGGTATTTTCGGTGGTTATATTTACGCTTACTTCCACTTTTGAGCGTGTTCACGCGCATGGAAAATCGAAAGAAAAAAAAAAAAAATTGTGCGGAAGTTAAGTTTTAAGGAAAACTTGTCACTAAAATCGGAGAAAACTGTGACCGATGCGTAAAGTAAACATTTCCAATACAATATACACAGACGACCAAATGTCCCAATAGATTCATTTCAAACGCCTTCATACCGAAATATAATAAGCTGCCACTATCGTAACCATAAATTGTTCCAGAAGCAAAAATTACGGCATGTCTTTAATTTTAATAACAGTCTATTTTCAGTTTGCGATCATGCATTCATGTTGGCATGTTTTTGCGTGCCAGTTCATGATTGATTTTTAGTATTTTATAAATATGTGTCAGTAAAAATGAGCGCCTTTGAAGCAAAACGGTGTTATTCGTATTTTTTAGGGAATGACAAAAAAAAAAAGTTTAACCTCTGCTGTATAGGTTAGTCAGGAAAGAGTTAATAGTATACATTGGAAGTCCGAAATATTTTGTAGAGGGATGGAGCCAGCCCGCGTGGCTATATACTGGAAATGGAATATCGTTAGTTTTCGAAAATATTCGTAGTGAATACGTGAATGGTTTAAATGCAGTCAGTGTATTAATATTGGTTATTTTTCTCTAATAAGTATATGTGTGTCTACTCTCCAGAGGTAGTTCAACTGCAGTGCTGTGGGAGTGTTCGAGTTCAATACGTCAAAGAATTCTATTCATAGTAGTTGTCGAGATATCTCGAATGATGGCCAAAGCATTCGAATACTTTTATCTGATTCATCAGTACTCAGTGTCTCGCAGGAGTACTCGAGTTTTCGTGAAAATGTTACGTCCTTGGTTCCACGCTTGTTCTCGAATGTTTGCAGTCATGGTTGTATTTTTAACATTTTATAGTTATTTTGCTGGAGTCGAAGTTTTCCCATGTGTTTTATGGTCCATTTATACTACAGAAAGTTTTAAATTCTATGTGTTCAGTATTAGACACACGGTTTCCTGTCGATGATTGACTTATAAGAATTTAAGCCCTCTAAGACTTGCCTGAAAAATCACTTATTCGAATCACGGAATTTAAGTTGTGAGTGAAAGTTCTCGACTCTTACAAGTATTCGAGTTAAAAGTATTCGATTCTGCCAATCACTGGGTGGGGTGTCGTGTCGGCGTACGGCTAGGAAATCGGGACAGGAGCTGACGTCACACCGGATGTGCGCGGGCGGGAATTGCGCAACGAGAAAAAAAAAAGTGTCGTTGACTTGGCGGCGCTGACGCTCGGGATCAGCGCGCATGCGCACACCGTGCAGCTCGATTCCGCGATGTTGTATGTTGTACGCCGCCTCGGCGAGCCTTTGACGTTGTGAACATAGACCAAAGATGAGGTAGAAGACAATAGTGCTTGAAAAGTCGTCGCCCTTATTGACCCGTTTAGTTCGCGAACTCAACCACAGAGCGCTGCTACCAAAGTAGTACTGTTTGACGTGGCAAGCATCGGGAGGGAAATTATAATTTTTTTCTTGAAATGCGAAAATGACGTTCATATCTCTATGTTGTTATCCCTGTACCAGCAATGCTAATATCATTAGTTTGGTGTAGCGCTTTTGCGGCCACTTCATGAACTAAGCGCGTCACTAAGGGCGTCAACTCGCTAAAATTGTTATATAGGCGTTAGATAGACGGCCGTGAGGTAGACCGATCTCGCTGGCTGCGCACAACCAATCTCCGTGTTCCAACATTGGACTGCTTTAATGTCAATACGGCTGTCATAAATGACGTGGCTAGTGTTTGAGGTTAGAACGCTATTCTTGTAAACTAATGCTTTGAGATGTTATTTTTCTTCTTCTGGCCAATTTTTAATGCAATTATATTAAATTATAATTGGTAAAAGTATTCTAGCCATATAGAATGGCTTGTCTTTACTGTTGACCATGTGACTTTGACACATCGTTGGGTAAGTTACATTTTAAAAAATAATTTAAGTTACTTTAGAAAGTAACTACTTTTCGTTACTTTCGGATGAAACGTAACTGGGCGTTAATTTGAAAGTAACTTAACTGAACTCCGTTACTCTGTAGGTTACTATTATATGTGAAGGTCTCCTATAGCTCAGAACAATTTTGAAAATAAAATGTGATAAAACATACAATATTTATTGAAGTAGACTGTAAAAATCATTGTTATAAGAATAAAACTAACAGGTATACCATCGAGAAATATGGAAATCTTATAACTATAAAACTACCGAATCGGCATAAACAAGTATAGTAATTTTTTTTTTTAAATATGATTCCTCCATAACAATTTGTACAGTCAGTGACATGTTTTTTTCCACTAGGGGAATTACTTTTCAGTACTTTAATATTTTAGGCGTAACATTTTATCATAACTTATTTCCTCATATCATAAATTTAACACCCCACTACACAAAACTGATGCAGCTCTGTATATACTAAACGTTAAAATATTGTATTGAACAAACTGTATTTAACATTAAAGCCATTAAGTAGTAATAGTGACTAAGAAGAGTAATGAATGTATTAAGGATTATAATACAGAAAATTTAACTCTGCTATAGTATGTATTACACTTAACAAAATGGAAATAAAGTAAGACGAGTTACTGTGGTGAGACAGTTTCCTCCGTGCTGTTTATTTATTTACATCTGAACTGAGTCGCTTACTGTTGTCTC
Source organism: Clitarchus hookeri (assembly GCA_002778355.1). NCBI lineage: Eukaryota > Metazoa > Arthropoda > Insecta > Phasmatodea > Phasmatidae > Clitarchus > Clitarchus hookeri. Next base: position 19,417 of record NQII01003629.1, on the reverse strand, counting down.
CAAGACTCGTGATGTTTCATAGTGCGGGGGGTGAGGAATGCCTACGACAAGGGAAAACAATGGCCACGCCTCCACGCCGTGCTACGTTCCGCACAAAACACATTACCCCTCGTTCCTCGCAGTAGTGATGGAGGTATAAACAAGTTATTGACAGCAAGGAAAGAGAAGTCATCAGGAGTGTTGTAGAAACTTGTGATGAAGAGGCAAGGAACACATATTTGTTGGTCCCTATTAATAAAGCTAGAGAGAGAGAGAGAGAGAGAAAGAGAGAGAGAGAGAGAGAGAGAGAGAGAAAGAGAGAGAGAGAGAAAGAGAGAGAGAGAGAGAGAGAGAGATAGATATAGATATAGAGAGATAGATATAGATAGATAGATATAGAGATAGATAGATAGATAGATATATATATATATATATATATATATATATGTAGATAGAATTTTATATATATGCAAAGTACACAGAAGTAAGTAAGGTGTCTATCGAAAGGATTCGCAAACAAAGCAGAGAGACCTGACGAGCCTCGGACAACACCAGGAAATCGAATGTAAGAACACAATGCTTGCACTGTTCACCGTATCTCCTATTAAGGGTTCCGACTACCTGCAATTATTTTCTGCAATTGAGTCCTCGAAACGGATTGGACTCTAAGGCGAACTCTCGCTCACTCCTCGTTAGCTGCTGTGTCTCTGCCGGCGACTCGCCTGCACGTGACTTTCAGCAGTAAGCCTAAGGCACACTAATAAGAAGAAAGTACGATATGTCTCTGAAGACAACTCTTTAGTTTTTGTCTACAAAAATCTGTGGCTGAAACTGTTTCTGAAAACACCTGTTTTTTTGCCATTTTTCCGTCAAAAAATAATTCTTGGTGTTTGAATGAGAACTTTAAACATGGTGTTTGGACATCACTACAAAATATCCAGATGTTTTGGAATCGTGTGTTTTGTACCAAACCCTTATAATGCACCTCATGCGCCAGCCAGTCAGAGCCCTTATTACATCTGCAATGTAATGAATTTATGTTAATTTTTAGTCACTTTGACAGATGAAGATAAATACCTCGCATAACAGCATCAAAGGCAAGGTTTATTTTCTTTACTGAACTGGTATGCTTTTTAAACAGTGCACCAATAGTAAAGTGTCATCCGCGACTTTTCAGTAATATATGCAAGTTATATTCTCAGTCAACCAAACCATTCAACAGATTTTATTTAAAAATTGTAAATTCTGCGCAGTCCTCATAATTACTTGACTGCAATTTGTAATGCACATTTTGAAACTACTCGTTATTGTATTTGAATATTAGAAATTTTCGTTAAATTTACTCAATATGGAAATTTTTATGTGTGTATTAATTTCACAATCGGCAGTCGTATGTTTAAGGTAAAGGAACTAATGCTTAGACACTTTAAGGAATACACGAACTTTGAGCTTCATAATCAAATATATTTATTTATCTAGAACAGTTACAGTTTTGCATACGAGTGCAGCAACATTGGGAAATCAACTTTCCATCATAAAAACTTAAATAATCAACATTTTTTATATTATAATTTGTATTTATTTAAACTTTGTCACAGGAACTAGTAGATGACATCACAAAAAAATTAAACCACTAGTAATATACATCTATACGCACTAATAGCAGACACACACATTGTTATCATATTAAAGTATGCATTTAACCAAATCAAACATACAAATACTCGAAAAACATTTAAGCTTTCATAAAGTTAGGTATCAGCATGTTATATTTATATAATATATATATTATATTTATACATTATGCAAAATATTTTCATCTTCTTTCATCATGTCATGAAGTTATCCATCAACTTCTAATGGCACATCAAATTTACACTTAATCCTATCACCTGTTGCAATCATTTTTGGTGCATTGAGGACTTTAACTATTTGAGATTCACTTATGATACTAATATCTTTAATCATTTTCTTTGAATATAGTTTTGGATTGATCACAGTACACCATAGCCATAACTTCAATATCTTTTTGTGTAAATTTTTTTTGACAATACAGACATATTTGTAATATTTCTTTTTGCCGGGAAAGTTAACAATTACATAATCACTCTGCTTAATTTTACTTTTTTCTTTACAATTTTCTTCTTCTTGTTCTGAAGATTCATTTTACTCGTCATCATTCTCATGCTCGTCAGATATATTATCCATACTATCTCCAGATTCCAGTCTTTCTCTATCAGTACTCGTGTTACTATAATAATCAGTCTTATTAGTTCTTTTATTCGCTGTTTTTTTGGCTTTTCTTAACTAATTTATGAGGAGTCTTAAGTTTCTATGCCTCTTCGTTCTGTTCTTTCTTATGTTTCCGTTCCTCGACTATTCCTTTTTTCTCTTCTTCTAAGTCTGCCTTTTTTTCTCCTTGCTTTCATGGTATTTTTGCCATTGAATGGAGGATGCAACGGAAGGCATTTTTTCTTTCTTCCGTTTTTAGAGTTTTCTTTAGGTGTTGGCTAAAACACAGCCCTTTTGAATGGACTAGGTATTAACATATCCATATCCTTGGAGGCATTTTCTGGTGGGATATTTTGTCTTGATGTAGATGGCATTATCAATGGATTTATGTTCGTGCTGTCCTGTGGATTTTGAGAAATATTGCCATTGGGTTCTTTACCAAGAGTTTTATGGTCTTGAGTTATAATATCTAATGTTACATTAAGATTGACGTCATCCATAAGGGGAGGTATAATTTCAGTTGTGCTGCTTTGTTCCGGAATGAAATTTTGACTAGTCAAGATAGTAGGTGATGTCAGGTTTTTTTGCTCTCTTTTAACAATTCTTTAACCTTTTTGTAGAAATGAAACAATCCGATGTCTTCTTTGGTGCCCATCCAGTCATCACAACCTTTACATTGTGTAATTTTTTCGTCATCTATATACTTGTCCAAAAATTTGATTCCTATTTCAAGTTCCTTAATTTTTGCCATTGTTTGTAATTCTGTAAAATCGTTGGTTGGTGGCTCTGGGATACAGCACATGGTATTAGGCCACACTTACGAAAACTATTTTGGAATATTGCAGGACAAAAATGTATTTTGCGTAAAACGGGATAATCAATATTTTCTAACCGCCAAGAATGCACTGCAGTCTTCCATGCTCCCTTAAGACTTCTGAAAACTGCAACATCCATCAGCTGCAGTAAATGTGTGGCATTAGGAAAGAGAGCAATCAATATAATGCCGTTTTCCGAACAAAATTTACTTACATGGTAAGAAAGATGTGACGATGACCATCTATAAAAAGTAGGACTGGTCTTGGAATATTTTTGCCATCCAACCATTTGTTAAAAACATTGCACGTGTATTCATAAAATGATTCCCTGGTCATCCAGTCATTATCGGAACGCCCTACACCTCAAGATTCAGGAACTGACATACTTGACTATCTTGGTATCCTCTCATATTTAAAAATGACATAGGAGGTAGAACATCGCCGGCAGCATTACCACCTAGAAGTACAGTAAAGCATCATTTTACATCCGCATTAATTTGCTGGTAAACTGATTTTTCTCCTTTAGGTGCTAGGACCTGCCTTTAGGATTTAGGAAAAAAGCAGTCTCATCCCCATTGATAATTCTTTGAGGTTCGTCCAAAATATCCTTGCAGTTATTATCATTTAAGTAGCTACCGACCTCTTCGAACCAATTCTTCAACTGAGATGTTGTCACAGAAGCACTGGAAGCAGTCTAATTTTAGGGCTGTCGTGGAATAAGATCAGGGTGACGTTTTAAAAAGCTACTGTACCATCTTTTTCCAGGCCTACCCTCCTTAAAAGGGGTTTCTAAATTTACATCGTCTACTATTTTCTTTACACTATCTTGCAAATTTTCTTTCCCTATCGGAAATCCTTGTTTCACCATTCCTTTTACCCACGTTACCAGCATATTTTCTATTTCTTCGGTCATACAACAGCTTCTTCCCATTGGTGTCTTTCCCTTTACTTTATTCGGTAGAGTTACTCTCGGTACGCCAAATTGTTTGGCAGCAGTAGCTGTCGGGACATCTCGCCTGCATTCTTGTTTGTATAGCTGCTGCATTCTTGTTTGTATAGCTGCATTCTTGTTTGTATAGCTGCTTCCATATCAGCTTCATGATGACGACACATTTTTCCTTTTACTGGCGGCATCGTGTTCAAACATAAAATCTGGAATCAATAGAACTAACAGTTGACATCCCGTACCCTAATAGTTGACACCCTGACTACTGTTAGGTAGGATAATGGAAAAGTAATAAAATTTANGACTACTGTTAGGTAGGATAATGGAAAAGTAATAAAATTTAGACAGAACTTTATTTATAGGAAATAGTATATAATTGTACTAACATGAGCTTAGAAATTCAGTTTGGTGTGACCCCAATAGATGACACACGTGTCGGCTTTTAGGTTTTGACTCATTCTTGACACCAATAGTAGACACACTTTAAATTGTTACAAAATCTAAACGAAATGAGAAACCTATGGCCCTAGTATGTAAACAATATCATATGTGTTATAACCAAAACAAAAAGTAGGACAAATCGTAAGAATATAAAATAAAATGATACCTGTGAAATTTCAACATCCTTAGCAATTTTTCTAAGAAATCACAGCGCACGCGTTTTCTTGCTCACATTGTTTACTTCAACTGACGCCATTTTTAATTCTGCTTAAATAATGGATGTAAGTTTTTGTCTACGCATCATATACACTAGATGCTAAAGACACTATGAGTCTTTAGCATCAGTAGTCAAGTTATATCATTAAATATATTGTTATTATAAGTGATTTTTATCGAAAGTGTCATCCTTGAGTACACTGTCCAACATTAGTGCCTTTACCTATTTATATATTTAATTTTTAGAAGGAAAAATTATTTTTTGGTATTTTTACACATACAGTTTGTGTTGCTATAAGCGCACATCAAAACTTAATTTAAAACATATTTTTTAAAGAAAAGGCCTTTGATATTTTGTTTTATTTACCTATACCAAACAAAAAAAATGGAAATAAATCCGAGTGTTTCAAAGAGAACATATTCAGAGGGAAGTGAAATTCGTTCATTCTTTCATTTACTTATTGTTCAGGAGCTTTGGGACATACATTACCGATGTACGTTTATATTGTGAATAGTAAACCTTAAAGTGCCTAGAAATAAGTTTATGTATACATTTTTCTGTAATTTCAGGCCAAAAAAACTACGAAAATTGTTATCGATAGCTTTGACAGGCGTGTGATAAGGGACACTATTAAATAATTTTACGTCGCCAAGAAAATCGTACCAACTGTAGGCAAACTTATGCCAGTTCTGCGTGAAAAGAATGGGTGGAATTGGAGTCAGACGTCTCTACGAAGACTGCTCGAAGACATGGGCTTCTTGGGGAAAAGATCACAAAACAAGCGGGTGTTTCTTGTTGAAAAAGCGAACATCGTCGTGTGGTGTTCAAAGTATTTGACTACAATGAAACAGCTGATAAGAGAAGGCAGGAACATATTTTACATTGATGAAACGTGGATTGACACTAATTTGACATTTAAGAAGTGCTGGCAAAAGAAAGGTGACGTTGAAGGATTGGTAGAANATTGACACTAATTTGACATTTAAGAAGTGCTGGCAAAAGAAAGGTGACGTTGAAGGATTGGTAGAAAGTGGTAATGAGCAAACATCGGGTCGCAAGAAGACTCTCTTCCTGGTAGGAAGTTAATTTACAATGCAAATTCGACCACAGGTGATTATCACGGGCAGATGGATGCTCTGAATTTTGAGAAGTGGATTTCGCAGCAAGTTTAACCAAATCTGCCTCCAAATTCCGTGATAATTATGGACAATGCACTCTTATCATTCGAAGCAAGCCGTCAAAATATAACGCTAAGAAAGAAATCGTGGCATGGCTACAAGGAAAAGGGGTCTCTTGCGACGAAACAATGAGAAAAGCTACTCTCATTGAATTGCTTGAAAACCATCGACCAAGAGAGAAAATATTCGCTGTAGACAGGATATTCCAGAAACATGGCCATACTGCACTTAGATTGCCCCCTTATATGTGCAATTTCAATGCCATAGAACTAGCCTGGGCTAAGACTAAACGTCATATCAGAGCTCACAACACGACTGGAGATTTATCACTGCAAGTCTTGCAGAGGATAACAATACAAGCAAAGGATATTGCAGACACGTTGAAGGAATTGAAGAAGAGTACTGGAAGAACGACTGCCTCATAGAGTTAGCAGTAGATTAATTCTTAATCAAACCGGATAGTGACAGTGACGGCACAGATGATGAAAGCATTATTTTACATCCGCATTAATTTGCTGGTAAACTNTCAAACCGGATAGTGACAGTGACGGCACAGATGATGAAAGCATTATTTTACATCCGCATTAATTTGCTGGTAAACTAATTTTTCTCCTTTAGGTGCTAGGACCTTACTGCCTTTAGGATTTAGGAAAAAAGCAGTCTCATCCCTATTGAAAATTCACACCATGACAGCTGCAGTGAGCAAGACATTTTAAGTGAATGTGATAGCGACAGCTCTTACTTAGCTCAGCCACTGAAAATATTGAAACTTGACTATATCTTACTGATACATATACTCTACACTGTCATTAATTTGTTTTGCTTAATCAATTTTTAATTAGTGAGCTAGGAATAGTTTTACTTTTCCCTAAGCTTCCTCAAAAACAGTGAATAAACATTGTTGACAAGGCTGTGTTTGGACATATTANCTAGTTTTACTTTTCCCTAAGCTTCCTCAAAAACAGTGAATAAACATTGTTGACAAGGCTGTGTTTGGACATATTAGTAGTATGTGTTATCAGTTTGTAAAATTGCTATCCACTTCAATTTGTACTTATACTATTACATAAACTCTTTTTTGTCGAAGCAACTGGAATCATGAACGTTAAATGGTGTCATTTGAGCAATTAACAGTTTTAGTTCTGAATACTTGTAAATAAGTAGATTTAAGCTGAACAGTTCCTTCCGTATCTTTCCCCTTATTTTGACTTTTTGTTCCCCACGCCGTGATTTTGGTATCACTGCTCATTTTTATAGTCACTATGTACCGTAACATTATACACTCGTGTCTTGTTCAGTAATAATTGGTTACAACAAAATATTTGTACCTCAGTATTTTTAATTAGTTATGCTTATTTGTCACATCATAACCTTGAGTCGTTTATTGTTTATATTATCATCTTGTTGTCCTAATAATATACTATCAAACTGTGTTCAAGTGTTAATTACTTTTTTAAATTATAATACTTGTAAATTTGTGGTTGTTAACTGATTATGTCACCGCAATGTTTAAATCTTGTGTTTTGGAGGCTTAATGAGTTCTTTATTTTTATTCGTCGTCCTTTGTCTATTCAATCTATGGTGAGTAATTTTAAAATTTTCAGGGGCAGCGGTGGAGTATTGTCCAGGGCGCTCGCCTCCCACCACGGCGATCCGGGTTCGATCCCCGGCGGGCTCACTCCCGGATTTTCGCATGTGGAAATCGTGCTGGACGATGCCGCTTGCCGGCGGGCTTTCTCGGGGTACTCCCGCTTCCCCCGCCCTTGCATTCCAGCGCCGCTCCATTCTAGGGCTTCACTTCTGCCATGCCCGGGGATGACGGTCACCTACGGGTCCCAGCTGGAAAGACCGTCACTCGGAGGGTGTCGCCTTGCCCTGGGTGTACTCCCCACACGCCATTTATTTATTTTTTAAATTTTCTAATACAACACTTGTAAATTAGTGTTGTTAACTATTCATGTTATTAAATTATTTTCATTGGTTTGACTTTTAGAAGTTACTTCTTGGAAAAAGTATTCAGTTCATAAATGTTATCACAGCATGTCGAGGGTCACGGCTTAGGCAGTGCCGGAGCGTTGGCCTGCCGGCTCTGCGATACAGGTTCGGTTCCTGGCGATGTCAACCGGGATTTTTGCGTGTTGAAATCGTGGTTGGTGGGGTTATCTCGGGGGTCTCCTGTTCCCCCCCATCCTTGCCTTCAGAAGTTGCTCCATGTCCATCTCATTTCACTCACACGACATTGGCTCAGAAGACCTTTTATGCTAAGACTCGTCCAAACCGATCAATCAATCAATCAATCAATCAATTATTCATTGTGTGTCATAATACTTTATAGTCAGTCAGCGCATTACCAGTTAGCTTGTACATATATTGTTTTTGTATTTGTGTATTGAAGTGTATGCATGTTTGCTGTAGTTCAGTGGGAGAAAAGGCAAACATTTACTTAAATGCGCCAGCAGAAAATAAAGACAAAACAAACAAATCACATACAGTAAGATTGCTTGAAACTCCAACTCAGTTAGGTGTTGGAAACTTGAAGATTTAGTTATACGTAAACTATTTTTAATTCCGCTTTTCAGGAATATTCTACTGACTGGCGAACAAATAAGTTAACTAACTTCGTAACGATATGTCTATCGATCGTATCATCAACCCCTGTAAACCATATTTTCCCACAATGGTCGCGTTTACTGATTTAAAATGTTAAAGCGTAGTTTTAAATAACATTATGCAATTACAGTGAAACTACTTCTTCATGTATGTTGAATTGCTTTTTGTTGGTAGCATTTGATACTAAATAAAATATTTTGACAAACAGAGTAAAAATATGACTTATTCATTTTTAGTACTGAGTATGATATTAAGGTTATCCCCACTCGCCTTTGCAATAATTTCGTATTCATGCCAATATATTTTTTAATGACGTGTAGCTGAAATAATTAATACATCCACGCGTTGCCTGGGACTTAACAACCAGAACATCTGGTACCGTACGCTGGCGCGAAACAAACTATGCTACAAAACAAAAATGTCGGCGATAGACGCGTTGATGTACGTTTCACTCTCTTCTGTTTGAAGTGGTCAGTCGAATGTTTGCAGGATGCATAGCACTTCGTTCAACGGTACACCTTGCCGTTGAAGAGGGGACGCTACATTGCATAGGGGAGCGGAAGGGGAACTAGGACTAGGGCGACCAGCTCTCACAACGTTTGACGCCAACAGTTTGGTTAGAATTGTATCTTTAGGACAACCTATCTTAAATTTCTATATAATTTTATTTTCTTAACTATTGTAATTTTACCGCAGAGTGCACTTTATATTCAGTGATAGAAGTTAATGTAATTTTATTTTCTCTTTGCAGAAGCCTATTTAAAACGTATGTATGCAAGTTTATTTTGGCACCTCAGAGAAATGGTTTTTACTATTTTTTTTTTCCATCTAACTTTGTGATAACAGANTCTTTGCAGAAGCCTATTTAAAACGTATGTATGCAAGTTTATTTTGGCACCTCAGAGAAATGGTTTTTACTATTTTTTTTTTCCATCTAAATTTGTGATAACAGAATATGACTTTATCTTAGATATTTTTCCGGGTCATCGTCTTTGTTTGCGAACCCGGGACTCACAAATCAGACATGACGGGAGGCGCCGGCGATTTTTCAGTAAATTTTGCCGAGACTGCCCAGCGTGAGCTTGGGAGAGACGTCTCAAAGTTCTATAAATGTGCGTGGACAAGCAAGAGCGCTGAAACGCCAGGTTTTAGATTTTGAGTGGGTTTTAATTCAACCGACGTTGCCGACTCCACTTCGGAAGGATGAGTGTTCCTAAATGCCTACTTTACCATCTAGTCTCCACTTCGGAAGGATGAGTGTTCCTAAATGCCTACGTTACCATCTAGTATCCACTTCGGAAGGATGAGTGTTCCTAAATGCTTACGTTACCATCTAGTCATCATACATCACAATTAATTTTTTCTGTTTCTCATCAAGAGTTAAATTATGTCTGGAATTTATTACCGATATTTTATTTGGATGCTTAATAGTTTTATCTACCTAAGACTTTCCAGAGGCCTTAAATTTTAGGTTATATTATGCACGCTAGCCGAGGTGTGATAATTCGCAGCATCTTAATTTGAGACTCTGATAATGTTATTTTATTGAAGACAGGAACTCCAGTATAAGTTATCTTGTCACGTAATTTTTAATTTAATATGACTCACAAAAAAGAGGTGATAGTCAAATTGAAATTAAAATTTTAATTTGCCTGACTCAGTCACAGTACAAATTTCTCTAATTTCAGATTGATTTTAATTGTAATTTCCACAACAATTTCAATATTTTTTATTTGCAACTACGGAAGATTTCATTTAATAAACCTGATTTTTCCAGTTAATATGTGTTATGT
>NQII01003628.1:157831-251978 GCA_002778355.1 Clitarchus hookeri | reverse complement strand
GAAGAGGGTGTTGGGTCAGTGCTGGATGTGGTGTTGGTCAGACCTGGGAATGCTGTAGTTGGTGCAGTAGTATTGGATGGCATAAGCAATCTATTCCTGTTGTGGAAATTGGGCTTGGCAGGATGACGGAAGAGCAAACGGCAGATAGGTTGGTTTGGCAGTATGGGAGAGGAGACAAGGAGGGGGCAGAAATCTTCCTGAGCGATAGGTTTGAAAAGTGGTCTATAGAGAAAAGTGTGCAAGGATTATGGGAAGAATTTAGAATAATAATAGAGGTTATGTTGGAGAAATTTGTGCCAAAGAAAAGATTACGGTCTGGGGGAGATCCACCATATTATGGACAGGAGATTCAAAAAATGAAGAAAAAGTGTAGAAAATTAAATGCCAAGTGGATAAATGAAGGGATGACAAAGAGCTAAGGAATCAATGAAACAAATGGGAAGAGCTTGAAAGGATGCTCAAACAGGTGAAGAATATATTTTTAGGGAAGAGGGTGGAAAAGGAAAAGGAAAGGAATGGGGGAAATTGTTTAGGTATGTTAAAATGATAAGGGGAGGAGAGGAAGGGATCCCTCTCCTGAAAGGTAGGGATGGCAGGATTACGTCAAATGACCAAGAAAAATCTGAGATGCTGCAAAACCACTACTTGTCAGTGATTGAGGCAAAGAAGGATTGGAATAGGGAGGCTAATAGGGATAGGAGGTTTAAGATGAGGGAGTGGGAGATAGCAATGGTAATCATGGGTTTGAAGAGCAGTAAGGCAGTGGGACCAGACAGGATAGGGAACACAGCACTCAAGTTTGGTGGGAGAGAGTTAGTGAGATACTTGGAGGTGTTGTTTAGCAAGTCCTTAGGAAAGGATAAGTTGCCACAAGGTTGGAAGGATGCGTTGGTGGTTCCAATACACAAGCAGGAGGAGGCCTGGCAGCTACAGAACATTGAGTCTCACATCGAGTACAGGAGGGGTAATGGAGAGGCTGGTGGTTCGGTATGTGGTGAATGCTATGAACAAAAAGAATTGATTGAAGGAGTCACAACATGGTTTCAGGAAAGGATACTTATGTGAGATGCAGCTGGCTGGGCTGTTGCAGGCAGTTGTTTAGGGGAAGCAGGTGGATGCATGCTTCATAGACTTTGAGAAGGCATTTGATAAGGTGTCCCGTGGGACTTTGATGAAGAAAGTGGATGAGCAGATACCAGACAAATGGGTAGTGGAATGGATTGGGGACTTCCTCAGGGGCCGAAGACAGAGGGTGAAAGTGGGGGAGGCAACATCAGAGGAAGGAGAGCTGTAGGGAAGTGTGCTGGGACCTTTGTTGTTTACCATAATGGTAAATTACATGGGTTTGGGGATAAGGGGAAAAATAAGATTGTTTGCAGATCTAACACATAACATACGTCACCACCCTCCCCCACTTTTGAACGTCCGTGACATTGACAGGATATGGTTGTGGACCGTGGAGAATAAAATTAAGATAAATGTATGAAAAACTTAGGTAGTGAGGTTTATAAGGAAGAGGGTGATAAGCAGGGACATGTACAGATGGGAGGGGCAAAAAATAGAAGAAGCAACAGAATATAAGTATCTAGTGATTGTATTGCAGGAAGACGTCAGATGAAAAAAACAGGTAGAGAGGGTGGTTGCAAAGGAAAGAAGGGCTTTGGGTATGTTGGGAAGGGTGCTAAAGAGAGTCAGTAGTGAGGTGAAGGAGAAGACATAAGGCACAATGGTACGGCCGATGTTAGAATATGCGGCGGCAGTATGGGACCTGTGCATAGAGGTAGAGGTGCGAGAGCTAGAGAAGAGGCAAAGAAGGGCAGCAAGATGAGTGAAGGGTAGGTGGAGAAGACAGGGTCAGGGTGGTGATGATGAAGAGATTATGAAATAAATGGGGTGTAGCTCGTTGAAGGACGGGAGGAAAGTTAAAAGGCTGGTCAGGATGTACAGGATGGTGAATGGAGAGGGAGGGTGGGGAAGGTTACGCTGCCAGCTAAATAAGGGGGTGGTAAGAGGGAGAGGAAACAACAGTGAGAAGCTTCAGAGGGTGTGGAGGAGAACGGAGCGGGGTAGGCAGTCTATGCTTGTAAGGTCTGTGAGGGAGTGGAATGTGTTGAGGGAGGAATTGGTATCTGTGAGGAGGGTTGCAAAGTTAAGGAAGGGCATGGAGCAGGAGTTTAGTTGGGTAGGGGAGAGGTGAGAGAGCTCGCCACCGGGCGGTAGCCTAATTGCGGGTGTTGATTATTATTATAGGAGCCTAGTAACACGATAACTTTATTTGTATTTGTTTACAGAAAATGAAGCTGTTCCTGGCTATCCTGTGTTGTTCTGTTGCGTCAGCTGTGGTAAGTTTATGAAATATGTTCCTATTTTTATTTACTGGGTGATTTGTGTAAACGCTTTCGTAGTAATGCTAAATAACCAAAATTAAAACCCTCAGTGAATAAAATACTTCATGAAAAAACAATCACCATATTTTGCGTTGTAAGCTTAACATCAATAGTGAAGTGCTTTTGAATTTCGGAAAAAAGAATTTTATGTCACTAAATGGAGTAAGTACAATTTTTTTCTATGTTAATCTTCGCCTTCACTGTTTGTTCTCGTTCGTAAAAGTGGCAGCACTAGTCTTTACTGAATGTTCACATTTCAAGTTCTAGCTTCAGAACTATTAACGTTCAATATAATTTTTCCCAGTTACATGTACATGTATTTTAAAATAATTTATTTTAATTGTAAACATTTTGTTAACGTGTTCATTTAAAAACTCTTGTTACATGAGTAGAGGGCGTGAACACAGATGAAATTCTGAATAAATTACACTGACACACTTTAATGAACAAAAAATGTTGCAGTTGTTGTTTATTGTTTGTAAACTAAGGCAGATAATACAACAGTATCTTATTTCTGGCCACTGGTAGCGGCAAGGTCAAATATCATGAAAAACTTTTTTCTCCGCTTGGCATTGTTAAGATAGTGAAGAATTATCATGATAAAGGTCAACCAAGGCGACAATAATTGCAGCGTCTATATAACGATGTTTGGAAATAAGATGCACATTTTTATCACGCTGGGCGAGGGAATGATGAGATGGCACATGTTTTCCTTGTCTTATAGCTGCTTCGCTCCTCAATCAATTTAATAGGTAAGGTTATATTATATAATAGCTTGGTTTCTTGGGATTCAATAAATACTCTGGAGCAGCTCCAGACAAGAAGAAGGACATGTGTCATCTCGTACTTCCCTGTCCATAAAGACATAACAACATGACTTATGCTGTATTTTGGCCGGGTTTATAATCTACGCAACAAACTTAATAATACATCATCGCACAGCGCAAGATGTTACCATCAATACAAAGTGAAAAAATGAAACATCTACTGGTACATTTGAATCAACTTTCGATTCTTTCATTTCAGGTTTTCATTTGTGATCCAATTTTGTTTGACTTTCACATTTTAGCATTTTGAGTCCAGTTTTCGATCCTGTATCCATCTCCTTCCGAGTTCTAATTTCCAAGTAATCTGTTTCGTAAAGCAACTTTTCTGCTGCAATATTCCGTTTTTCATATATTCGCTGCTCTGGTTGACGTCAGTTCTGGTGTGAGTTTTCTGTGTAAATTTTATATAATGCTTTCATTATTTAGTTCAAATTTTATTATCGCCAAACTGCAACTTCATTGGTAAAAATCAGCGTTCTTAAAAATACATTTGCGTTAGGTTAAAACCGTTTACAGGAAGGTAATTTAAGTCAAACATACATATGATTATGTCCTGAAAAGTTGTGCAATATTTTATGTTTGCATAGCTAATACCAGCTAAGTCGGGTAAAAATGTTTCACATAAAAATATACATTCTGAACATTTACCAACTTAAGCCATTTTGCTCTGCTATTACTGGAGTAAAAGGTTATTTTTTTATATACCAAATAATTATAATTTTGGTACTGAAATTTTAATTTATGCCGATTATTTAGCTTGCAGTTATTTAAAAGGCGAAAACATGTATCACCAACTCGGATAACTGAATACACGTGTCCATGCATAAATCATTTTGTATGACAATATAATAATTTTATTCGTATGATTTACTGCAAGTATTTTTAGTAATTATAGTTATACTTTCAAACATTTTATTATGTTAATGATTTTTTTTGTTGTTTACTAGTGAAACATGTTCTTTTTTAACACACTTCCTGATATCTTCCATCATCACAAGTAAGGATTCATTATCAACGTTCAGTAACATTTTTATAAATTCTTAAGCAACTTATGTTTTCATTTGTGCGTCTAATTACATTCTACTTTTAAACCAATAAAACTATTTAAATTTCCAATAATTGTCTTTTCAGTTGCTTCCCAAATAGAGTTTGTTTCTTTACCGTTTGTCGTTATATTATTTTCAATACTTACAATTCTAAATATGTTTAGACATGTCAAGATAGTGCAGTTGGTAGGATGTCGAGTTGTGTGAAGTCGAGACTGTTGTGCATTCATGGCGTGGGTTTGATCCCTCTCCCATTTGTAAACCCCCCCCCCCCNCCCCATCCAAAATAATAGTTGTTAATTTATTTTACACCGGAATGTTTTTTTGAAGTAAATAAAATACAAAAAAATTTTTAAAATAAATGTTGCAGTACAGAAAGGATATAATGTTGTTACATAATTTTTTTCCATGTTACATTAACATAATAACTTAACAGTATATTACATTAACAGCAACACTAGTTACTGACGATTCACAGGTACCCAAAAAATTACTGTTGTAGGCCTAGTATGGTGGTTAGCAGTGGACAGTGATAACATTGTGAAATGAAACTACTGTATTTAAATTTTAAAGCACAATATGAAAACGAGATGTAGTCTAGACCAGTCCTCAAGCCTTGCAAATCAGTTTACTTGTGCAAAATATGCATATATTTCTAGATCATTTAGTATTTTCACATAACAAAAGAGAACTGCAGTTTATAGTTTAAATGCTTTTCAATATCTGCAATGTTAAACAAAAACAGACAAGTTAGAGTAAAGCAATGGGTGGGGCGCCGTGTTCGGTGAAGTGTAGTGCGTCCAGCACTCGGGGCATAGGTTCGATACCCCTGCCTGCTGTCTTGTTTTTTGTTATTATTATTTCTTTTTGTGACAAAATGATTGTACTTAATTTATTTTACATTAAAATGTTTATTTAAAGCAAAAAAACAATACAAGAAAATTTTTAAAACAAATGTTTACATCAATGCAACACAAAATTCATTTTGCCATAACACAAAAGTTGTCTTGCCGCAACACAAAATGTATTTTGCTGCAACATAAACACCACCTTAATGTTGCCAGCACAGTAAGGAGGCAATGTTGTCACAAAAGTACTCAATGTTGCAGTAACAAAAAAATTACTATTGAGTCATTTCTTTAATTGTTCATGTTTTAGTAACATTAATAATGTTGTGACAAAGTTACTTGATGTTAACCATTTACAAAGTCTTACATTCCTGTAATGCAAACACACTGTTGAAGTGTTAATGTTAACAAAGCCTCTAAGTAATGTTGCCGCAATCAAAATTAGTACTACGCTAAAATTAACTGTAAGAACCAAATATTTTAAGTTACTGAGACATTAAATAAATGTCCAGCCAACACAAGGTTACACTGACTTGGAATTGTAAAATGGCGGATAGTAGTGAACAGTGATAACCTCGTAAAATGAAACCATTATATTTAAATTTTAAAGCACAATATGAAAACTAGATGAAGCTTAGATCAGCTCTCAAGCCTTGCAAAGCAGTGTACGTTTGCCAAAAATGCATATATTTATAGATCATTAAGTATTTCCACGTAACGAAAGACAACTGCAGTTTGTCGTCATGTTGTGTTTAATACTTATAATACGAAACTTAGTTAAACATGTCAAGATAGTGCAGTTGGTAGGACGTCTGGTTCTGTGAAGAAAAGAACACTAAGCTCTCTATGGTGTGGGTTTGATTCCTCTCCCATGTGTAATTTTTTTTTCGTTGCTAATTTTTTTTTGTAACAATGTAATAGTACTTAATTTATTTAAATCAAAATGTTTTTTTAAGCAAATAAGAAAATTTTTAACACAAATGTTAGCAGTTCAACGCATAATTTGCTTTGCCGCAACATGAATGCCGCCTTAAAGTTGACAGTTCAGAAAGGATATAATGTTGTTACGTTATTATTTTAATGTCACGTTAACATAATAACTTAACAGTATATTGCATTAACAGCAACATTAGTTACTGACGGCTTACAGATAACAAAAAACGAATGTTGTAGTAACATTAATACTGTTGCCACAATATTAGACTTTTTTCTGTGTACCACCGTAATGCAGTTGGTTTCACNTGTTGTAGTAACATTAATACTGTTGCCACAATATTAGACTTTTTTCTGTGTACCACCGTAATGCAGTTGGTTTCACGCTAGTTCATAGTATGAGGTTTTCTGGATTCAAGTCCTGTGTAAAGCCCATATGTATTTGTAATTGTGCTACTACTGTTGCATATGTTTCTGGTTTCATCACATTGCTGTCAAAGAGACAGGAAGTCCTACCTACCAACTAAGCTTTTAACATCTTCATTGATAACTGCTGGCATCCATGTATAGAACATGTCAGTAACTTTGTGTATAGTTCTGGACCATGCCAGTTGCTTGTTTCAAAAATCTAAGGTGTTATGTCATATCTTAGCAACCATTTAACCAATTTATACCAAATTTGGTACATTGACAGTGTATCATTAAAGTATTGAATTTCAAAAGGTATATTGTTATTGGTTGCCATTTTGGAACATGAAAAAAAATTAAGCTCTTCAGTCGTATCTCGAAAACTACTCAACCAATTCCCACTGAATTTGGCAAGTATGTAATGTTGTGTTAAGTTACGTATGCATATGCCATTTAAATGAATGAAACACTTATTTTCAAAATGGAGGTCATATATATATATAAGGTTAATTTTGATATATCTTCCATATTGTTTGACCAATTTCTAACAAACTTGATATGCTGGAATTATCTACCACAAGTATCAAATATGTATGTATATAACCATTTTGTCAGCATTTTGTAAGATAGCACCACATGAAAACAAAGATTTTGTCATATCTCTGGAAAAATCAACCAATTTCTACCGAACTTAACAAACAAGTAGTACTACAGTAGGTCATGTGAATCAATGTGTGTTAAGTATGTTAGACACTTAGTTCTGAATGACAGTCATTAAAACATTTTAGCATTGTACACTAGTGTATGTACAAAACAATTAAACAAACTTGAAATCAACTTTGTATTCTGGCTGTATATCTATTACAACCATCTAATGAGTCAAAACAAGAATTTTTTCTCCAAAATTTTATAAGGTAACTCAATAAGGTTTTTATGTCATATCTGGTGAAACAATAAACCAATTCCCCAAGTTCAGGCAGCAAGTTATACGTTCGTATAACTTAAGGGGGTAGTAAAATATTTTCAACATAACAGCGTGTATGAATTTTATGTTAGTATGCAATATATCTCAAATATTTTCAACGGAACTTTTTATACTGGCAGTATCATTGACAAACATTGAATGTGCTAATATATAAGCTTTTTGTCCACAATTAATGAAAATAGAACCACATAAGAGAATTAAAATTTAATGCCATACCTCGGGGACCAACCAACTGATTCACAAAAAATTTTGCACACAAGTAGTTCCACAGTAGGCCATGTGAACTGGCATATTTTAAGTGGGTCAGGCATATTTTTAATGGCGGCAAATGAAAAAAATTTAGATTAATATGTTATGTCTATAAAACATTTAACATAATTCAAAAATACTTTGAATGCTGACAGTATCTATTTAAACATCAAATATGCATTATAAGAGCCTCTTTGGCCCAACTTTTGTAAGATAGTGCCAGGTGAGAAGACATTTATGCCCTATTTTGGGAACCACATAAACTTTCATTATTTATGTCTCTCACGTACTTGTTTTCAAAATTACGGCCTTGTAAATATTTCAGGTTAGTAAACCATGTCTACCAAAACATTTGACTAATTACAACTGAAGTTGATTCTCCTAAACCTATCTCCATAATGCAGTTGATCGCATGCCAGCTTACGGTGCAAGGAGTTCTGGGTAAAGCACGTGAGTATTTGTTATTGTATCATTAGTGTTTAATGGTCCTGGTTCCATCTCTAATGATATATCTTTCAAAAGGCATCATGGCCCACCTACCATCCAAGCTTTTAAGATCTTCATCAAAATTATTTCCATCTATGTAGAAGAAAGTAGACTCATTAGTTATATCAGTAACTTCTTGTTTAAGTATAAGTTTAGTTTCAGGTTGTACGATGATCCTTTCCACATTCTCCCAAATTTGATACCTTTATGAAGCGGCGACATTAATATACTACAGAAACGTAACCCTAGAAAACAAAATTCATCACCGTGTTAAGAAAGGAGCTCATTTATTCGCCAGAAGTATTAATATTTTTTCAGGAAAATTTCGAGAGAGCATTAAAGACCAAGAGAAACATTTCTCTATACAAACTCAGGAAATTTTTTCTTACTGCGGTTTAATAAACCAACACCCATGATTTACCAATTTGTTACCTCCGACATTTTGAGTTTGTGTAGTGGCCAAACAAGATGTTTACGAACAGAGGTTAATGGAAGTTCATCAATTTCATTCCTTCTAAATTTCCTTCAAATGCATATGCAGCCACATACTGCTTACTTCTTAGCTTCCGTATGGCAGAGAAATATAATGGTGTTTCTAGTGACTTAAGGTACATTCACCATTTTCGGGAAAGAGGGAAAAGTCATTTTACCAATGCTATGTTCATGGTTATGAAAAGCGGCCTATCGCGGAGGATAAGTGAATCATATATTTTCAAAATAGTGGCCATATAGTATAACTATCAAATTTGTCTATAGAAAGCCTAATTTTTCCACCATTATGTAAGATAGCCGTGTTTTGTTATTATACCTTGGGAAACAAAGAACCGATTCCCACCAAATTCGACAAAATTGTTTTGCGGTAGTCGATATTAATTTTTATGTTTTAAGTGTGCCAGGCTCTTATTTTAACCATGGTGGCTAAAATAACACTTAAGCTTAACTTTGTATAGTGTAGCTATGTCAATCATCGACTGTGCTAATACATAACCTTTTCGACCTCCAATTATGAAGATCGTCAAATGAAAAAAACTGATGTTTCGTGCCATATCTCAAGGACAAATCAACCAATTTTCATCAAATTCTTCACACAAGTTGCACGACGGAAAGACATGTAAACTTACGTGTTTTAAATGTCTCAGACATTTATTTACAAAATGATGGCAGTGTAAATATTTCAAATAAGTAAACCCTATCACTCAAAACGTTAGACTGATTACATCCAAAGTTAATGATCAGAATCCTGCAGTTGATTGCACGCTAACTTATGGTATAATAAAGTTCAAATGATAAAATAATCTTGGCGCAGCTTTGTGGGAGGAAAGGTAGGGGTAGCAGTGTAGGGGAGGGTTCTCCCGAGCGCCTGCCGCTTCAGGGAGGGAAACTACGTGACACTGCTGGCGCTGTATACACCAAACTGATAACATCACTCTCTAGTACCGCGCTGCACGACTTACTTTTTTTCGACAGGTAATGTGTATGCGCGGAGCAGCTACCACCGGACCGCTCTCGGCCGCCATCGCTATNGCTGCACGACTTACTTTTTTTCGACAGGTAATGTGTATGCGCGGAGCAGCTACCACCGGACCGCTCTCGGCCGCCATTGCTACNAGCTACCACCGGACCGCTCTCGGCCGCCATCGCTATTGAACTTAACAACCCCACCCCTTCGTGCAATGGCAATGGACTGTCCCGGCTAGGCCGACACGTTTTGGTCTTCTGTGCATTATCTTCTCATTTTGATTTCACTATACAAGGTTTTCTGAGTTAGAGTCCCGGATCAGTCACGTGTGTATTTGTAATTGTCTCACTGCTTTTGCATATTGTTATGATTTTATTTATGATTCTTTCATACCAAAAAGGGGCTACAGGAGCATAACAAGTTATTGATGAGTTCTGTAGTGAACACTGTATAAAAGGGGTTTGTTTAACATTAAGGTTGTACACTATAATTTCAATATTAACATTATGAAGTATTAGTTTATATTAAATTAAAAAGATTTAACTAGCCACATTTAGAGTAAAGTCTAATTCCCCACCTTGTTCATGATTCTGGAGGCTGATTAAGATGGTGAAAGTCGATGCCTGGATACACCCATCTTCGGTGGTCTTCTCGTTCCAATGGCCCGACAACAAAAGATACCGCCCACAGGCTACACTGCCCTATCTACGCTGTGTTGTCCCCGTTTACTGCCCGGTGAAGGGGGTTGCTGTGGTTTGCTATTTCATAATTAATTTCAGCAATCACAGCCCTAGTCTTTGATAAATATGTGAAGGTGTGATCAGGCAGACCGCTCAGCTAAGGCCTGATCACAACTCGTAACAATATGTTTCTGGTTTCATCTCTAATGATGTTTTCAACAAGACGTCAAGGCCTACCTAACATTTAAGCTTTTAAGAACTTAATTAAAAATTATTTGCGGCCATATAGGGGAAAGTAGGATTGTTAGTTATATCTGTAACAACTTGCTTATCCTGAGTGTGGAGACCATAATTGCAGGTCCACTGTGTTGGTTACAGGAGCACCGAGCAACGGTGTCGCTGGGCGACCCGCAGCGGAAGTCAGGTGTGCAGGGCAGCGTGACCCTAGTGCAGGTTGACGATGGAGGGGTGCAGCTGATGGGCTCGGTGTCCGGGTTGTCCCCGGGCCTGCACGGTTTCCACGTGCATGAGTCCGCTAACATCTCCGGCGGCTGTGCTGGCGCCCTCGGTCACTTCAACCCCTTCAGAGTGAGGCTCCTTCCTCCGGTCTAAACAACTTCACACGACGCAAAACTTAAGGCTGTTGCCTGGTTGAGAATTTGGTATAGGGAAACACATGTTAATGAAATTCTGTTTTTGAAAACCAATTTTGAAGATATAAACTTAAAACAAAACCATTTTTGTGAGAAATGATACTCTCAAGCTCTGTATCAAGGCAGATATAAAACAAGTTTTTTAGTAATTTCTTATTTAATTGTTAAGATTTTTGATCTTTCCAGGAAACAGGATATACATTAATGTTACCAAAGGCTTCTATAGCAAAGAAGCGCATATTTTTCTACTCAGAAAACTCCTTGGTGATATATATCTATCTTTAACAGGAACACCAAAAATCTAATTTTATTAACATGTATTTCCCTAAACCAAATTCTCAACCAGGCAACAGTCTTAAGCTTTAAGAGGACTATGTGCTGGAACATTTTCTGTGAAATCAATGTTTGCGCGAAAACGCGTATCTCTGTAAATGATATATCTATAAATACAACTTTCTGCCAGAATAGGTAATATAAGCAATTACGTGTGTCCCTATATTTTTACTTTTAACATATTAAGTTTATTGACTGAGGAAAAAAATTGTGGAAGTGGTTAAATGTCACATTTTTAAAGTTTGCCTAAGCTGTTTCCTTAAGCAGCAAGAGAAAAATTTGATTATACACGCGTAGTTTATTGTGTGGGTTTCCATCGCGTGTAACAAAGTCCCACTGTTGCATATCTAATTTGCACAGTGCAGCTTTTTGACGGAAGCACTGCACGCCTTGCGCGTAGGAGCGACGAGGCGCTAGGGGTGCTTGCTAGTGTCGCCTGTATCGCTCTCTTGCTTCTTGACCTTGAATGCACAGCTTCATAGTCCTCTTAAGCAGCACCTTCCCCCGCCATATTGGACTCTTGATTATTCCTAGCTCGTTTATATTTCTAAAATAGGAAATTCCAAAAGTACCCAGCTGCAGTACAGACAAGGAAAAGGAACTATGAACTCATTATTACATCACACATTAATTCTGCCAAAATCTGGAAAAACCAATACTATGACACAAATACAAGTTCTTATTTCAGTCGCTATGAATGTATTGCTGTGTAAAGTGAACAGCTAGTTGGGTATAAGGTTTGTTCGGAATTTTCTTTTTAAAAAAACATAAACGAGTTATAAAAACCAAGAATCCAATATGACGGGCAAAGGTTTCCCCCTTAAGCATTAAGGATGCTATTTTATATTTGTTCGAAAAACCGTTCAAGTTGTAGACATTATTTGTATATACTCTTTTCTCGCATAAAATAAAATTCAGATTGCATGGTTTTGTCATGTGAGAGAAATGAAGTTGAAGTAAGTTGAGAGATTTAAGCGGCTCTTAACGAGGTCTTCAGAGCAGATGACGGTGAAATGAGGTGAGAATGGAACAGCACCAGAATGGAAGGGCGGGGAAACAGGAAATCTCCGAGAAAACCCACCGACTAGCAGCGTTGTCCAGATTGATTCCCACTCATGAAAATCCGGGAGTGACCTTGTCGAGAATTGAACCCGGTTCACCTTAGTGGGAGGCGAGCAGGTTAACCGCTCAGCCACCGCAGCCCCTCGTGCGTAGTGGACGCCATCTATTTCCACTGCTGGCGAGTGTTCTACCCGAGACCACTGATTGGTTTTTAGCATTGCTAAATGGTTTCCTGCTGACCAGTCACCTCAAGCTGTCATGAAAATGAATGCAGCCTATGTGTGGTGTTGCCAACAGAAGCACCACGGCGGGCCCACAGACACCGATCGCCACGTGGGCGACCTGGGTAACATCGAGGCCGGCCAGGACGGCGTCGCCAACGTCAACATCATCGACGGCCTCATCAAACTGACGGGCCACAACACCATCGTAGGGCTGTCCTTCGTCGTGCACTCGGACGAGGATGACCTGGGCAAGGGAGGCTACACCGACAGCCTGACCACCGGTCACGCAGGCAGTCGCCTAGCCTGCGGCGTCATCGTTCAGTAGGGAAGCCATCATTGTTCCGCAGAGTTGCCAGATGACGCGATCTATCGCCATGTCGTCCACTTCGAGCCTCTATGCAGCGACTTCGAAATGGACCGAATCGCCAAACAGGCATTTGTCGCCCAGAGCTACTTACAATTATTTACGCACTTTACGGTATTTGTTCTTTCTGTGTGCTGGTTCTATGTACTTCTTTTCATTCATGTAACTGAAGTTTAAAGGAAAATGAAACACTTTACTCGTATATCGATAGATAAGTTAGTCATTTTAGCAGTCACTTTTTAATGGAATCTTATCCAATGTAAAATCGTTGTTTCAGTTCCCCCTTTCCACAGTGACTTAAAAAAAAAAATTACCACGCAGTAGTAAATTATTTTGTCAACTAAATATTACAAAATATTCAGAAATACATAATTTTTGTATTAACAAAAACTGTTATCTGTGTTCGTATTTTAAAAAAATTGGTTCCTCATATTTGTTTTTTGGGAAATGTCTTTTATTTTAGGCGATTTTGGGCTACCCGAGATGGCAAATTAGGCTACTTGATATATCTGGCAATCCTGCGTATGTTGTCTGATCCTAGTTGCAAGTTGGAGGTCTTATGTAGCATATTTCATGTACATGACGACAATGCACGCTGTCTAACTGGCCAGACTACAATAATAACAAATCTATTTTAACTACAAATGTATCATTTCAGGTATTGTACCATAATGCAAAATAAACTACTCATCTAACTACATTGGCTCTGTCCATTTGCATTACTAACCTGTGTTAAAAAATATTTTATTTTTAGTTATAGTGTTTTCCCTATTACTCTCTTACAGGATATGTAGTTAAAATATTTACTCAAACCTACGCAAATATGACTGCATATTTTTTAATAACAAATTACTGTGTACTTACTTTTTTGAAATTTTGTGATATTAAACAATTTTTGAAGCTTATATTTTAAATTAAGAGACTATTACAATTGTCTATGCATTGAATGGTCATAAATACTGTTTCACAGCAAAGACAGACAAACCTCATTGTTTAAGGGAGATATTTGCCTTAATCTCCCAGAAGAATGGAAACATTCAGGTTGTAGAAAAAATTAATCGTAAGAAATGTAATAATTTTCGTAAATGGAAGCCATGCAGGATTGAAGCTACTTCGGACTTCAAAGAACTGCAATGGTCACTAATAATTATTGGGGATGCCTCGACACCTATGCCTGCTATAAGTTACTTCTATAACAATGTCAAAAGACTGACATTTGATTAAGTTGCTAGTACAGGACAAGAACAATTTTTTTTGCTGGTTCAATTTAATTTTACAGATACATTAATTCAAAATACAAAATGTTAACATTTTCTTTAGAAAGCTCACATAGTTATGGTATGAAATATGTTTAGACGAAAGCGTACTTAAAACATTGTAGTCAAGTCTTGTTTTAACTGCTTGGTGCCATGTAGATAGTCTGGCTCGAAAAAAATTATGTTTTTATAATACTCCTCAAAATTATTTTGTGTAATTCATTTCACCCTAATTGTGTCTATTAAATCCTCTTGAGTTGTTGACGTTAAGACCAAAATACCTAGACTTGCCAATGCTTTATTTTGTTCCTGTTATAAAATCACATTAGACTTTGCTTATTGGTCACATATAATTTCTCAAGGAAATAGACCTAAAAATACTTTAAAAGCCCAATTTCAATAACTAGGCATAAAATACACGTATGATTAGCAACATTTAAAACTGGACTAGATGCATTCGCTAAACTTTTCAGTGGAAATAAAACCACACCATTGTTTTACTAATGGCAATTGCGAGCTGCAAGGAAATTCATGAAATTGTCTATGCTCCAACCTCTTGGTCACGACTGCCGGTAATATTTTTCAGTTTCACTCAAATGTGCACATGCTCTCGGAAACTTGGAAGAAGAAAACATCTAGATGTGATAGCTATGGACTGTCCAATTACATAGGATGCCAGCTGAAATTAAGTGTTGTTCGAAAGCTAAATATTTTTTTCCCCTAGATTTTTGCAACATTTAATGGTTTCGTAACATTATTTGAAAAATAACATTCAAAATAGTTTTTATCAAAAATATGTTAATTTTAACTTAAAAATTTTGTTTTATACAAAATTTCAAAAATGTACTTTAACAGAAAGTCTGTTTTAGCCAGGCAGTGTTTATTGAAGTGAGAGGAGGAGTGGCAATTCACCTGCTTCTAATATTCCGACTTCTTCATAAGTTAAAATTGAAATACAAACAAACTGCACTACAAATTACCAAGAAATAATTTCATGCCACTCTTATAACATTAGAAATTTGTTCAAGCTAACATTAATTTGGTTTGACTTTGAGATTTGTACAAAAAATTACACAAAATTAAAATTACTATAACTCAATTCATTCACTTTTGAAAATTAATTTTACCTCACTGTCATATTTTTTTTTTACTATTATTTTATGTCACAACTAAAAATAATGTAATATAAGTATGCACGTATTTGAGGACACAGAGAAAAAGAAAGAAGACTAACAAAAACTGTGTTAGCAATGTCAACGTATATTTGAACAGTCTAAAATTATCTGAGTATTCAAATATGATGGTTGTGAATATTTAAACTAAACTAGTACTACAACTTAGTTTTTACATCCACATAATGTTTAGACAAAATACAAAGAAAGGAATTTGAAAATTTGGGGTTTTTGGAGGAGAAAACATTCTGGCTGGCAAATTTGAACATGAAAATAATGGCATGGTCAAAATATATCCCTATGTGCACTATCTGATTGGGAGTCGTGACAAATAACCAAATACTCAGAGACATTTGAATTTTAAGAAAATTATAATATGATTATATTATTGAAGTAATTTATTTCCCTGTATTTTTAATGTATAATGATGTAATGTGAGTATATTTGACAACACACATGTAATGGTCATGCCCTGGTTTAGCAAGTTTAAGTTTCAGTTACAATATACTTTTAAAAATTTAGTATAGGAAAGAAATGTCTAACATGAAAAATTTGGTCAAATTACCTGCCAATCTTTCCAATTTTTTTCGGAAAAGGCTGCCATATATTGTTTTCCGGTAATATGTACATTATTCCGATCTTTAGTTAGTTGATTCAATAAAAAATAATTTTTGCGATTATTTTACGTTAAAACACGGAAATCATAGTGTGACGATATAGATCAATACTGATTTTTCCTGCATCCCAGAGATTACGTTACGAGAGAGGGCGACAATTGATGTTCGCATATGTATTGTTTGTTGGAGTTGCATTTTTTCGTCTGTTGGAGTTTTTGATAACTACCGGATTTGTTTGTGAATACGAATACGTGTGGCCATTGATTTTACCATGAACTGTTTCAATTTAAAGTCTAGTTGAAACATGTGTTAAAGGATTTTAATACTGTGTGCGATAAAATCTGTATGTAACTACGTATGGACTGTGATTACAATGTGGTGGTGTGTATTATGTATCTTGCCGGCCATGTTTTTGTGGGGTCTTGGTAGGTTACTTATTGTCGACTCTGCAAAGTTTAAAACTAAAGATGAGTAGAAAAAAGCAGTATTACTACCAGACATTCCGGGAATCATACAGTGTAGAGTTTCCATGTATTATAAAATCAAACAAGGGTGATTGGTTTGGCTTTTGTAGTTTATGCAGATGCGACATAGACATTACACATGGTGGGAAAACAGATATAAGTGTACGCGTTAAAAGCACGAAGCGTGTCGCCAATATAAAGTGCCAGGAAAAAAATCAGAAGATTTCCAAGTTCTTTGCAAAACCTAGAAATGCTGATTGTGACGTTATATGAGCAGAATACATGTTTACTTCTTTTTTGGTAGAGCACAACATTCCCCTAACTGCCGCAGATCATGCAGGTTTGCTACTAAAAAAAATGTTCCCGTACTCGGTAATTGCAAAGAAGTAAACCTCAGCAATTGTAAAGAAAATGGCTTCTGATGCAAAATCTAGTGTCGTACAATGTTTGCGCAATGCACAGTTATCTGTTTCAACTGATGGAAGCAATGACACCAATTCAAAGTTGTGTCCCATTGTAGTGACATTTTACTATGATACACAGGAGAAAATTGTGAACTCTGTTCTTTCTACCCCTGCCTTGGAAGGAGATTGTACTGGACGGAATATAGATAATTTAGTGCTTGCACAGCTTGAATGCAGTAACATTCTTGTTGAACACTGCGTGGCTTTTTGTGCAGATAATGCAGCTGTAATGGTTGGCCATAAAAATGGTGTTGCAGCAGTGTTGAAAGAGAAACACCCTGGGCTTATTGTAATTTGTTGCAATTGTCACCTGATATATTTATCTGCAGAAAAGGCTGTATCTGCTTTGCCAGTAAAAGTTGATGACGTTCTTGTGGACATTTTTTATTATTTGGAAAAAAGTTAAAAAAAAAAAAAAGGTTACAAAAATTTAAAGAGCTCCATGATACAGAAGCGAAGAAAATACTCAAGTGTGTCTGTTAAAGATGGCTTTCTCTTGGAAGAAGTTTGTTGAGGGTTTTTGAACAGTGGGAACCATTGCTTAGTTTCTTTAAGGGAGAGGTTGTAAATGAGAAACCTTAATCTTCGAGTCTCACCTCTTACAAAATTCCCAAACTACAATCATCATCCTGTACAACCTCTGATGGGATGTCAGAGAAACATAAATGAGTAAAGGAAGAATTTGGGTTCTGCTACAGATTCCAGCAAAAAGAGAATTGCTTTGACATCAGCAAACAGTGAATAATAGAAGTATTTTGTAAATCGGGAAGAAAACTATTTATGTTCCTTTTTTCTGACCTAAATAAAGCATTTTGTGAATTTCTTCTAGGTGTCCTCCCAACATTTGAAAAACTGAATGTAATTCTTCAGTCAGCATCTCCACACATGATTTTGAGAGAACTGTTGCTTGATTTTCTAAAAGCATTGCTATCAAATTTTGTGAAAGTAAAAACTGTGAAAAGTTGCTCATTAAGTGAAGTGAACTATCACTCCATTCAGAATCAGAAAGACCACACTGAATTAGTAATAGGAAGTAAAGCATCAAACATTGTGAAAACACTTGAAGAAAAGGAAAAAGTAGTTTTCTNATTAGTAATAGGAAGTAAAGCATCAAACATTGTGAAAACACTTGAAGAAAAGGAAAAAGTAGTTTTCTTTGCATCTAACAGGACTTATTTTGTTACAGCATGTGACTACATTGTTCACTAATTCCCCATAAAAAATGAAGTTTTGAAAAATGCAGCTGTGGGAAGAGTGAATAATGTCGGCAATGCCAACTTTTCTTCCATCCGCTACTTTGTGGATTTGTTGTCCTTGATTTTGCCTGTACAAGAAGGTGAAACTAGGGATGTAGCTATAGATGAAACTCAAAAACAATTCTCAACTCTTCAAATAGATGACACTTCAGCCCTTAGTGCTACAGGAGTTAAGTGGGCCAAGTTATCCAGGATTCGTGGTGTTGATGGCATTTAAAAATACAATAGAATATGTAGAATGTTGCCATCCTGTCAATTCCACACAGCAATGCAGAATGCGAGCGTGTTTTCAGTTTGGTGAAAAAATAAAACAGGACCCAGTTCAGATCCTCCATGTTTAATGACACTATAGAATCAATTTCGGTTTTGAAATGCAGGAAATGAGGCTTATGTTATGAACAAAATTTTAGTTCAGANATGACACTATAGAATCAATTTCGGTTTTGAAATGCAGGAAATGAGGCTTATGTTATGAACAAAATTTTAGTTCAGAGAAAGCCACAGCTGCTTCTTTACAACCACAGTGTTCCATTTCAACCTAAACAGCAGAATACAACATAGCAAAAATAGATAATAGTTGTATGACTCCATAGTGCTCTAATTTAAGTAGGAAGATAGTTTTAGTTCATTATTTTAGTGCAGATTTAACCAATTAAGATAACAACACAATGCAGATGTCTCGGAGAAAGCTACGGGCGCTAGTTACATCTTTAAAATTGCTGTGCTCTGATGCTTCGTCTCACATTCTACTAAGAGGGGAAAGGTAATAAAATATTAACAAATGTTTTTAAGTTGTGTTATTAGTGTAGCAAAGCGTAATGGGCGCTTTTCATGTTACGCGGGAGTATAGTCCAAACTGTATAAGAAGGCCACTTTCTGACAGGTCTGCGAAAGTAGCGCCACTGTTTACGTCTGACTATATATCCTTCCGCCATCAGTTGGTCCGTCAAGTCGGGGCTGTATTTTTTATCAACATGCTGTCAGCTAATCCACTTGCCATTGTACTGTATGCTAAACAAATTTTAAGATATTTTAAGACTGACATCTGTCTAAAAAAATAATTAGGTTAAAAAGTAAAATATAAAATGTTGCAAATAATTAAATATTTGCTAACTCTTTTTTAATTTGTCCGAGCTAGTGAATTTGGGTTGACATTTGCGAGACGGTCTGTTGTATCTATTATCACACTTTGGATGTTATAGCTAATATATTCGAGTTGGAAATATGTGACGTGGAATAACGTTAGAATTGCTTAAAAACTATTCACGCGTGTCTCACTTTCTACGGAAACAAGGANGTCTCACTTTCTAAGGAAACGAGGAGATTGATTTTGAGAGAACAATATGGCGTATCATTTACGTAGACGAACGATTACCGGCCGAATATAAATTACTTTTACTCCAAATCGTTGTACATGAAATATATGTTACTTTAAAAATTATGCAGAGCTCGTGGAAAAATATAACAATTGGCATCTGTTTGTAAATTCGTTATATATCGCACAGGAAAGCGGTTCATTTCTGGCTGGTAATACCTCGCAGATATCCAACAGATGGCATGCACAGCACGTCACTGCAAGTTTGAGCAACCCTTTTTTTGGTCAACAGATAGCGTATTTTTCAAAGTTGATAGTTCTTATATTACGGGCCGGAAATATATTTCAAATTTGTGTCGTTTCTTCAAATTATTGGAAAAAATAATTCAACAATATTATGCAATATTTCTGTATGCTTTTTGAATTATTATCAAGGACGTGTTGAAAGCGAGGTTGGAGAGGGATGATACGTGAAAAAGCTTTCTGAAGTTAGCACAACTTCAGAAAACTTTTNGAGGTTGGAGAGGGATGATACGTGAAAAAGCTTTCTGAAGTTAGCACAACTTCAGAAAACTTTTCCACGTCGTATAGTTTTATTGTACATTACATTTCATTTTGAACACCATTTTTAAGTTGTGTTATTAGTGTAGCAAAGCGTGATAGTACATATTCTATTTTTAAACTTAGTTCTAATTAATATCTTTCTAATCATTTGCAATTTTTATGAAGTTTTATTTTCACAAAGTTTAGTTTTTAACACTAACAACCATTGTTTTGTGACCTTGTAAAATAAAATGTATTAATAAATCTTAGAACTCTTTCTTATCCGCGTATTTTCTGCTTTTCTGATGTGCATCAGCTGATAGAGGATTTTGTAAATGCCACTTTGTTTGTTTCGTATACATCAAGTTGCCACTCACTGACTGTCAGAAAGTGGCCGGCCTTCTTATACCGTATGGACCATATGTATGGTATGGTATGCCTGCATTGTTTAGTGTAATTTTATTAAAAAATTTAATAATTTTATTGTGTTTGCAAAATTTTTGTAATTATGATTTCCTAAAGTTGGCAGGTATGAAATGATGATAGATTATAAGCCAACCAGTAATGAATATTTTATTTACCAATCAGATCACTTGAAGAGTCAACCATGACAATTAGTGTTCCCATGGTCCTGAACCATGGAACCTAGGACATAGCCTATGTTCATAGCATTTGGACATTTAGTTAAGTTTTGTTTTGAGATGTTCTGTCCACGCCCCAGTTACGTCACACATAAATCGACACATACTCTATATTTTCTTCATTGTTAAGAATTAAGCCAACATCTTCATTANCCAGTTACGTCACACATAAATCGACACATACTCTATATTTTCTTCATTGTTAAGAATTAAGCCAACATCTTCATTACCATTACCAAATTCTCTAAGAAATAAATCGGAATCATAATCCATTAGATTGGTAAAAATTAAGGACTTTGATAATTTAAAATATAATGTGAAAGAGTAGATATTCGCAAGTGACCTGTAATACATTCATAGTCTTAAACATNTTTTGATAATTTAAAATATAATGTGAAAGAGTAGATATTCGCAAGTGACCTGTAATACATTCATAGTCTTAAACATTTATAATACTAATTATAACCCTTTGTATTCAATTATGTAACTTTTTTAGATATAAAATTATTGATAGTACATATTCTATTTTTAAACTTAGTTCTAATTAATATCTTTCTAATCATTTGCAATTTTTATGAAGTTTTATTGTCAAACATAATTTTTGGTACTATTTTTGCTTTTTCTTTACTTACCTGTTTCTTTTTATTATTTTTACTATATATATTTTTCTGATTTTTTCTTTAAATTTTTAAGAAAAACTCCTGCTGCATCTCTACCAAAATAAATATTAACTATAATTACACCCTCGAAATTTTAAATAATAACAAAATATACTTTATAATAGATATTATATTTTGTTGATTATGCAACACAACTGATAATTTTTAAAATACAAATTAAATATCAGTATAAATCACAACTTTAAAATTAATTATTATTATATACCTACAAAAANTAATTTTTAAAATACAAATTAAATATCAGTATAAATCACAACTTTAAAATTAATTATTATTATATACCTACAAAAATATTTGCCTCCTCCCCCTTTCATTTTTATTCTTACTGCTTAGTTTGAAAAACAATTTTCTTCTTAGTTTTNAAAAAATATTTGCCTCCTCCCCCTTTCATTTTTATTCTTACTGCTTAGTTTGAAAAACAATTTTCTTCTTAGTTTTTTCATTTTTTTTAACAAGTATAATTATTTTATAGTATACAAGTATAATTATTTTATCGATGATCATCAATATGTGAACAATTTAACAAAATTTTTTATTTTCATCATTATAAACTATAATAAATTTATACGGTTTTCTTACTTTATTGTTGGTTATTTATAATGGATAAACAAAATATTTTTCATTGAAAAATTTAATATTCGTATAAACATTCGATTTTTTTTTCTTTCGAATTTTAGTATTTCATTTGTGATTTCACATTTTTGTAATATTTTATCAATATCTGAGCTAACACATTTATATTTGTTTATACCTCTGAAAATTTTTTTATTGTATGTAAAGCAGATTTAATAAACCACAGTGAAAAAATCATTACGTCCATTTTTAACATTAAACACTTCCTTAAATACATTGTAATGACAGAATATTATTAATTATCAAGGTTCTAGCTGCAGTTCGTTTTCTTTCGTTTAGCGGGGCTTTGTAAAATATTATCGGGATTTGAAATTAAAGCAGTGGTAGTTCGTTTATCGGGCTTCCGCTTGCCTTTTCAGAAATTGTAGCTTTGTTACGCATCATCATTATGATAGAAGCTTTCCGAACTGCGTCGGCACTTTATNCGCCTGCCTTTTCAGAAATTGTAGCTTTGTTACGCATCATCATTATGATAGAAGCTTTCCGAACTGCGTCGGCACTTTATGTTCTAGAAGGTTTGGATTATCTTTTACCGACGATGCAGTTTGGAGGGCTACCCAGTTTGATATGGCGTGACACACGTCATGTCCTTATTTGGTCACGGTTGGTGGCACCCTGAGGTGAGGAGTGGGGGTAGCCACGAGAGTCAAAAGTCCTGGATGTATATCNGAGGAGTGGGGGTAGCCACGAGAGTCAAAAGTCCTGGATGCATATCGCCGGGCAGCGGTAGACTCTCAGTGCTCAAATGGTGAAGGACCGACAACCAGCACTCGTCGAGGCCGCGTNTATATCGCCGGGCAGCGGTAGACTCTCAGTGCTCAAATGGTGAAGGACCGACAACCAGCACTCGTCGAGGCCGCGTCGGGCGTGGCAAATAGCTCCCACACCGCCAACTTTATTCTGCTCATTTATTTCTCCGCCAGTGTGGGAGGTCGCTACCTGTATTTTCTTCTGGCAAGCAAAGCTTTCAAGCCGTGAAATAATCAATAAATCACTGTGGCGCTGCTACTTTTTTCTGTTTGTCTGTGAAACCTGTTCGTACTCGGCATACCTGAAGAGTGTATGTGAACTGTTTCCCATAGTATTCTTACTTAAGGAAACATTGAAGAACTACAGTGAAGCTATGTCTTTCAATACGGCTAAACAGTGCAAGACTGCCATGAATGAGAAATTAATTCCTTTTATAAAAATTAAACTGAAGGCAAATTGTTGTGGAGAAATGATATTTAACAGAGCAAGACATGCAGCGAGAGAATTTAGGCAATTCCTAAGTGTGGACTACCTGCTTTCCTAAATGGAACTATAGATGAAGAAGGCTACATGAATTCTCAAGGCTATGAAGATGGTTTGAACTGTCTATAAATNTCCTAAATGGAACTATAGATGAAGAAGGCTACATGAATTCTCAAGGCTATGAAGATGGTTTGAACTGTCTATAAATGGTTCGAAGCAAGCCTCAAGGTGTTGGTACAAATGGTTGACTATCTAGATAAATGTGGATTATGGGAGAGTATTGCTGATTCACGTGTTTTCCAATGAAAAATAAATTATTTCTTTTCATGTGGATTATTGTTTGGNTATGGGAGAGTATTGCTGATTCACGTGTTTTCCAATGAAAAATAAATTATTTCTTTTCATGTGGATTATTGTTTGGTTATGGAATTTTTTGACTTGTGGAAAATTTTATTGAGAAGTCAGTTTCTCATTTTGGGGTCATGTCCCACAAAATATTAAATTTCATTCAGATATGTATATCAGTCTGCTATACAAAAAGAATAATAAAAAAAATTTGGTTTAGAAAATTACAAACTGTTATCACTGCCAAGAGAATCTNGTCTGCTATACAAAAAGAATAATAAAAAAAATTTGGTTTAGAAAATTACAAACTGTTATCACTGCCAAGAGAATCTATATCAATGCCAGAATACTTCTTTCTGTGGCTTACTGTACGTAGCATTGGGAACCCAACCAGATATAAGATACGACTTCAGTGTTGTTTCTAGAGCTCAAGACAACCCAACTTAGGACACCTTTTTTAACTAGGAAGATTCTTCAGTATCTGAAGGTGATGATTACAGATGGTATACAATTTAAGATGAACAACTAGTGCGATGGTAATGAAATTTTGCTGTAGACTATTGATATGGAAGAGTATACTACAAAGATGTGTAGCCATGGAAGCTGAGCACATATGCTTTCTCTAGTGAAGCTGCAAATTCATTGGTATGGATTGAAAGGCTCTTAGAGTAACTTTATGCTGTGAATGTAGATTACGTGCCTACATAAAAGGAAAGCTGTGGTATGATGCTCCCCAGAGTAGGACGACGAGATATGTGCTTCGGTGTTGGCACTTCCCACCTCACAGACTTTTGTGTAGAGAGCATGAACACCAGATCTGCACTTTGGCGTGTCCCATACCAAACTTCCAGAGTGTTACGAGAGTCCATGGGGAAGGGGGGGGAGGAGAGAATTATAGCAACAGGTACATGATGTGTGGACCTAGAGACAGAGTCAATGCTTGGTTTGCTCAACCTTCATCTACATGAACTGTAAGAATGTGCATAGTACGACGCCGACCGCGGCTTCTCCCAGAGCTCTTGTCGACCCACGTACACCATCTAGTGGGGCAGGTGGGAACTATCTACACCAAGCACCGGCACACGCCGCGCAATCGGAGGCCACGCACCTAAGGTATGCCGCAGAAGTCAGTGCAACAACTTTCAGTGTCACAAGGCGTAAATATGCCTGTTTAAGTAAATGGTCTAACAGACATCTGATAATTACCACCATAAATTCTAACACTACTACAAATGAATGTGAGGAAATCCCTAAATAGATAACAAAGTAGTGCAAGTGAAAAGTGCTGACCAGGTGGTCAATGGGATCTAAGTAATCCCATAACTTTTCAGAAATCTAATTAGTACATTGTGTAACACTTATTAAAGAAACATGCCAGCTATAAGTGCTGTGCATAATAAATTAGAAGTGTGTGTTTTGACTTTGGCAGTGGGAGAGAGAAACTCAAACCAAGCGACTACAAAATTCTCATAAAAATGTATGTATTCTGAATATTAATTAAAAAGACATTTTAATTAACATGTCATCATAATGTGTAAAAGGGTTATATGTATGTATTTACTTTTCAGGTAGTTATGACTATCTATGAAATTATTTGAAAATAACATAAAAATGATTGGGACGTAATTTTTATTACTTTATGTTACCTTAATGTTAACAGTATTAACACCATGTAATTTGTAATGTATTCTCAAGGGTTATATGTTATTGCCGAGGGAAATTCTGTTTTGACAAGTGGTGGACAACCACCATTGTCTCCGCCACACCATCCCTNTACCTTAATGTTAACAGTATTAACACCATGTAATTTGTAATGTATTCTCAAGGTTTATATGTTATTGCCGAGGGAAATTCTGTTTTGACAAGTGGTGGACAACCACCATTGTCTCCGCCACACCATCCCTTCTTCAGTCTGAGAATAGCGGGCGTTAGGTGGCTCTCGGATGAGGCAACATTTGCACGCCAATCACTTCACTGCAATAGGCTTTCTGTATTTCTTCGTGCACGCCCAAGTTTGCCTCCCTTCCTGCGCAGACTCACTGTCCCTCCGGCATAAGCCTCTATTTTAATCTTTGTTCAGTAGCTTGGGCCAGTGCAGGGCCTCGTGCTCCACGCCCACTCCATGTTTGCTGAGTATCATCTCGTGTGGATTTTCTTCAATACAAATGGTATTTTTTAAACTGATGTGTATCCGTACTTTATTCCCGCTTCGCGGGGAGCTTAAGTGCGACGGCCCCTTTATAAACTTCAACCTACCTGCTACGTTACCGACGTCACGTAAGTGTGTTTTTTGTAATTGAAGTCTTTTTGTCTCTGTGCATTTGAACAACGAGCTGGGGAGCCTCAATACCCCATTTCAGGAGTGCGTATGTGTTTCGTCTGCTTAGTTGACGATGTCATTACGCACAACCTCGTTAAGACACAGGGCGCAGGGTCCTTTAGCCTGAGTGATTCAACCGCAGCCCACCTCAAGAGTCTAGTATTAACCCGAGCGGATTCCTTTAACTGGTTAGCTGGCGCCCTCCGGACATTAACTTCAAACTCCGGATCCTGTGACCACCCCGATAGTCTCAATCGGCACCCTTCCGTGGGGCTAATTTACGCGGCCACGAGGATGACCATTCGTTGAGCCACCACTTTTGCTGTTGGCGTGAACGGAGCACAAAAACGCCGCCATTTTGGTGGTGCATTCCTGGGGGAGCAAACTCCCTCCCCCTTTTGCCTCCATGCACCCCTCTGGTCAGCTGCGCCACCTGCAGTATGGGGAGAGAGAGTGCGCATGTCTCACCCCTGCACCTGCCGCGACAACCACAGCTGAAACAGCTGTCTACATGCACGGGACACTCGTGCAAGCGAGAGGGTCATAGCCCTGCGAAGATTTTGGTGCAACACCAACCACGCACCCGTGTCGGGATGAAGTTTTGGCTCACGGATCATTGTTTTGCCGTAAGGCGAAAGACAATGACCCTTTTACCAAGTACGATATGTCAGTAAACATTCGCTGTTGCCATGTGCATTGAATATCCCGTTAAATGTCACCGTCATGCATCCACAAGTTAAATAAAGTCATCTAATAATGCAGTTGTGCGTGTGTCTAACATCTGGGCATTACAATTTCATATTAGTATGTAATACTTGATGTGCAAAAGTGTATTTTGCACTTTTACATGTGGAATGTGGAAAAGGGCTTTTCTGTGGTTTTTCTTACTTATTTTAAATGCAGCACAGACCCCAATTTTGTGACTGCTCACGGTTCCCAAGAATACTATAGCAAAATTGCTACTGTTGCAAAATTTAAACTAATCAATTTTGACTCCTAAACAAATTTTAAATTATGCTTAAAGTGCATTTTCATGTGAAGTTCTCATTTAATCATCTATAGCATAAAATTATCATGTTTTTAAATTAAATATTTATTTAATTCAACAGCCATATATCTTCAGAATAAAACGATACCCCAGACATGTACTTGTCAAAAATGTATAAATATTGTGCTGTGCATACATTTTACAGAGTGGAAGTCCACTGTCAGTCGCTTTTTGCAGGAAAATCAAAGACTTTGTTATACGAATATTAATTAATTTTCATAGACACATGTCTTCTGAATAAACTGGCATCCTGCAAGGTCGTACACATGTCTTTGTCACCAAATGCGTAAACAACAATCCCAAGGGGAGGATGTGGTTTTATTAATAACTAGTTGTAAAGAAACAAATCTTAATGACTAAATTTATTTGCAGCAATCTAGAAATCACATGGTTTTTTAAATGAAATATTATTAATCACTTCAAAAGATGGATGTCTGCCAAATGACATGGCCTTGAACTCTGGTGAGTGGCATCCACAAAGTGCTAAGCAATCTTGTGAACATCCTGCTTGGAGGAACAAACTTCAGCTGTCCTCTAACGACCCCTGGTTGGTGAGTGGAAGATGGCATCCTCGGCCTCTCCTCGTAGTCTGTGGAGGGGTGGTAAGGACTGCTGTAGCTATGTCCGCTCCCGTTTCAGCAACGAGTGCTGGAGACGAAGCTTCTCTTATATCACAAGTTGCATGGGCCGCCTAACTTACCAAGCCTGAGCACTGGACACAGTTCCGACAAATGTCTTAACTGAATTTCGCAGATCTTACATACTTACCGAAATCTCGTTTCATTTGCAGCCAGCAAGTACAGTCACATGTCCTGCAAAGCCTAACTTCCTGTGTTTCAACGTAGCCCAACCACCAGGTGACATTATAGTGCCAGCTATTTTCCTGTTTTCTTTGACATCCATGCAGCGTTAGAACACTGGTTAATTTTTTTCTTTCTTTCTTTTTTATCAACCGTACGTGTTTGTGTGAGATTAGTCCTGCTTCACGGTGTGTATTGTGTTTGTATCATACAACTCTGGCCCAGTCAAGCAATAAAAGTGAACAGGTGGTTGTCGACCAGCGTNTCAACCGTACATGTTTGTGTGAGATTAGTCCTGCTTCACAGTGTGTATTGTGTTTGTATCATACAACTCTGGCCCAGTCAAGCAATAAAAGTGAACAGGTGGTTGTCGACCAGTGTCTGTTATAAACAACATGGGCATGGTTCACTTCAGAACAAGGGAATGGGCCATATCTCTGGGTCATAACATGATTGTCATTTAGTGATCTCTGGGTGGTCCCAACATCAGTGGGCGATGCTAAGCGACTCCTCTGCTTGCCAAGTTAATGTGAACTGCCACCTGGACACAGCAACTTCACAACTTTTTTGATTATCTGGGCCTTATTCAGTAACTTTAACGTGCTTAAAGATACGTACTCATTGCAAGGATGTTTATGTTAACCACAGCTAAAATGACAGTAACTCATTACTGTTCATATTTTTATGGCTGTCTTTTTGATGTCGCACAGGTTTGACAATTCTGCAGGTTGTACTCTGTTACCAACAATCTACTTTCTTATTTATTTTCTTTTGGTATTACAGAGTGTATTATCACATATTTTGTTGATATTGTATATTTCCAATTATAACAGATTTACCAATAACACTTTTGAAAGTAATTTACTTCTCTTGACACAAATTTTCAAGATGGTCTGGCTTACTGCATCACGAAATAGCACTAACCCATGACGAGTCCATTGTTTGTCTCATGCTCATGGTAAGACAAAGTGGTAGAGAGCATCACTAGCAAAAAATAAAATATAATTTTTAAAAGTATTCCACACACCATATGTTTATGCTAGAATATAATTTTCCCCACTTCAGGGCATTTTAAGTTATTTTTTCTGTCTGGAGTGTTTTTGCTAGAATCAACCTCAATAGATCTGCCATTTTTTTTTTTACTGTCATTCATAAAGACACCTTGTTGGACTGTCTTAATATAAAGACAGTAACGAGGCATTCATAATATTGCCATGTCAACATTCTGAGTTACCGAATATAATTTTGCCTAGTAAAGATAGTAACACAGTAACTTTATTTATATAAGGAGACAGTGAACTGTTACAGAATAGAGTCCCTGGTGGGTACCAATGTTCTACCGCCTGCTTCTAGAGACCAGCGGTGGAA
The DNA here is from genome assembly GCA_002778355.1 of Clitarchus hookeri. Taxonomy (NCBI): domain Eukaryota; kingdom Metazoa; phylum Arthropoda; class Insecta; order Phasmatodea; family Phasmatidae; genus Clitarchus; species Clitarchus hookeri. The sequence continues at coordinate 222,879 of NQII01003628.1, read as the reverse complement.
GCCCAGTGGCAAAAACATTTTGCTCAAAGCAGGTACATGGGGCTTAGAACTGGCTACAGTTCACAGAACCATTGCAATACATAAATGATAGTCATCTATGTATCATATGAAAAAAGGTATTTACGAAAAGTAACCAGGTTAACCCAGTTTGAGTAAAACTTTTACTCTGCTTGTTCAAAGTTTACTCAAAGTCTCCAGAGTAAACCAAATCCTTTACTCAATCAACTCTTGGCTAACAATACCTGACTTCAAAGTAAACTGGCATTAGCAGACAAATATAAAATGGAGCTAAAGATATAACCATTACAACAAGAAATATAGTAAAGTACACATACAATATGTGAATGAAAATAAAGCAAGGGTATTGAAATGAGTTTTGAAACAGTATAAAAACTCTTAAAACAACTCGACAGCGCCTGTGAATTACATTATTATACAGTTGCGGCCGGCAGTTGAAACAACCCCCATGTTATTCAACAACCCTGCAACCAATTTTGTCCAGCGTGTGGGTAAGTAGAGATCACTTCCTTCCCCCTCGGAAAATATGAGATTTAGTAGGCTACTGGGTGACCGACATATATCTTGTGAGAAATATTTGCTCATCCAGCTATCTTCTTAGTAAAACTACACTTATCAACCCAAAATTAATCTCATTAACTTTAATGTAAGTCCAAAATTTTTACCTTTACAAGAACAATGTTTTTCTATTAAATGTCTGATCATATAATTTTTTTTCATTTTTAAATTTACTACCATTCCAAGTTGTTATTCTAAAAAAAAACTNACTGCATTGCAGCACATTTACGCCCACAACTTGTTATAATATTCATCCTCTATTTCATTGGGTTCAGACAAACTGGCAGTGTAGTCACAGAGACAAAGCCCGGTGTCATTCTAAACACTGACTGGCTTATGAGAAGCTGGAAAACTTAATTGGAACAGTATGTATGTGTCAGATGTCTGCACTGATAGAGCAATTTTCATAATTTGCCACTAAACTCAATACTCGCTTACACATCAAAGATGTAGTAGAACTGAAATCAGAACTCGAGCCACACTGTTTTTCATCCAAAGATATAAGAGTACGCAGGATAATAGAAGTTCATTAATTGATACGCAATGGAAAAAAGTGAATTTTAAATGCAAACCAGAATTAGAACATTATTTTTAATTAGCATTACTAAGAGCTATAGAAATATTTTTTGTAATCTTGTCAATACTCTTCGGCCTTTTCTCAAGAGACATGGCAGCAGTAAACAATGAAAAATTAATTTACTGCTAGTTATGTAATTCCCTGCATTTGTTAATTATAATCTGTGTCTTTTAGCGTTATTAACTGTATACTACTATTATTTTACGAGTAAACCTAGTGGTTTAACATTTTATAAAAACGACTTTCCATTGAACATTTTTTTTACTAAGTGCAGTAGCGATGTAACTTAAAAGTAAATAATATAAAACTACAAGCACTGTACTGATAATTAAATATTGAACAAGAGCTCCACTAATTAGACATTAATTTGGTTTCAGAACATAAGCTACAGTTTGGGTTTGATATTTCTGATCCTAAGTCTGGTAGCGATACCAATGCATGATGGGTTTGTTGGCGTTGTATAAGAGAATTAAGAAGAGTTTTTCATTTTATGTAACAGAAATGGAAACTTTGAAGACACACAAATTCACGGTTTCAGGTGTTAACAACAAAACATATCTAATGAATGCTGTAGTCTACGCGGCACTTTTTTAGTTATCACATCGGCTATAGCAATATGAAACATTACAACCCTAGAATAGTAGCACGCTGCACGGTTTGCGAATCATCTACGCNCCTAGAATAGTAGCACGCTGCACGGTTTGCGAATCATCTACGCACACAGACGATCCTCGAGTACCGAGTCTCGTCAGTGTACAGCGCCGGCCAAAAATAACTTTCCTGTTCGTTACATACACAATTGTGGACGCCAGGTCTGAATGGATCAACGTATTGGACATATGCAAAAACATAATCAGTAATTAACTAAAATATTTAAAAAATTAAAACATCTCAGTTTGTTAACTATATTTTATGTGCAAGAATTAATGAGGAATAAGTGNCTAAAATATTTAAAAAATTAAAACATCTCAGTTTGTTAACTATATTTTATGTGCAAGAATTAATGAGGAATAAGTGTGCATAGTATGGCTTCGTGAAATGACAACAATTATCGCAAACAATGACATACCCAAACTTTGTAAACTCTGAATATGATTGGGTGAGGCAAGTGTAATTTGGAATCGAAAATAACTTGTGTGTTGCCATAACGAAATATACTTAGGTACTCTGTCTTTTTTGTCATTCTTACTTTTAATAATAATACTCGCTATACAGTAAATATCTGTTAACTAATAATGAGTAATATTATTTTAACTCCATGCAGATACATTATAAGAGAAGTGTAATGAAGATAGCAGAAAGCAGAAAGTTCGTAGCTACCTCTCGTATACAGTACCGTAACAAGGAAATCACGAGACGTAATGGTTTAAGAGGGACATATAAATAAACCTTGGTGTTTATTTTTCATTTTATATGCATATCACCCATTTATCTATGAAAACAAAAAAGTATCTTCCTTGCTACTTTTTTTCCTGTGCATGTTCAGAAAAATAATCAAATCACACCATTCTTTTACCATTTTTACATAGAAAATATATTCAGTAAAGAAAACATTATGATTGCATCGTGGTGATTTGCCAGTGAAATTTTGAAATTATTTGAGTGGATAGTTTTGGAGTGACGACGAGTTTAGTTTGAACATTTCTCGACCGCGTGAAGCGAGCATGCAGNTTATTTGAGTGGATAGTTTTGGAGTGACGACGAGTTTAGTTTGAACATTTCTCGACCGCGTGAAGCGAGCATGCAGTGCTGTTGGAATTTCCTACTCCGTGCAGAAACCTGGGGAGCATGGAGGAGGCGCAGATAAGTGCGAGATTCCCGTGTTTCTTTGCGGCTCTGGCCAGCGTGACGGACTAGTTGGAGGAGCGACATCAGTGCCCAGCCGCAGTAGGGCACAGAGGCAGTGCATGCGATGCTAAAATATTGCAAATAATTATATCTGGCAACAAAATTGAGCTCTAACCAAGTAATATTACACTGGTAAAGGAAAATAGCATCGATTTTGAGTCAATAATACTTCATATTTGAAACTTTGATTAAATTAAATATTTGGCAAAATGTATGAAAATTTGGCCAGTGCTAGGGCTCTAAAGCACAGCCTCACACACCGCCTCTGTTATTATACGAATTTGTCACTACGTATAAGGGTAACATTAGTGNGGCTCTAAAGCACAGCCTCACACACCGCCTCTGTTATTATACGAATTTGTCACTACGTATAAGGGTAACATTAGTGCACAGTATTTATTAATATGTCCTTTACCCATCTGCACATTATAGAATTTAATCAATACTCTTTGCCATTATCATTCTGATCTCCTGCCATCCTAATTAGAAGTTTGAGTTACTTTTAAAATCTCTCCAATAAGTAACTAGGTCAATCTCTACTGACTGAGTAAATCTGATCATTTGACTGAATTAACCCAGCTAACTTTACCTGGTGACTTTTGTAAGTGCCTAAAGACCTTTTAGGTTTATAAATAAAAACATTCGCTTTTGTTTCCTATGTATTTAATGCCCTGATAACTACTGAGTATTAAGAGGTCCCAGGAAGTTAAATTTAAGTCATGTCTTTTCTAACAGTCATTCAGTAAAGACTGCTTCAGGTCACAGAGATCTTCAAAACTTTAAATTTAAAAAATGACGACAATCATTTTTTTACCAAACTATAGNTCATTCAGTAAAGACTGCTTCAGGTCACAGAGATCTTCAAAACTTTAAATTTAAAAAATGACGACAATCATTTTTTTCCCAACTATACNAAATGACGACAATCATTTTTTTACCAAACTATAGACGTAAACAAACTTTTGTAGCTTTGACAGTACTAAGTACATTGGTCAATGCGAACGTGTACTGATAATGTAATCAACTTATGTGTTATGAGCATTTTTGAAACACTAAATGTAGACACTTACGTAATTTTCTTGTCCACAACAAATTAATGGTATTGAATTGTAAATGCTAAACTATAACAATATTCAAATTTCAGAAACAGTTTGGCATTCATGCAGAGCTGTGAGAAACAAAAATAAACATAAGTAACATTTTTACATTGTCTTATAATTTAAAATAATCTAATAAACAAATTTAATTTTTTTGTACCAGCTTAAGAATTTCAAACATCCCATGAACACTCTAACTAGTCAACATCTTAAAAACTTAAAAATAACACACAAATTCTATGCAGCATTTCCATTCAAGGTTCATCAAGTTTTCGGCAATAAACGTCTCTGTAAATAGAACCAACGCCTGTGATGTAATAACACAGTAATCAACTGTATGCTAGGAAAATGACAAGACAGGAACATTTATTTGCTTGACATCGTCATTCATTGGTTTTACAAACAAACCTACTTTAGTACCAGGCTGGTATACCTGGATCCATGCATAATCTTAAAAAAAAAAAAATTGTGGGTATTTGTTTTTCTCTCTTCCCAAAAGTGTTTTTTCTGCTTCCACTTGTAAGCTCACCATCATTAGAATGGAAACTTTAGTTATCTATTGACTTTGTGAGTGGGTTTCATTCATACGCAGATGAGGATGGTAGTTTATACCTGGCAATGACAGATGCTCATGCCAATTCCAGCACCCTCATGTAAGTCTCATTGCAAACAACTCAAATGTTTGTAGCACACAGGATGTTCTACACCTGCAGCAGGACGTAAGGGAATACGGACTTCCCCCACTGTAAAGTGTTAAGTTACGAAAAGAATAATAACTTGCCTACACACAAATCTCACATCCCATTGTACTAAGAACAATTTGAAATAAATACTGAGGTTGTATTCATAGTTTTAAACAGCATTACAATCTGTAACTTAAATGTATTGAAAAATTTTGCAAGACTGCACTAAAGACTTTCTATATAAAAGAACTCAGTTTAACAACACCATAAAAATGTGATAACACAGGAATACAAAACCAAATTCTTTCATAAATACATTCAATTTAGTTCACAATGGTTTAGATTAGTATAATTTATAGAAAACAATATTTTATCACACCTGACACCTGAGTTTAAATACACAAAACTTAAAATAACATACAAGAGCTTATGTTTACACAGTACGTAGTGGCAATGTCACAACCCAATGTGATGCTTGAGTGCAGGTTTTTACACTGCACATATTTGAAACACTCTGCTAGCTTGCTTACACATCGCATAGTTTCACATTACATTCTCTGTAGAGTGGTGCGATCCTCTGTTAGTAGAGATGCAGTACAGCAGATAGAAGAACAAGGGTCGTACTGACGTACAATGATGCTGAACTGGACCTGAAACCAATTTCATATTTTAAACATCAGGTTCAGTGACGTAATGTTTGCAAGCAAATCCACTTTTCTCAAAAGCAGCACATTTTATATACACTTGTTAAGTGGAGTACAATGAAACAAAATACTTGCAATGCAATACTGACAGATAAAATTTTCACAAGCTCATTTTTATTTTCAACTGCATGAGTTTTCAGTTTTTTTATTTGAGCTATACATGGACCTTACAAGGTGATATCAATTATAACACCAAGATTTTGTTACCAAATTATGATTGTGTGCTTTCTTCTAATTGCAATATGACAAAATATACTCGATGCCACTGGTAGACAAGTTTTCTCAGGGATCTCCAGTTTACCCTGCGCTTTCATTCTGGCATTGCTCCATACTCACCTTTCTTCACTCTCACCGGCTCTCAAGATCTCGATGTTAAGAGAAGCCCAAAATGTTTGTAAAAAATAGAGAAATTTTCTGGAAAAATAAAATAATTCAGAAACAGAAAAATCTACTGGTTGTACCCATACATTAAACTGTAACAATTGGGGTACATATTAGCAATCAGACAGAATGCCTCCGATACTGACCACCAACATTTGGAATGAAATTAAGTGTACTTAGTTATTTTTTCTGGTTATATAATTTAACACAAATTCTAATCGACAAAGCTTATCAGAATCAAAATGCTGAGTTTTAGAACCTACAGTTATTATAAACAAAAATGTATCTTAGAAATGTTTTGGGAACACTGTTTGTACCAAGTGTAAAAAAGTCACACTGTCAAAACTAAAATCACAACGGCTTGAACACGGAAGTATGGCTAATGACCACTTATGCACGTTACTTATATCAACAACTTATATCAACTAATGAGGTACACCTCACTTGGCGATGATAGCAGTGCACCTGTAATTGCCACTGTAATGAGAAGCAGAGTAAAGAACAACTTCTAGGTAAAATGTATAATTGTTAACTTATTAGTTAATTTTAAAACTAATTAACTTTTAATAGTTAAAATATCTGGTTAACAATTAAAGCTAACGTTTGTTAACTTTGCAACTGCCTGGAGGCCTAAGATGACAATGGAAGATATGCAAATGCCATTACCATCTTGACAAACTTCATAAAAATACGCAACGTATTTTACGGCCGACAAGTTGCACACCACGATATACAGATTGATGCACTGATGTTATCTGTTATCTATGTACTTTGAACATGTTGCTGTGAGTCCAATATCTTGGAACAAATTCTGCCAGTCAGTATGCTACTGGCAAAGATGACCGGTCTTGACAAGTTTCATGTGTAAAAGTTCTCGCTGTACTGACTAGTTTTTTTATACAGGTTATAACTGAACCCTGCTGACAAAAATATGTAAAAAATATATATACAGCCTAGAACCTAGGTGCATTCCAGAAAGGTGCAAGTACGCTGAAGTATAAATATATATAGAGCCTAGAACCGAGGTGCATTCCAGAAAGGTGCAAGTACGCTGAAGTATAAATATATTGCTATTTATAAGTTTCTGGATAGTGTTACTTAAGATGAATTACAAACCATAAAAAATTGGGTGCCTACATCCCCTGTGTATTTAAATTTGTAACCTCCAATTTTTGGGTTGCTTCCTGCAGATTGTAAATGTGCTGCATATGGTAAACAAACAGGTAGCCTCGTGTTTTCACTCTACATGCCACAGTTTTTGAGAAATTATTGCATAATATTTCAACACTGAATCACGTCTGACACACAAGTCATCTGGATGTTTCTAAAACTGCACATTTGCATCTCAGTCCTTTTGAGCAGATCCACCCTTCTATCAATAGCAAGCAGATAGGTGGTAAATAAATCCTACTCAACGCTAAATGTCGCTTGATGTGCATTACCACCGTGGTTACGTTATAATTATAGTAATATTATTAAACCTGAAGAATTTGTTACAATTTCAAATAAATACGTAACAAAAAAAACCGGTGCATATGTTCTGTGATAACAATTATTCACTAAACAATGTGAACTGCTTTTTAAAAAACATTTTTTGTTATTAGAAACACTAGAATGTGGACAGCTCTGGCTTTGTTTCCAATCATTCGTCTGAACAAAATTTTAGAGCTATTGTACAAGCCGTAGACTAAAATATGAGGTAGACCTATCTCGCTGGCTGCGCACAACCAGTCTCGGTGTCCAGACATTGAACTGCTTTACTGCCAACACGTCTAGCCAAAACGGCATGGACTAGATTTAAGGCTAGAGTACTGATTGGTGAAGAAATGCTTTGAGATGATTTTATACTCCCACTAACCAATTTGTAATGCAGTTTGATTAAAGTAAAATAGGTAAAAGTACTTTATTAATATAAAACTGCTTGTCATTTTAAAATTAAGATATAAACAAACACATTCATCATTGTTGACCATGTGACCGACAGTTGTTGCTTTGGGGTAGGTCAATGTTGGGTATGAATAATCGGTCTACCTCATCAAAGTCTATGGTACAGGTGCCATGAAAAATTCCAAATACATGATGAACTCTTCCCAACATTGGATAGACCTCGCAGGTACATTTGCGTTCTCTTTTGGACACGACTAGTGAATAGTCAGTTGTCATGCCACGTCACTACCTGCTTACACCAGCCATCATAACTGATATTAAAAAACTAACAAACTGCTACAACAAACAGTCCTTTGATATTCATGGTAGCATCCCGAATAAAAATTCTCACTGCTTATTCTTTACTACAAAAGCATCCAACAGGTTGAAGTGCCTAGTTCTGTGAAGCCAATTGTGCAATTGATAATTACAATTACACCGTAAAAGAATGCTTGCACAAGGAGAAATAACGAGGTGTCTGAGGAAAATAACTTGATGTTTGGTTACTCAACACTCCATGGTGCAGAATACTAAGGCGTTACCTGCTGTTAGCTTGTATCTTTGGCTTATATTGATACATAAGCCCACTTCCTCATCCCCCCTCCATCTGCGAGTTTCATAAAAGCTGAGGTAAGTATACATTAATAAACAAGTTAATAATGAAAGTGACATAACTAATAAGCCTGCTTTCTCCATACCTATTGTTGAGTTATACTGAGTGTAAAGGATGCATTTTCCAAAATTTCTTGGACCCACAAGTATGCTCTTTTACTGGTGGTAACCTCGACAGACTGAATCTGTGGGTGCTGCCATTCAGCATTTGGTTCATCTACCACCAGCACAAGGGTTTCAGCTCATCATGCTTGTCCCCAACTGATCAGAACCTGTTTTACAAACTTGTTGGTTTACGCAGTGAGCAGCCTGCTGTCTAACATCTGTTAGGTTAGGTCAGGTTAGGTTGCTCAGGTCTTAGGAAAATGTGAGAATGGGAAACAGTGATAGAGAGGGAGCATGGCAGAGGACGATGATGGCATTTTACCAAGCTGACTTGGCCACAGGTTGGTAAAAGTTAAGGATGACGATGACATGAAGGATGCTATTTTTACTTCTTTTTGGCATTTATTTTGGTATGTCCCAGTAAAAATTCCAGAATACTGTTTATGAATATAATTATTTCATTTCATAAATTGCACAGCCCTACTGCACTATCAATGTGGTACTCTCAACTAATCAGATTATCTTATTACTGTAGTATTTATTATAATTAATATAGTCCAGACTTATAGTCTGTCTCATGTAAGTTAGCCAGATTCTTACAGTTCGACGAAAGTAGCGCCAATGTTTACTTTTCGTTTATGTACCCTTTCGCCATCAGCTGGTGCGTCAAGTGGAGGCTGTATTTTCTATCAACACATTGTCAGTTAATCCACTTGCCATTGTACTGTAATGCTAAACAAATTTTAATATATTTAAGACTGACATCTGTCTAAAACAATTAGTAGGTTATAAAAGTAAAAATATAAACCTTGCAAAAAATTTAATATTTGCTAACTCTTTTTTTAATTTGTCCGAGACAGTGAATTTGGGTTAACATTTGCGAGACGGTAGTTGTAGCTATTATCACACGTTGGACGTTACAGCTAATATATTCGAGTTGGAAATATGTGACGTGGAATAATGTTATAATTGCTTAAAAACTATTCATGCAAGTCCCACTTTCTTCGGAAACAAGCAAATGGATTTCCGGGAGAAGAATATGGCTTATAATTTACGTAGACGAACGATTACTGGCCAAAATAGATGTACACAAAATATATGTTACTTAAAAATTATGCATAGCTCGCGGAAAAATAAAACTATTGGTATCTGTATGTAAATCTGTTAGCATGGAATCTTTCTTCTCTGGCTGGTAATGCTTCGGGAAAGATCCAATAGATAGCGCGCACGTCATGATAGAGCGAGGTGAGAGCTGTTTCAATTGCTCAATAGATAACATCTTTTTAAAACTTGAATGTTCTTCTATTACTGGCTCGGAACGACACAAATTTGAAATATATTTCGTCAAATTATTAGAAAAAATAATTAAACTATATTATGCAATACTTTGGTATGCTTTTGGAATTAATATCAAGCACGTATGAAAAGCATGGTTGGAGAGGCGTGATACAATATGAAAAGGGTTTTTGAAGTTGCGTTAAATTTGGATACGGATCGTTTTATTGTGTATTTAATTTTGAACACCTATACATTACTACATTATCACTAAGTTTAGTTTGTAACACTAACAGCCATTGTTTTGTGACATTTTAAAATAAAATGTATTAATTAATCTAGGAATTCTTTCTTTTCGCATATTTTCTGCTTGTCTAATGTGTGTCGGCAGTGCACTCAGAATAGCCAACGTAATTTTAACTTTTGTACGATTGTGCATCAGCTGATACAGGATTTTGTAAATCGCACTTTGTTTGTTTCATATACATCAAGTTGCCACTCACTGACTCTCAAAATCTGGCCAACTTATATGAGACAGACAATACTAAAATATAACGCCAGTAAAAAACAAGTATTGATTGTCTATTAAGTTAATTAGTAAACAACACAGATTATCACCCATTTCATTACCGGTATTTAATGTGTTACGTCTTTAATGTCGTAGGATCCATAAGCTCCACTGTAAGGCAGACATATCACGCTAATAAACAACTTAAGAAGAAATTAACTGAACTCGCACCTATAGGGCATCANTATAGTCTGGTTAGACAATCATAAAAAGAGATATGCAATGATGCACTTTTATTGGGTTTTGATGACTGCAGTGGATCAATGTTGGGAGTGAAAAGATACTTCTCAAGTTATCATGTACACATGAAAATAAGATGCCAAACGGTTACGTTTACAGAAGCAGAAGGCAATGTTTCTCTGATAATTTTCTAAAAAAAAATAATAGCAAAATGCTAAACTTAAACAGCTGTAGGAATGGAAATGAAAACTTTACATACTGATCAGAAACTGTTTTACTATTGCTTGTAGTGTTATATGTTCTTCCTTGCAGCGGGTTAGTTGTACTTGTACCATGATTTGATCCTCTTTGCAGCATCTCGTAACTGAAACAAACAATGATTCCAATGCTGTGGCTTACTGAAAAGTCAAAATTCCTGGCAGCAGCCATACTACCTTACACCACCTCCCAGTGAATTAATTGGAATTTGGACTAATGTGATTTATAATCTTCTTTTCATAATGTTCCATGAGTAGGTATTTAACTAGTCGGTTCTCTAAGATTATTATCGCACAAACTCAAACATTTGGGGTCAAACTTGCAAATCTTAATATTTAATTGGATTTTTTGAGTTGCGTTAATTTTCAGGTTTATAGGAATGTTAATGGATACCACACAATTAAATACAGTCTCCAAGCTGACTAGATCAAGTTTTCACATTATGATTTAATTTGTGAACTGTCTTCTCTTAACACCCAAATTCTCGACAGACCAGGCATTAGGGACTATGGACTAGTGGTTATTGACTGGACAAAGAGAGAGAAGAGAGGGAGTGAAATAAACGGGCAAATACTGATGTTTTTCAAGGATCAGGGTAAAGTGAGGCATNAAAGAGAGAGAAGAGAGGGAGTGAAATAAACGGGCAAATACTGATGTTTTTCAAGGATCAGGGTAAAGTGAGGCATAATTTTTACTGAAAGTAATAAACCTGGATGGTGACGCTAGTTGAATATATGTCCCTGCTTATCAAAACCATATACTGTGCAGAAATGACAAAATTATGTTAGTAGACAGATAAAAGTCAGTAAGGNAAAGAGAGAGAAGAGAGGGAGTGAAATAAACGGGCAAATACTGATGTTTTTCAAGGATCAGGGTAAAGTGAGGCATCATTTTTACTGAAAGTAATAAACCTGGATGGTGACGTTAGTTGAATATACGTCCCTGCTTATCAAAACCATATACTGTGCAGAAATGACAAAATTATGTTAGTAGACAGATAAAAGTCAGTAAGGNTGTCCCTGCTTATCAAAACCATATACTGTGCAGAAATGACAAAATTATGTTAGTAGACAGATAAAAGTCAGTAAGGAAGCATGACTAATGTTAATTACAAGTTGTGCAAAACTGACCAAAATTCAGCTAACAGTCTCATCTATAGTTCGTTAGTACAAAATAAAAATTTGCCTCCTTGTTGTTCCCTAAAACCATTTACTTAGGGTAGGCTTGCACTCCTCAGTGTCGACATAAAGTACTCCATAAAGTCCTTGCATAAAATTTTGCAGGAGATGGGGGGGTTTCTACAACCACGTTGTAATGACGCAGTAATATTGATTTTCGGGACACGTGTTTCATTTTCTTTCGTTTGCTAAGCTTCGTAATATTTTTATCGGGTTTGAAATTAAAAGTTGCGGTGGTTTGTTTTACCGTGATAGTACGTTTATCGGGCGTACGTTTGCTGTTTCATTTTGAACGCCGTAGTTTTCAGTAAGCGTCAGCATTATTTAGAAACTTTAAGACTGCGTCGATAAGTTTTGCACGAGAAGTTTGTTTATCTGTATGTTGACGGCGCAGTTAAGCGGGAGACAGCGCAGTTTGGATGACGCTGCTGGAAGATGCCGGCTGCCGTGCCCTTATCTTAGGAGAAGGGGGCAACAGGCCTGCAGAATAAATACTCGGGGTGTCTAATGCCTAAAAAAGAAAAAGTAACCAACTGTCAGAGAAGACGCATCGGGCGTGAAGAGCTTCACCCACACCGGCAAGCACCTGCGACCGCTAAATCTTTTTTCACTACATTTCTTTTCGGCTTGAACTATTCAATTCTATTAAATTATTTCCGCCGGTGTGGGAGGTCGCTAGGGTGCCAGGAGGGAACGAACGTCCCTCCTGCCTTCGTAACTTCTTCTTGCGATGCAAGTTTTTAAGAAATGAGATAATTCGTAAACGACTGTGGTGCTGATCTACACTTGTCTATTTATCTGTGAACGGTTCGTATTCTGCATACTTGAACTTCGTATGTGAACTGTGTCACTAAAATAGTAAATAAAAGTATAGAACAAATGCTCTGGAACTTGACATTATTTCATAATTAATTGGAGTCCATTTTACAGAGTCTCGTGTCACTCCGCCTTGAGCTAGTCGAGTGGTAAGTTACAGCAGTGGGAACCTAAAGCCGGCTACAACTTTGTAACTGTGCGCGTTACGTGTCAACAAGCCGGAAAATGCATAGCTGAATTCATATTATGTTACTGCTGTGCAGAAAGTGAAAACAGAAGCCATGTAATTTGTTCCATCTGTCTATGAACACACATCAGGAAATGCTAGATAGACTACATCTGCTTCTCCAGTGAGATATAGTTCCACTTAAAAGACTTTACTAAAACTTTCATTTCTTTGTTACGCAGTTTACAATCCACTACTCGCGTCACGTTTCCCAGCTGAGTATTGGGTTGCCAGATACATACTCGGAAAGGAAAATCAGTACATGTGTTGGCGAGATTGCTTTTTTGACTCGTCCTAAATTAACAAAGGTCTTATGATGAGTTCACAATCAAAATACATAGTTCAGAGCATAGAACATGACAGTAGAACATTCATACAACCAGAACTTTGGTGCAGAATTGATTCACAATTGAATACTTATGTACTATTTTTAGCCCATGAAATTTTGCTATGAGTCTGACATCAGTTGACGGTGTTGGTAAATAACTAATTTTCAAAACAGATTCTGATATTGTGTTGAAAATGAACAACAATTTAAGATATTTTAGATTTTCTTTAAAATCTTTTGCTTTTGAAATATTAAACATGTGGATAACCATTAAAAATTTCTGCTAGTAAACTGTCACCTGTTCTTTCCTCTAAATTTATATTNAAACTGTCACCTGTTCTTTCCTCTAAATTTATATTTTACGATATTGCTTTGTTTCTGCAAGATAACTGTTCCTCCATTTTAAATAAACAATTTTGTTGAAAATTATATACGCTGTTGCCCCATGTGCTTGCACAATAAATGAATATGACAATTTCCTTTATGTACTTGGCAGGAACTCTCATGCACATGGCCTGTTATGCGCAGTTGTGAACCAACATAGCAGGGCTACCATACCAAATCAACCAAAGAAGTATATACTTTTGGCATCACCATCTCTGAATTTCATGAAGCAGGTGTGTAGTAAAGTACATTTGCTAGGTTACAGCCCCCCCAGTGAGTGATACTTTTTTGTGCAGCAGGGTTGCCAACTTTTGGAAAAAGTGACATTTTTGCCATGCAAGGCCGAGGGAAAACATTAATAACTACCCCAGCTAGAACCGTGATGTAGGGCTTAATTGAAAGCTGAAAAAGTGGTCTTTAAGATAAAAATAAGTTTCCAAAGTTTCAGTTACGTTTTTGGTTGAAGGTCATGTCATGTAACATTTGACATTGAAAATTTTGAAAAAAATATGGTATATAGTGTGTTTATGGCTGCAAGTGACATAAGTTTAATTTTGGGATGGCCCTGGGACCAGGAGCTACAACTTAATTACTGGCTAAGGGTGCCCACTTTTGCACCAAATGTGCCCTGAGGAAGTTCAGACAATCCTATTCCTTTCAGTCTTAGTTCAGCTCTGTTATTTACAGGAATGAAATACATAGAGTGTGAATTTTCTAAAGGGGTCATTCCACGTGAAATAAACATATTTCACAAAACAATTTTTGCCAGCTCATCTTAGATTTTGAGGAAATTTTGTAGGTTATTTGCACCCATCGTTTAGACTCCAAAACCATTTTAATAACATTTTTAAAAAATTTACTTTCTTTGATATAGCCTACTGCTTGCAGTATGGACAAGCAAAAAATGGCATTTCAGTGTTATTTTCTAAAATCTGTATAAAGTTTTTGAATTAGGAACGATGTCAGCTAGGACTCATTTGGAAGCTTAAGGAATGTACTTTTTTTTTTGTTTAGCCGAAGTTAGGTTTAAGTTCAGCGTTAGCAGAGACTTTCTCACAAAGAGGACTCTTTACGTCTTGCCATTTTAATTCATAACCATAACCCGTGATNTTTACGATATTGCTTTGTTTCTGCAAGATAACTGTTCCTCCATTTTAAATAAACAATTTTGTTGAAAATTATATACTCTGTTGCCCCATGTGCTTGCACAATACATGAATATGACAATTTGCTTTGTGTACTTGGCAGGAACTCTCATGCACATGGCCTGTTATACGCAGTTGTGAACCAACATAGCAGGGCTACCATACCAAATCAACCAAAAAAGTATATACTTTTGGCATCACCATCTCTGAATTTCAT
Source organism: Clitarchus hookeri (assembly GCA_002778355.1). NCBI lineage: Eukaryota > Metazoa > Arthropoda > Insecta > Phasmatodea > Phasmatidae > Clitarchus > Clitarchus hookeri. Next base: position 207,795 of record NQII01003628.1, on the reverse strand, counting down.
GAAGCAGGTGTGTAGTAAAGTACATTTGCTAGGTTACAGCCCCCCAGTGAGTGATACTTTTTTGTGCAGCAGGGTTGCCAACTTTTGGAAAAAGTGACATTTTTGCCATGCAAGGCCGAGGGAAAACATTAATAACTACCCCAGCTAGAACCGTGATGTAGGGCTTCATTGAAAGCTGAAAAAGTGGTCTTTAAGATAAAAATAAGTTTCCAAAGTTTTAGTTATGTTTTTGGTTGAAGGTCATGTCATGTAACATTTGACATTGAACATTTTGAAAAAAATATGGTATATAGTGTGTTTATGGCTGCAAGTGACATAAGTTTAATTTTGGGATGGCCCTGGGACCAGGAGCTACAACTTAATTACTGGCTAAGGGTGCCCACTTTTGCACCAAATGTGCCCTGAGGAAGTTCAGACAATCCTATTCCTTTCAGTCTTAGTTCAGCTCTGTTATTTACAGGAATGAAATACATAGAGTGTGAATTTTCTAAAGGGGTCATTCCACGTGAAATAAACATATTTCACAAAACAATTTTTGCCAGCTCATCTTAGATTTTGAGGAAATTTTGTAGGTTATTTGCACCCATCGTTTAGACTCCAAAACCATTTTAATAACATTTTTAAAAAATTTACTTTCTTTGATATAGCCTACTGCTTGCAGTATGGGCAAGCAAAAAATGGCATTTCAGTGTTATTTTCTAAAATCTGTATAAAGTTTTTGAATTAGGAACGATGTCAGCTAGGACTCATTTGGAAGCTTAAGGAATGTACTTTTTTTTTTGTTTAGCCGAAGTTAGGTTTAAGTTAAGCGTTAGCAGAGACTTTCTCACAAAGAGGACTCTTTACGTCTTGCCATTTTAATTCATAACCATAACCCGTGATNCAGCGTTAGCAGAGACTTTCTCACAAAGAGGACTCTTTACGTCTTGCCATTTTAATTCATAACCATAACCCGTGATCACACTTTACGTAACAATTTACATTGACCCTTTTTTTCACTTTTCAAAGGGGTGACAGCCCCCATTTTACCATGTAGAGAATGTGGTAGACCAACAATGGTATTTGCATTGTTTAACAAGCGTACAAAAGCTCATCCCATAATATTAGATGGTTTCAGTGTAATTAAAAAAAGTTCATTATTTCAACCCCATCTTCACAAGGGTCTCCTACACCTAGGAGTGGATTCCTGGCGTTTGTTGTCACACATTTTCTGACTGATATTTTGCAAGGAACATCCTCAGGAGGTTTGTCGCAGAGGTGCTGACTCACCCTCTGTGTGTGTGTGTATATAAAATTACTTTTGTGGGAAGTATAATGATTACATTGCAAAAACTATGATAATGTGCATGCATTATCACAGTAGGGAAGAATAGGTACATTTTGGACATCAGAAAATATCTCAAAGTTCTTTGCAAAAAAAACACTTTTTCGAGAAAGAAATTTCCTTGGCGTTGCAAGTCTATTTTCAGCGGTCATCAAGTTTTATTTTCAGTGATCATCATTGTTTGTGACATGTCAGGTGCCATAAGTTTAAATAAGTGTATTTTCACGGTTAGAGTGCTATTTGCTAACACACTGCAAACTGTTTGTACGTGTTTTCAATTTATTGCTACCGCAGTCCTGAAACGGTAACAGAATTTGTAATTTGTTTACTGTAAGTTCTATAAGTTAAATTAGATAAAACTCTTTGCAAATACAAACTACTAGCGCTGTTTGTTCACATTTTGCCCCAGTTCAACATGATGCAGTGTTGGTATTGTTCATGTTTACCATGTCGCTGTCTCAGGACGCTGCTACAATGAGATGGTTCTATGTCGTTGCCAATCTGACACCCGATTGGTTTGTTTGACTGGTCGGCACTTTACATGTAATTGGCTACCTTATTTGCACCAAGCCAATGAGGTGCGTTCTCATGTGCATTACGGAAAACCAGGGAAATCAAAGTTATATAAAGAAAAAAATAATTGTATCTTCCAAGTTAGTAGTTTAAAATAATAAAATTAATGTCTTTAATAATTAAAGTTTTGTTCGTCATGTCAGCATAAATTAAATCAAGAAAACAAGACTGTCTATTCGTAAACGAGATGTTTACAGCCACAATAGTTTGCAAACATGATGTGAAAATATAAAAGAAGAAATTGTCTATAAATTAATTGGAAATAATTTGTAAAACGCGTAACAAATCAACGATAAACAAAAAAATGTGTGTATTTGTAAACAAAGCATTTACTGCTGTAGTTTTTTCTAATTGTGTTTGATACTACATTTGAAAACTAATAAAAATAAACCCCAGAAGGTTGCAGGGGGTGACGAAGGGGACAAACTTTGTTAATTGTGTTATATGTATTGTATTATTTTGTTATATATATTGTGTTATGTAATCAACGGATTTTATTCTTTTAAAGATGTAATGACTTTCGTGTGAGGTGAACCATGTGTGAAGTAACTTATGCACACTCAAAGTACTGAATAATTAATTAGGCAAGATTCCTTAGGCATCAAAACAAAGCCAATGTTTTTATTTACTTTGGGGTTGTGGGATTCGTAGGCTTCTTAAGAGAGAATTCCTGTACAACTGAACAAAAATAACTGCCAATACTACACCTAACTAAATAATATACTGCTAAGAATTTAATAATCATGTTAATAAATTATGTTATCAAAATTTGCTCTACAAGCACAATGTGCGTTCAATAAAATGTCAAAAAAGGGGGGAGAAAACAAATAGCTGTGATCACTCTGCCATCTATAGTGGGCTAACGAAACTACACTAAGTGGCAACTGCTTAACGACTGACACCCATTGTAGCCACAATGAAGGACGCCGTCATGAGCTGCAAGACGGCAGCGGCAATTGCACCCCTCGTGCTTTTGTCTATGTATCGAAATTGAAAACTTCTGAATGTGTTTGTACAAATAAAATGCTATAACTTCCCCAGAATTACCAAAAAAATCTGTGTGTTCATCATACGGGGCCGTGTGCTATACGAATAAAAGCGATATAAAGACATTTTTGTTTTGGTTGTGCACAGTCGCGATAACATAACCTTTACGTGCCTTTTTCTTCGGCTGCAAACCACAAGAAAAAAGAAATGTGCCCTATTTCTATAAATGTTACAGTGAAAATGAATGTGTGTCTAATGGTTTTTTTTATAATTCTGGTTTTTATCACGTATCTAAGTGAGTTATTTAATAACATACTAATGTAAACAACCTCGCTGGGATCTATCTTATCAACATTGATTTACCGCCGCATGAAATAGCAAAAATTCATAAAAACGACTAGTTACAATGATCAATAATGGTCCCGCTCTAAAAAATCAAATAAATAACCACTTTAAATAGGAATTTACATTATATGCAATTTTCACATTAGGTATTCGAAGTTTGAATGTGAATAGAAGTTGTAAATTACTCTTCGCAAATATTTGAATATTCACACCCCCCTAAAACACACAACTTTCTCTAACTTTTTTNGAAGTTGTAAATTACTCTTCGCAAATATTTGAATATTCACACCCCCCTAAAACACACAACTTTCTCTAACTTTTTTTCTCTTTCACTCTTTTCTTACAAGCCATACAGCCAAAGGGGATCGACTAAGATTGTGTCTAAATTTACAGCAGCCTTGTGCCCTTGTCCACTTCCCCTTGCGCCCTTCACAAGATATAAGCCCTCTTCCCCTTCGTGGAGAAGTGTGCATTTCCGAATTTGTACATGCTTGTTCGTTTGTATCTCAATTACTAACCGCTCTATGTGCGAGTTTTTGTTGTTTACTCCAAAGTCAAGATGGGAATTCCACATGTTTGTTTATGTTTTAATTTGCAAGCAAACAGTTTCACCTGTCGACCCTCCACAAATAAAAATGAGACACACAACCGGTTAAATGGCCAGAAAACATCAAACCATTCATAATATACACGTACTTACTAGTTGTCAGTTTCTTCTAAGACAGTTCATCACCAATCTTTAAGGCGCGAAATTAACAGTGGACAAACAGCAACGAACAGTAGAGCATCGAAAAACGATCTAGGGCACGAGACACGTGCCCTTGGCTGAAGGGGATATTCTAGGGTGCATCCGTGCCCTAGCCGCGAATTCCGACAGCGACTATTTGACATTGCCCCATAGATGCACTTTTCTAGGGCACAAAGCCAGTTAAGGGCTCTTGGCAGGTGAATTCAGACACATTATTGTGAAGGTACATCACATTTAAAAAAAATTGTTAAATAAGCATTGTGGAAGCCCAGATCAGCTTCAGTGAATCCCTGGCCGAGAATGCTAAACATGGCTTGATGGGGAGGAAAGAAGGCAGTACATCCGAGGGTAGATAGAACGAGCAGCCAATACNGAAGTTGTAAATTACTCTTCGCAAATATTTGAATATTCACACCCCCCTAAAACACACAACTTTCTCTAACTTTTTTCCCTCTCTCTTTTCTTACAAGCCATACAGCCAAAGGGGATCGACTAAGATTGTGTCTAAATTTACAGCAGCCTTGTGCCCTTGTCCACTTCCCCTTGCGCCCTTCACAAGATATAAGCCCTCTTCCCCTTCGTGGAGAAGTGTGCATTTCCGAATTCGTACATGCTTGTTCGTTTGTATCTCAATTACTTACCGCTCTATGTGCGAGTTTTTGTTGTTTACTCCAAAGTCAAGATGGGAATTCCACATGTTTGTTTATGTTTTAATTTGCAAGCAAACAGTTTCACCTGTCGACCCTCTACAAATAAAAATGAGACACAACCGGTTAAATGGCCAGAAAACATCAAACCGTTCATAATATACACGTACTTACTAGTTGTCAGTTTCTTCTAAGACAGTTCATCACCAATCTTTAAGGCGCGAAATTAACAGTGGACAAACAGCAATGAACAGTAGAGCATCGAAAAACGATCTAGGGCACGAGACACGTGCCCTTGGCTGAAGGGGATATTCTAGGGTGCATCCGTGCCCTAGCCGCGAATTCCGACAGCGACTATTTGACATTGCCCCATAGATGCACTTTTCTAGGGCACAAAGCCAGTTAAGGGCCCTTGGCACGTGAATTCAGACACATTATTGTGAAGGTACATCACATTTAAAAAAAATTGTTAAATAAGCATTGTGGAAACCCAGATCAGCTTCAGTGAATCCCTGGCCTAGAATGCTAAACATGGCTTGATGGGGAGGAAAGAAGGCAGTACATCCGAGGGTAGATAGAACGAGCAGCCAATACNTAGAATGCTAAACATGGCTTGATGGGGAGGAAAGAAGGCAGTACATCCGAGGGTAGATAGAACGAGCAGCCAATACATGCTACATAGCGTGTATCATGTTTGTCATAACCCTGCAGAACTGTTTCCAACCTCACAGACTCCGCCTGACTGGAGCATCAAGTGTGATGCAGAGGTTTGGTGGAAAACACGTGATTCAAAAACTATTGTATATTCTGTAGTGGTGTCTACACACGAAAACATTTAAGAAATGTTTCACCCCCAAAGACAAGACAAGTTTTAAGTTCTCATTTTTTAACACCAAGGGGTATTTTTTTGGACATGAAAACTGCTAAATTGTGTGCTTTCAGAATCAGTTTTAGCTGCCAAATTTTATATACAGAATGGCATAAAAATATAGGGTCACCGCTTAAAGTCACGTTCAGGCAAGTCACCAACGGAATGCCTGCACACCATTTGGGTGTGTTGTACATAGAGGCAATGTGGCCAGTGGTGCGCGAGCAGGTGTTGGCCTTACAGCTGACATGTTCTCAGGCTTCCAACATGCGAAATAGCTGCAGACAGGCAGAACCCTTAAACATGTCAAGTAATTATTGTAAAGGAGAAAACTATAACGGTACAAGCACTCATATGCTGCGCATAATTACCAACCTGCGAGTATTCCACCTTAATGAAGCTGATGGTTGTGAACCCACTTTTAAATAATAACACTAACATAAAACTAATTTTACATAAAATAAGCAAAGTACATTTCAAATTAAATACATACACATAAAATTTAAAGTAATTTACGTCAGAAATGTTTAACACTAATGCTTGATAGTAATTTGTAACAAAGTTAACTCAACTGCAAAGCTGTCTAAGTATATTGTGGTTACAAGTTTTTTGCATCTGGAGCACAATTCACTGCTTCAAATTAAAAAAAAAAGTTACAGCATTTAGAGTTTTCTTCCCAAAGCTTGCCTATCATTAGAAACATGTTTATCACATCAAGTGAAACTAATATTTATTCTTCCTCGCAATAAATATCAGAAACAATGGTAATTATTCAGAATAGAGAATTTTCTGAAAATAACAAAAAAATTTCCCAGAAAATGGTATAAATTGACATTACTTATCATACAGAACATGAATTAACAAGGGTCATCGTAATATTTGCATTACATACTATCAAATATGATAGTGGGGAGGGCATTAAAGATCAAAGAAATTGTGTGGTAAAACACGTAAAATATATGTAAATTACATGTCATTTGGGTTCCTTAACCACGTTAAATGCAAGAAGACTTAACCTAACTCAACTCAACTTCACGATGTGAGATTACAGGGGGAGGCTTGCCGACACGAGAGAGTGTGTTAGAAAAAGTATAAGTAAGCTCGCATTGGTTCATCCACCCCCTGTGATTCACCTTCCGTGAAGTTATGTTTAATTTGGTTAGGTCTTCTGTATTTTACATGGGTCGCTGCATCACTACGTAATCCTTTCAATACCAAGTCAGATGCAATACTTAGAGACCTGAAAAATTTGCGAGTTCAATGACCTCCAGACTAGACTCTACAGTCTTATGTACAAATATGCTGATGTCAACTGCACATTGGTTGTCTGCTGTCACAGTGGGATGCGACGATGGGCCAGTGTTCTACAGGAGGCGTCAAACACTGTGTGGATCAATGGCTAAAGTTATATAAACACATGTGATTTGAATTCTAGCTTGTCTCAAAATGAATCCGTGAATTCTGAAGGTCTCTAGCAATACTACTCAGTACAATTATCTACACGTACATTCCACGCAAACACTATAGTATAAATTACGTTACTCACCCATGTAAGCAGAGAATTTTGTTCCTTTGTGATGTACTGCTGATAACACATTTATATGGTATGTAAAAGTCTTTGGAATTTGTGTAAACTCTGCAAACACTAGTTTCGCACAATAATTATATTATAACATTTCACATGGAAATAATTGCAAAGAAAGACACATAATAGCACTCATAAATGATAAGCCTTCGCGCGGTCAAATTCATGCGGTACACTGACATTGCGCACACTCCCAGTATACAACCATCATGTAAACTACATTTGTTTCCTATATCTGTGCATGATTGTTAAATGAATGTATCATGGTGATGCACGTCAACTGCTTGTAAACAATACCTGTGAACGTCTTTTTTACATGATATACTGTTTACATTTTCAACTACTTATAGCTTACGTAGAACAATTTTCTCGTGAATATAGACAAGGTAAGCTTTGAAACCCTCAACAGAATTAAATGGTAGTCTGACATTGCTTGATCACCGTGGTTTATAGCTGTTATAACCTTAACAAGCCGGCAAAAACATACCCTGTAACTATCTTTTGTAAAACAAGCTTTCGTTTCCAGAGGCGTTCTCACATTAAACACATTTCAGCACCCAGAAAGAAATATATTTGAGATAAATTTCACGTGTTTTCCCACCTAAACACCCTAATCTTAATAGCCTACCTCACCATCACATTTCATGGTATGAACTGAAAATCCCTATTAAGTGTGATTAGTAATGACCATATATAACATTTGCAGACATTATTTTCCCTATTTTTGAAAAATCCCCAAATCTATATAATTACCGAAACAATAAAACATATGAACAAAAAAAGTAATTACTCTGAAATTTTAATTTGTTGCAAAAGTTCAAGATGTCAACTAAGTCAGTAGTTACACATACAACATTATTAGTAAACTGATACTACAATGAAAATTATGTAGTTTTACACAGGGCCAGATTTCCCATGTTACAGCGAGAGAGAGAGAGAGAGAGAGAGNTTATGTAGTTTTACACAGGGCCAGATTTCCCATGTTACAGCGAGAGAGAGAGAGAGAGAGAGAGAGAGAGAGAGAGAGTGAGTGAGTGTGTATATGTATCTACATAAGCAGTTTGGAGNAGAGAGAGAGAGAGAGAGAGAGAGTGAGTGAGTGTGTATATGTATCTACATAAGCAGTTTGGAGAGATGTTCTAAAAAACTAAACCTATCTCACCATAACGTGAACTCCGCACTTGCAAGCTGTGCTCTCTGTACTGATAATTACATTATATGTACCAATACAAATATTATCTGATCATCTCTTAGGAATTAGTTCTCCGACCTTAGTCTCACCAGATCTTAGAGTGCGCTTTCTTCCCATTTCTGCCATCATCAAGTTTGAATAATGCTAGACTGGTCAAGGACATTGCAAGACATCCATACTGGTCAAAGATTTCCATTCCTCTTAAATTTGCAACAAGTTCAGATAGAGAGCAGTACATGTTAATAACAACCTGTCCTAAATCTACGTTTACTGACAGTAGTCTGGTGCTGACAGCATTAAGTATGTGTTTCTAAAGTTCGTTACACTTATTCTGACAGTGGTGTAGTGAGTTAGACTACTCGCCTCTCACCTAGGTGAACCGAGTTCGATTCCCGGCGGGGTCACTTCTGGATTTTCACATGTGGGAATTGTTCTGGACAATGCGACTGGTCGGCAGGTTTTCTCAGGGATCTCCTGTTTCGCCCCACCACTTCATTCCCGTGCTGCTCCATACTCACCTCGCTTCACCCTCATCGGCTATCAAGATCTTGATAAGAGCCGCCCAAATATCTTCACTCACTCACTCTCTTTATCTAATAAGAAATCTAATGTGACAAAAGTACATTTGAATACAAAAAATATATTTCTTTATATAAACGCATGGATTTGTTGGTGAGATAGTGAAAAATTTTGGCTGTGCGTAGCAACTGTCTTCAGCATCAGTGAATGTAAAGTGAAATGCAGATGAATGAGAGACAGAATGCATGGTGGGAGAAGCTGAAGTACTTCAAGTAAACCCACCAGCCTACGGCAACGTCCACCATGTTACCCACATGCAAAGATCAGGATTGACCCCGCAGAGAATCAAACACAATTCGCCTCATCTTCACGTGTCATCACGTCACCCCGGACAGGGTTTGAACCCAGGATGACTTGCTACCAGAGCCAACCTGCACGCCCCTAGGCAATGGGCTTCTGAGGACACGACAGTCAAGGCCTCTACACCAGTATGTCAGTCGTCACGCCACCCCTGTAAGCCATATAGATGCCAGCCAAGCAACCCAGCGCTGCCCCTAAGCTCGCGGGAGCAATGCAACTCGCATACAAGGAAAATCGCACTTCCAGTCTTCTCCAAGAGATTATGACCTTCACCTCTATGCCCTTCACCCATAGGAGTGGTGCAAAGTGGAGAGATAAGAGGGCAACTACTGCCTCTGAGCTTAACCAATTGAACTGCAACTCAGTGCCAACTGCCCTCAACAGTCTATCTCCACGGAAACGAGCTCAAACCGCCTGCCACCTGGAGAGGCCTCACCTCCCAGTTTCCCCTAGCTCCCTCTTCCAGCCAACCCGCACCTGATCATCTAGGGAATTTGCCGAGGGCTTCCAGTACCACTGGGAATCGCCAACCCGTAGTTTAGTCCCACCAGGACCAGCAGCCCACTGCGGGCACCAGCCGCAGCCCAAGGATCAAGCCAGTAGCAGCAGTGACGGCACCAAGAACTACCCCGGACCACAGCCCCTGAACGTAAACTAGTGTCTGTGTCCACAAGAGCAGTGCGGAGAACTGCGAAACCCACACCTGACTTTGTACCGAGCCGCAAGGCCTCGTGCCCCAGCCTATACAACAGTCACGGTCCAATCAGCAGCCAATAAGTAAAACCCTCACCACAGTTAGTTAGCCTGTGTCTCTGACCAGCACAATAGAACCTTATCTGACAGTGACATTGTCAGTCAAACCGACATCACGCGTAGTGAGTGATCTAACCTCTCCACTACTGCGGCCTCAGGATTTTTTGTAAAACTAAATCCAAACAAATGTCTTGTCACTTTTTCATTAAATAATTTTAGAGAATCACTGGTAAACCACAAGGAAAATTTGGGAACGTGCTCAGAAAACAAAAAGTAAGTGTACCACATCTTCAATCAGTGCAGACCACTTTTCTCAAACTGTGACTTCAATCATCAGATATTTGGATACTGAGTAACTGCCAATGACAACCTTTTTTAACTATATGTGATAAATCACCATTATTTGCCATCTTTAGATTTAGTGTCACTGAGCATTTTCCTTTAAGTTAAATGACATGTTTTAAATTAATTACGTTATTGTCTCCTTTTTAGGAAAATAAACATATTTAGTAAACACCTAAAATAAATTAATGTATATTACAATTGTAAGTTTTTATTACTTTTATTAGTAATACAATTATTATCTTGTGCTAATAAATTCTCAACAGTATTAATTTCATTCCTAAAATCTGGGTTGATTAACTGCTTCTGTCAAATATTTGGAATTTACACAGTTGTAAAGATGTTAAATGATATTTTGTAACACACAGCTAATTAGCACGCCACGCCTTAATCGTGCTTGTTGCTTGCAATAGGAGTAAAAGGTTTTAATTATAAATCACGAACTCCAACACCTTTATACTTTTGTTATAATAGAACTGAAAACAAACTACAGTACTACCATATGCCAGCTAAGAGCGTAGAAAAAATTTGAAACCTGAAACACGACAAAGATCTACAAAAAAAAGTTACAATCTCCGTCTATACCAGTTGCTATCCCTTTATAAAAACCACACTTGACGCTGGCTCTGGCAGGTACGGAGGCAAACGGACTTGTATTACATTGACTATCAAACACAAATTAGTCACTTTTCTTGGATTTATTAGAGGATTAATTTAATTCTAGTACACAACTATAAACAAAGCACAATAAAAAACAACACATTTTTCTCTACTTTTTCCATTGTTCCATGTCCCCCCTATAAAGTGCTGCTCAGGGCCCAGGTCTAGTCAGCCTAATGAGAAATTCGGCACTGGTATTACACCACCTTTAAATTGTCACAGAGTTAGAGTTAGCAAACCAGCTGACAATATTACTAACCAAAAGTTGTTACAATATAATGTCCAAATGTCACACACAAATCTGAACTATTCCCTTAAAAGTTGTAAACAAGTTTCTTATAAAATTTTGTCCTAGATAATTGGTTGAAACTGGTTCAATACTTAGTTCTTAAGACACCGAGAACCTGTGAATATATAGTCTCCTCTTAAATGCAGCACTTAAATACAGAAAAAAGACTACTATTTCCAGTCAACTCTCGATACTGCAACCCTTCCCGGGAAAAAGGGTCGTTAATGGAAAATTGTTTTATGGTTCCCAAAAAAGGGTCATTATTTCGAGAAGGTGGTTATTCCAGGGGTCTTAGAATTGAGAGTTGACTATTAACTTTCTAATGAATGATATTAGAGATAAAAAGTGAGAAAACTTATACCTAAATAAGCTAAAAAAAGTTTACAAAATTTATAAGTATTTTTCACCGCAAACAGGTGTCTAAACACCACTACTACACACTATGATAGCCTCATTCAAAATCAACCTGAGTCTAACAAAAACTAAATTAGTGATCCATGGTCACAAGAAGTACCTCCTTGGTACCCATTAAAAACTTAAATAAATTTTGGGTCATCCCTTGTCAAGTGACTCAATGGGAAAACCATGCCCTCTTAGTTTTTGTACAAATTTCGCTCATCTAATGTACGCACCACTAGTAGCAAGAAAAAATCTTAATCTTTACATTTTGATCTGCGGTAGTTATCAACCACCCTCGAAACATCAACATTTTCACTTGTCGTGTAATTAAAAAACTAGTCATCACTCGAACTAGAAATATGATAGAAGCTTGCAGTAAAAACTAATTTGTAGTTTTTTTCTACAGGCTTTCATATGATACATATAACATTACAAGTTTTTAAGGAAATTACTTTCAAAGTCAGGCAAAACATAATTTTACCATGAATATCTCCGAAACTCTCAAAGTATTCCCACATGAGCTTATTGTACCTATTTCAGCATACTGCATGTAAAGTTCCATCATGGACTCATAATGGGATATTATTTTGAAATTTTGAAATTAACCTTGCAAAGGGTAACCATGGGTTCCACGCAGGAATTTTCAATATTTATTTCACAAACTTGAAGCCCTGTTCTTTCAGTTCAAGATTTCCAAATCACAAATAGAACATTTAGTGAATAAATATTGTACTTTGAATTTCACTTGGAACACAGACACTTTCACTTCTTTTGCACAATCAGTTTAGTATATTCTGTGCCAGAGGAGGAGTCATGGTCGATAAATCCATTTCTTCTTTACTGAGGTACTAGTATCTTCTGCCAGTTGGACACCAGGGTTCCACCAAGGTCACAATGTGGCACCTTCCATGCCTTGTGGGTAACAAAACACCAGAGTAGGTTCTGCAGGATCCAGAACTTTGATTTCACCATCTCTGTAATAGAATCTTTGGACAAAACCAAAGCAAGCCACCACTGGTTGTACTCACATAATACATACCTTCTTATTTCTGCCAACATCAATGGTGGTTGTATATCTTCTATATACAAAGAAAAGTTGTAATACACACCACTTAGTAAAATTTCTTTGCAACAATTTCATTTTTTGAGACAAGAAAGAAGCTGTGGAATTTGTGGGTACCTGGGATAGGCTCTGCATCATGAAATCACCCTTCCGGCAACTCTGTTTCATTTTAATGGTTCTCATTATGTAAAACAATTAATTATGTGGTCGTAATGTTGGTCTTAAACTACGTGAACAGCTGTAATGGAGTCATTATTTGATCTTTGTATAGATGTTGCAGACTTGCCCTCGCTGCAAGTCTTTTCACAGTCCCCTCTAAACCATCACATACCTCTTTACCATGGGCTCTTGCATAGAAATGGAACTCAACATTCCATATAATTACAGTAATTACGTGCACAATAGCTGAACACTTTTCAAAGCGCTGCTTAATTTCTTCTTCCTCACTGCCGTGTCCCCACCATCACTACCTACGTACGCACTGATCAGTTGATGCCGTCATATTTTCAAAAATGTACACGCACTACTGTTAAATCAATTCTTAATGTACCGAAAAGAAAAAAAATTTCAGTTCCCATAATTTTAAAATATTACGCCATTAATAATGTGGTACAAAATGGAGCTACTTTTATCTGGTTTATTGGCCACTTAACTGTAGATAAAAAAAAGTCTGTGTCTACAATGACATATATCCAGAAGTTATGGTTACGGAATGAAAAACCACGTGTGGTACATTCCCGAGGCATGGTCGTGTCTGCCACTCTCTCCAAATGAGAACCCCCCCGTCCAAAAATTTCCCGCCCTGCCACGGCTTCAGATAAAACCAGGAACCTTCAAAAGTAGGACAACCAACTGAGCTAACAGTGGGGCCACAGATTTGTTCAAAAATTAATTTCAATTGTTTGATTAGCTATGTCCCAGTTATACCAACAATACTTTGCCTTCTCAATTACTACATTTCTTTACAAGTTTTATGTTCTATTCACAAACTAATGTTAGTGTTAGTATACAAAAACAAGTTTTATCTAATGCTAATGTTGTTTCCAAAATTTCGTAAAATACTTCAGGATCTTCTTTTCGTCCATCTCCATATAGATACTCCACGATAGATAGCCTCTTAATAGCTTTATTCTAATAGTAATCATCCTTCTGTTGGTAATGTTGTAAGAGTATTTTTTCCATTCATGTTTTCTTAAACAAGATAGTAACTCCAGCACAGGCTCTTTCATTTCTAGGGACTCCACTATACACCACGTTATGCCCATCAAGTGTTATAGAGTATAGAACCCCTTAATTTTTATTTTGTTTCTGTTATGATGGCTAAGTCAATATTTTGTAAATGTAATTCTTTTTTAATTCTGCCTCCTTGTCTCTTAAACCACAAATATTCCAAGTATCCAACTTGAAGCATTTTAGAAAATAATTTCAAACTAAGAGAAACCTTTTTATGGAACACAAACAAGTCTTGCCTTTGATAACTGGGATAATGCCAGAACAGTGTCATTTGGTATGTATGCACGAGTCCAAATCAGAAGCTATTTAGCGACAGCTTTTCCTTGCCAAATATTGATTATGTTCACAGTTTAGGAAAGTCTTTTATCACATCTGACATGAAAAATATGTTCCTGTTGTTATAGCCGCATCCTGATTCTTGTGATCTGCCAATTTTGTGACAATATGAAGCCTATACAACTTGACCCAAATAAATTCTGGTACAACCAATGAAGGGGAAAATTTTATTCAGTTGTGATTAGATGTTTATACCTACACTAACATCTGTGATTTTTGTGATTCTATGATTGTGCATGTGTGTGTGTGTATTTATGTAAACAGCCACACATTTGAAGCAATGCTGAACACATTTTGCAAAAGTTATAACCATTGCTGGAAGTGGCTTTAACTGTGAAAGACATATAAATAAGATAAAATAATATCATATAGGCTCAATGGCATGCCTAGTTGTCTGTGTAACTTTTATGGATATAGCATGTTTTCACAGAAATTTTTAGTGGCTTAAAATAAGATCTCACAACAATGAAATGCTTTAAAACATTATGAAATTAAATTCATTTATGATGTGGTACAAGATCAAAATTTTTTTCAATTAAATTTGTTTACTATTACCTCAGTTTTAGATTTGACAAAGTACATGGTACAGTCCACTCGCGGTTACGTCCAATTTTCCTGAAGCCCTGCTAAAGTTCTACTTCCGGTACATTTCGCCGCCTCGTGCAAACAAAGCTTAACCGAGTCTACAAAATTACACCAAAATGACAGCAGACCGCATGAGTGCGCACTCAGTGTAATAATATTTTACAGAAGAACTATTTCTTACTAGGTATTACCAACATGCCTATTTTCTCATCAGTGTTGTTATTTATATTTATTGTAAATGAAAAATATTATAATTTATAAATAAATATATGTAAAATTCCAATTTAATAAAAAAATTAAGTTGTATATGTTAACACAAGTATAAAATGATTGTGATGCAAGACAAATGTAGGAAACAAAAGCACATCATACGAACGGTGGTTTTTCAAAGGTTTCATTCAAAAGTGTGGAGAAACCAGGAATTAACTAAAAACTAGTATTTTCATTTCCTGTTGACAAGTGAGCTCAAAGATCATGCATGGGAAATAATTTCTTCTTATCTGTCATGTATAAGTAAATTTAACAGTCCATTTACTAACAAAAATGCCTTATACTCCAATATACTATATTTTCACATGTTACAAACACAGCCCATGTTTTAAGTACGTCACAACAATGATATGAACTAGCAGACAACACAGGCATACAGTTTACACATGGCATGAGTTATCTAGCAGCTGTGGCATTGTACCTTGACATCGCATGAGCATGGGAGCATTCGAAAGTATGGCTGACGCTGGGTCAAGTGCCGTAAAGCACACAGCAAGGAAGCCTTTGAAAAGTTTAGAAAAATAATTGTTTTGAACATTTTAAAACATTTGTGGTTAAGGATTCTGAACATTGCATGAAAGATATCACCAGTTTAATAGCTGAATTCTTGGGAGTACCAAAAACTTTGTGGAATAAAAAACAAACGGAGACTAGAACATCAGAGCTTGACAACAGCAAAAATCTTGGTGAGAATGGTATACAAAATCTGTCATATATTAGTGAGTTTCAATGAATTCCTTAATGAAAATTAACCCACAAGTTCAGAAACTCCTGCAGAAAATTCGGACTGGTACTGTACAATACTAAGAGGAATTTTCAGAAGGAAAGATAGGAGAGAACTTTTTTGTGCCCACTGAAGGGGTTACTTTTCCAGAGTGGAAACAGAACAGCATTTTCGAGAAATGAGTGAATGGATGTGTGGAATGTCTGAACACGAAAGCAAAAGGATCAGGGGCTAATTACTTATGGGTGCTTATGTTCTCTGGTATCTTTAGCTTCCTGATGCTAGAAGCAGGCAATTTCTCAAAAACTGTGTTCTAGTTTACATTGCAATGAAATTCATGCAGATAATTAAAATGGTTTCCTGTGTTTCAATCCCAAATATTGTTACAAAGTAGATTTTTGAAGATTGTTTTAAATATTGATTTTTTTGTTATTATTGGTGTTTAACCACGGATTTCTCATTTTTTTGTCATTTTATCGGGTTTGGTCTTTTTTTTTTTATGTTAAGATCCAGGCAATTGATAGGCCGGTTGAATATTTTACTTTAGTTTTGAGTCGTTGGGTTGTTATTATTAGTCTTTACTAGTTCTGTCTGTTTGCCTATTAAATTTTAGTAGTGATTTTGGTGTTCGGTTTTTCCAATTTTGTAATTGTTCATCCAGTTATAGCCTTATGGCTGAAGTTAGGATTTGGTTGGTTGGGTTCTGGCGGGCGTGCAGTGTGGCCGTGAGTTGTGCTCACCCAGACTTCCCTCCAGGCAGCCAGGGCGGCGGATATATGCACGTTTCCTGGCTGACAGGATGTGCAAGTTGACGCAGTGGACGGCAGTCGTGTGATGCGCGAATCGCCGAGGCCAGTCGGCAATCGCAGCAGTAGAACATGGGACTAGGGTGCCGTGAGGGGTGTGGAGGAGGATTGCTGGAGTGCCGCGGGGCGAGGCAAAGGCGAGAATGCTGTCACTAGCTTAGCAACAGCATAGCGTGGAGCGTAGGTATGGAGAGGACGCAAGGTCAGTCCGCAGTGGACGGTCTGTGAAGGTGAGTCTTCAGTGTGACAATCTATGAGAAGTAGCTGTGGTGAATTAGCTGGGAGAAGTCGAAAGAGCCTGGGGCTACGGTACCATGTAGTTCAACTTAAGATAAGTATAGCTTAGGTGTTGAAGTTAGGCGGTTACAGTGTGTGTGGACTCAACATGGTTAGCTAGTATATATAGGACAACAGCCCGGGGACGTACAGTAGTCAATGGTAAATCCCAGTAATGTACATTATATAAAAATACCTAATTTTTGTTGTATAGCATTTTATAAATTCTTGATGTTGAAGACGAGCAGTTAAGAGGTTGTATTGAAGTTTAAGATGTTTTGCCCCTCGTGGTTAATTTGTACAGTCACTTGGGTATTAAAGGCCAGTATAAAGCAATAAACAGTAGCAAGATTCTAATCTAAGCAGAGTCTTTGTTTTGTTTGTGAGGTTTCAGCGGAATGCTCCATTTTCAGCTCTGGAAGCTTTGTAATTAGCGACATGATGTGCAATTGTAAAACCAAGTCCTTTATCTGTTTCAATTGTTAAGGTACGGAACATGACACATGCTATTTGTGACAAGAGAAGTGGCTGTGTAAATGGTCCTTGAATTAATTTTCATTGAATAGACGTAGTAATCCTCTTTTAATTAATGGTAATTAATTTAAGTACAGTAATTATTTAGTGATTTGGAAACATGTCATGAGTTAGGTACCAGTCTGTTGTCCCATAGTTCCTTAGGTTGAGTACCTATAGATTGAGTGCCATTTTTAAGTTCAAATAAAAGTTATTAGTTTGAATAAGTTTTGTTGCTCTAACAAATCAGAAAGGATTACGAGCTTCTGGATGCTCCATAAAAAGTCGGGAGATGGATGCCCCTGATGGGATAGATTTTAAGTTGAAGATCTAGTAATTTGGAGTTGTATAGTTTTTATGTTTAGAGTATTTAAAGTTTACTGGTAGTAGTCGACAAAGGCACCATTTACCCTTTATCGCTTATTCTTCCTCTTTTTCCCATTTTTCCCTTTTACCCCTNTCGCTTATTCTTCCTCTTTTTCCCATTTTTCCCTTTTACCCCTTCCCCATTCAATACCATTTCCCATATCCCCCTTCTTTCCCATTTTCTCCATTCCTTCCCTTTCTGCCCCTCTTCTCTTCAATTACTCTCCTCCCTCTGTCTATTTTCCAAGCCTCCTCATGCCACTACCTCCTCCCTACTTTCCCGGTTTCCNTTCAATTACTCTCCTCCCTCTGTCTATTTTCCAAGCCTCCTCATGCCACTACCTCCTCCCTACTTTCCCGGTTTCCTCCCATCCCCTCTTCCCCTCTCATGTCCTAGTGCTAAGCACCTGCACCTCTATTTCTCTCTCTCTCTTCCCTTTCCTCCCTGTCTTTTTCCTTCCTTCATTTCTCCCCCCCCCCCCTCATTAAAATATTTTAGGTCACAGATAACACTATTTTCTTTTTTTTCTTTTTCCCACCAAACAAAACATTTAGGGACTTTGAGTAGATTATTATGTTAAGTCATACCAGTCTATCACTCAGTTACAAGAATTCTGACCAATAAAGATATACAAATAATTTAAATACAGACATAGGTTTTGCATTGGCGAAGGTTGCAAAATAATAGTACTATTAAATTAATAACAATGCTATTGTGTTTAAGCATACATAATGATGTTGTATAGATAACTCCTTCAGAGTGGGCACAAGTTGGTATTTTTTATCATATTTTTTTTATGTACTTGTGTGACAATATGAGATCAANACTCCTTCAGAGTGGGCACAAGTTGGTATTTTTTATCATATTTTTTTTATGTACTTGTGTGACAATATGAGATCAAAATTTATATATCCCAGTATTGTATCCTTCGTTGTTTTGTAAATGTAAAAAAAGCAAACTGAGACTGTTGTCTTCCAATTTACAGTTCTTACGTCCATATGTTAAACCAATTTCACTGTTGTATGATTTATTTATATTTATGTTTTTCCTCAAACATTTCAGCAACTTGCATAAAATGATTATTTTTTTAAGGGAGTCGGTGGTTCTCAAATTAGTAAGTCTATAGATTTTCTTCCCATTACCAAAGTNAAAATGATTATTTTTTTAAGGGAGTCGGTGGTTCTCAAATTAGTAAGTCTATAGATTTTCTTCCCATTACCAAAGTTTTATTCAAAGCCAATAAAAAAATGGGAATTTCAATGAAATAATATTAATTCATAATTTTTTTTGATAATACTCTTCATGAAGTCGCCAAGTATAAATATTTTCGCATGGAATTTGGTGACAGAAAAGATGAGAATGATTCACACATAAAATCTCTCAAAATTTTCCTACTCAAACATAAAAGCTGAAAACTAATAAATTATATCTAACAACATGGTTAGAAAATGTATTTGAATACATATAACAATGCTTTAATATGTAACATTAATGTCACAAAATTAACCACAAAATGAATTAACATTAAAAAAAAAACATTTCTTAACCTCTGGTTACATTGCAAGTAGAAAAAACATTCACAGTTTTGTAGGCATCACTTGAATGCGTATAGTCTTTGCACTGTATAAAATTAGTATATAAACATGGCTTCATAAATCAAAATTGTGATATGTTGTGTTTAAATTTTTAAGTCAAATTTATTAACAATATTTAACTATATGTGTACATCTGTTAGCTTATACTTCACATCTGTTGCAACAGAGAAGCGTCACCGACTTGCATGCACAACCAGAGGTTACAGAACAACACAAGTATTTTACTTGGTAATTTTTCCGCATGCCAGTCGTATCCCCGCGTGGCCCGTCGTCTTGCTGTCCTCAAACCCTCCCCGTCCGAGGTCATCCAAATTCGAGTGCACGACGACACTCCGATCCAGGATGGTGTGTGGTCCCGTCAGCCTGATCACGCNCCGAGGTCATCCAAATTCGAGTGCACGACGACACTCCGATCCAGGATGGTGTGTGGTCCCGTCAGCCTGATCACGCCGTCGACAATGTTGATGTGGGCTACGCCTTTCTGATCAGCTTCTATGTTCCCAAGATCCNCGTCGTCTTGCTGTCCTCAAACCCTCCCCGTCCGAGGTCATCCAAATTCGAGTGCACGACGACACTCCGATCCAGGATGGTGTGTGGTCCCGTCAGCCTGATCACGCTGTCGACAATGTTGATGTGGGCTACGCCTTTCTGATCAGCTTCTATGTTCCCAAGATCACCAACATGGCGAACTAAATCCTTGGGACCACCATGTGTCTTCTGTTAACATAAAACATGACAACAGGATTACACTAACTCAACTGATTATGCCAACAGATAAAAATAACATCCAATACATACATTCCAAAATATATGTGGTGTCATTTCTCTAAATTGAAACAAATTCTTTCAATAATTTTATACAATTTACAAAAAAGAATAGATCATTTTGTAATTTGGAATGCAACCGAGTTGCCTATTCATAACTGGGTATTATTATTATTATTTTTATTTTTTTCCTTTCCTTACACTCAAATCTGAAGTAGTTGTATATTTATTAGTTTTATGCTGCATTAATTTTATTATATTTGTTAAAGGTTACAAGCAGGCTGCTAAGTTAAAAGCAATATATGAAAAAAGACAGAAGCTCAAATACTCACAGTCTAGTATTTGTCAACAGGTGCGAAAACAAAGGACAACAAATTTTTCACATGATTGCACAATCATGACGTTTCACTGGCTACGCCAGCTTCATCGGGCGGTGAGGTGTAGGGCACTGCAATACGGTGGAAGGGCGCTGTTGGTAGTGAACCTAGCAACCAGGTGGCAAACTAGGGTGTTGCAGGAATATTTTGATTTTGTCGGTATAGATGTTGAGTATGGTTTTGGAGCTATGAATATCTTGTATTGAGGCCTGGGGGCTGCCTGGATTTTGTAACAAATTAATGAGCTAATTCCCAGTGTCTGAGTTCTGAGCTACTGTTTGAAGGTGGTACAGCTCTCCCAACTCTGGTACTGCAGCAGGAGTCAAAATCTTTGTGTGATGCTGTACGTACTGCCGCCAGTTTGTCGTCTAGGTTGTGGATGTGACCAGCTATGGCTTGTTTAGTGTCTGCTCTGCCCGAGTGTGTTGATGGTGCGGCAGATGTATTCTGCATTACAGTGTTGGCACGCTGGTAAATCATATTTTCTGCGGCACAGCTATAGTTGAGAAGTTGAGGGTCGGTGGATGCAACAGGAGCCACAATGTGGGCTGTTGCAGGGGCGATGTGTCGTCCTTTGTATGTGTGCCTGTTGATAAGTACTAGACTGTTAGTACTTGAGCTTTTCTCCTTTTTCATATATTATTACAGTATATTTGTTAGAAAACTGTTACTTACCTAGTGTTACTGTATGTATCTACTTTAATGTATTTAAAAACACTTAAGAGGGAACGTGTACTAAACTGGGTGTACTCGAACAAATGATAATAAACACCATAGTGTGGTAGATGAGTACAAATGGAGCATATTTCATCAAGGAACAAATTGCCTACTGTCCATAGTTAACCCGCTAATAGCAGTGGTAATGTGCACAACTTTGTGCGCAGTTCTGCGCGCCTGGTAACACCGCTCAGTACCGCATGGTCTAGGTCTCAGTGGTGCTACGTAGCTCCAGTTCCTGAGCACGTGTTACTGGAATACTTGGAGGATGTTCGTTTGGTGCTCGTGAGGTGACGTGGTTGCAGCAGGATGGAGCCCCTCCTCATTTTGCCATTGCCGTTCACTGGCACCTCGACATGCACTCCCTGAACCGGTAGATACGAGGATAGAGGAGGGTCCACAACATGGCCATCATGCTCACCTGATGTCACACCACTTAAATTCTGGCTGTGAGGCCACATCAAATAGATGGTGTATGCCACGCCAATTGACACGAGAGATGAGCTCATGACGCAGATACAGAGAGCAGTTTGACACCATCAATGCAACGCCAGAAACCTTTGCAATGTGCATCGCAACATGCTTCAGCCCTGCACTGCCTGTGTGGTCAACAGTGGCAGAAACTTTGAACAGACACTGTGAGCCCCATGCCTTCTGCCCAAATGTGTCAGTAAATTGTCAATTCAATGTACTGCCTGTTGCCTAATTATTGTGGTTGCATACCAACCCCCCGGAACATTGCCACTGCCATTGTGGGTTAACTATAGTCGGTTCACGACTGGAAGAGGCTTTCTTGAAGCCCTGCTAAAGATCTACTTTCAAGCCCATTTCGTATCCTTCCGCCAAAGGTAAACAAACATTGCCATGTGGCAGTCACATGGCAATGTTTACATTCCAGTGTGTGTGTGTACATGTGTTCGTACATGCATGTACCCATTATAAAAGTCATGTATATATTATTAATGGATATTCCACAAGCATAAAAGTTTCTAATCTTGAGAATTTCACACAAAAGAATATGCGATGCCAGGGAAAAACATTTCATTCTATAAACCCAAAATGGGAGTACTTTGATGAATCGATAGTAGTTTTCTACTTAAAATCGATTGTTCGCGACTTTCGATAAATTCCCGTATGTCGAAAGCAAGATCTTCAGTATTGATCGAAATTGCTACAGACGTTAAAATGGCGTGGTGGTACACTGAGTCGGATATTTCGCGCAATTGTAAAACATTATTTAAAAATGGTTGTGACGGTTTTCGACAGGACGGCAGAGTTTGCGAGTGAAGGATTCTACGTCTTCGACAATGTGAAAACAATTCTTATGTGCAAATACTGCAGCGTTAGAATAGAGTGGCAAAGGAAAGACACATGCATGAAACACATAAAAACAGTACAACGAGAAAGTGAGCACAAATTAAAATCATACGTTATTAAAAACCAAATAATAAAGAGTGGATATTAGTGAAACAAGACAAATAAATGAATTATTATAGGTTAAACAAGATAATCGTAGAAATTCTCTGGCACGTGTATCAACGACACAAGAAACGAAGGTTAGTAAACAAATGGCAGTGTTACTTTCACCTTGAGCGTGATCATGTGACTATGCAAGAAACATTGAAATCTAAATACGTTAACATCACTTCATTAATAATTTGCATGATAAAATACAAGTCTTTTCAACACCCATTTGTAAGCGATAAATTAACAATTACGTTAAAACTTTGGAACTATTTTCTCTCTTTGTGCTGGCAACCTAAAGGCCANCATTTGTAAGCGATAAATTAACAATTACGTTAAAACTTTGGAACTATTTTCTCTCTTTGTGCTGGCAACCTAAAGGCATAACTGTAGCCGCGCTCGCCGCTGTTTGTAATGTTTTATGCATGTCGCTAATGGCTAGGGTGTTTTTTCATAGGTTGATTTTCAAAAGTTTCTTCCAGTCGTGAACCGACTATATGGACAAAAGCCATTTTGTTCCTAGATGAGATATGCTCCGTTTGTACTCATCTTCTCCACTCCGGTGTTTATCATCATTTGTTCAATTACACCCGGTAAAACTTATGAAGCAGTATGATAACTTTAAAATTTATTTTATAATTTTTTTTTTTTCATTTTGAAACAATCCTATTAAACAGGAATGGCAATAAGATGGATTTTAATGCAAAAAGGTGAAGATTCATTTTCCCGACAACAGAAGAAATTTCTAACTTTTTTTTAGTATTCATTAAAAAAATTATCAAAAAGGACACTGGTTTAAAAAATGTGATAAAAATGAAACACGTAGAACCTACTGTTCCGAAAAATAGTCTACAGCAGTCTCTACTTGCAAGGCAATTTTTTTTTTAAAGATGTCTATTGTTTTTAAACAAATTTATTGGAATGCTAATGAAAGTATTTTGGCTGTAAAAAAAATCTGTTGTCTTAAAGAGTTTAAATTTTTGGGATCAGTCACCAGTTTGCCTGACTTTTCCAGGTTTTTAAGGTTTTTGGACATATAGCAATGCTGAGAACATGTATACCAGCCGTGGGGAAACTGTGACTCGTGGACCATTTACAGCCTGCACGTTCCATTCAAGTGGCCTGCCGCAACTTTCCAAAATAACATTCGAAATGGCCCACCAACATAACTGAAGTGAAGCGCAAATTATTTTATAAATAACAATTGTATCGCCTATATATTTATTCATTAATGTGGATTAACAGGCAATAAAGACACCAGTTTACTGTTTCAAGATGGAAAAATATAGACATCTCGTGATTTCCAAACAGTGTTCACTGTTTAGGGCAGTTTTTTTAGTAATGTAAATATATTTTTAACAACTTTAAGGATAGGTTTTCCATTCTGTCTGTAAACAGAAAAAAAGGGTAAATTTTAACTTATATTTAGAACTACACCACAGAACAATATATTCATCTCTGTTTAAGTTGTCTTTTGATATCTCATTCTACTGCAGATATGACATATTTTATTTATTCAGTGTTAAAAATTTTCAGGAGTGACATTTTTACTTTCTCATGAAACTGGGCTTTACACAGATGATTGCGTGCTTAATATCCACATGACTAAACTTTATAAACAAGAATGTNTTCTCATGAAACTGGGCTTTACACAGATGATTGCGTGCTTAATATCCACATGACTAAACTTTATAAACAAGAATGTATGAATTTCAAAATTCTTTTGACCACATATGTTCAAAAAAAAATAAAGATAACATAAGGGAAAACATAATGAATTATAGTGTAAATGGCAGTAACTGAACACACTGTAAACATTGAAATGGTAGGACCAGAATAAGTTTATATGGACAAGGAGAACACGTGTGCTAAATTGAGAGGAATGTAAAACTGATGTTGTAGTGTACAATAAAGGCAGAAGATGCTTACGTTGAAGGGGTTGTAGTGACCTGCTGCACCCAGGCAGTCCGTAGCAATGTCAGCCTTGTCGTGCACGTGGAAGCCGTGTTGCCCCGGGGCCAGACCCATCACGATGCCCGTCACCGTGACGTCGCCTTCACCCACTTGCACGAAGGTAACATTGCCGTACACGCTTGTCTTGCCCTGCGGATCGGTCAGGTTCACTGTGGCACGGTACTCCTGGAAACAAGAGCCACACTGTGAGCTGCATGGAAACACGCTTCTTCACATTACGCCCTTTTCACAACAAATAATGCCTACAAAGTAACACAGACAAAAGAAGGTACTACTTATTACAAGTACACCTTAAGCGATGGAGTGAAATGCCGGTAAAAAAGATAAGAGTAACAATAAAAACAAACTCATAGCTCCAAAGTGTTGTAAATGCAAAATAAAATATGAATTTAAATTAAACCTTGATGTTTATAAGGGCAGTGCATTTTCATCAGCAGATATAGCCAGACAGGTAGTAGGTCTTTACAAGCAAAACTTTTGCTGTCATTTCCTTCACAACTGCAGACGACTCCAATGCTAAAAAATATACGCATAAAGGTTAAACTGTCTCTAGATACCTAAAAATTTGATAGCATACAGTACCAAGTTCATTATGCATACTTAAAGTAAAGCAACTTAACTGTATTCATAATGAAATATTACACCCATTAAAAGGTCAGGTATTTTAATTCTTCCTTTAGAAATAACAATAATTCTTGTTTCCCAAACTCTTTTCAACCAAATATTATTGGTGGTTGTCCAATGATCCTATGAGGACAAAGAAGATTAACATTTGCAGTAGAAGGTTACAATTGTTAACTTGAGATCTCTAAGCAGACTGGAGTAGAACACTGGGACTATTGGCAACTGAGAACGTACCACTGGTGCATAACTTTTCCTACAGTATACTCTATTTATAATGGTTTTTCCATTCCTTACGGTCTGACTCTTGCTATCTTTGGTGTGAGTGTCAAGGCCTCGAATGTAGGCATAAGGCATAGCTACCAGCCAATCCTAACACTGCTGCGTGGCCAATCCCTTGTGCACAGACACATAATTACCTCCCAGTTCCCACAGAGTTATCTACTAATACACGTATGATGTGGGGCATTATGGGATATGTGATCACTGTGTTGTGGTAGAGGTGTTTGTCTTGTGTCCCCACCACGATCTTGTAGCCTGTCAGGAGCCTGGGCAGCATTTGATAGCCAAAATGCAAAGGTCAACTGTAACCTAAAGTATCTCACTGGTGGTAAATCTGAGATCTCTGCTTGGTTAGTTTGACTAGGGATAACTGAGTACCACCTCATGGACCAACTGACCAGTGTGTAAGCGCCATCATTATGTCACTGTTGCATGGATGATTGGCACAAAGCAGTACCATCAGTGTTGGCTTACAGAGGACTCAAGGCGCACAAGATCGCAAAGTGTGGTGAACTTCTGTCTAAGCTGGCAATCTGTGAAATATTTCAGGAGCAAAGTGAATGAAAAGCATCCAAATTTGAAAGCTGAGATGGAAGGAACCTCTTGTAGTCCTTGAGCAACATGCCACAAACTGACCCAAATAATTATAAAATGTATTGGCTGTAACAACTAAAGGACAAAGATTGTGCTAGAGAGTCCNTAGTCCTTGAGCAACATGCCACAAACTGACCCAAATAATTATAAAATGTATTGGCTGTAACAACTAAAGGACAAAGATTGTGCTAGAGGGTCTCCAACTTTCCAGTCAACTGTGACCTTCCCACGCAAACTTTGGTTGACAATGAGTTTCACTGGTGCGCTAACTTCATGTGAAATTGTACAGTCACACCCTCTCATTAACTAAGACACCAACCAATGCCAAATTGTGGCACCAGTCATCCTCCTATCATTTATTTGACATCAAGAGTAACAAACATCCTCTATTCTTGCCCCAATCTCATTAAATTGTGGATTTATCCTTCAGTATATTTGGTCAGTATTTTTACCCTATCCTATAGTATTGTTTTGTGACCTAGTGATAATTGAGAAATAAGAAAACCCCACTCACGCATGGCATCAATAGAGTGGGTGCTCGCAAAAATTACTTTGTCATTCTGGTTTAATTTTTAGAGAAAACATGGAAGAAAATAAAACCAGATAATTTTTTTTTTTAATGATAAAAACTTAATTCAAGTTATATGAACTTAATAATTGGCACCAATTCTTAATACAAGGATAAATATAAAAATTCCTCCGGTTACATCTTAGTCGGCAAAACAAGAGTGATCTATAAGACCGCTGGTGTTTAAATTATGCTAAAAATTGCCAATTTATTCCATAAAGAACTGTCTTGATGAAAATATGCCAGTATTGAAGCACACAAAAATATAGCTTACCTCCCTTCTTTTTACAGATGATGACAGTGTCTATGACGTGAATTAAGCTATACAGTANTTCTCATGAAACTGGGCTTTACACAGATGATTGCGTGCTTAATATCCACATGACTAAACTTTATAAACAAGAATGTGTGAATTTCAAAATTATGTTGACCACATATGTTCAAAAAAAAAATAAAGATAACATAAGGGAAACCATAATGAATTATAGTGTAAATGGCAGTAACTGAACACACTGTAAACATTGAAATGGTAGGACCAGAATAAGTTTATATGGAGAAGGAGAACACGTGTGCTAAATTGAGAGGAATGTAAAACTGATGTTGTAGTGTACAATAAAGGCAGAAGATGCTCACGTTGAAGGGGTTGTAGTGACCTGCTGCACCCAGGCAGTCCGTAGCAATGTCAGCCTTGTCGTGCACGTGGAAGCCGTGTTGCCCCGGGGCCAGACCCATCACGATGCCCGTCACCGTGACGTCGCCTTCACCTTGCACGAAGGTAACATTGCCGTACACGCTTGTCTTGCCCTGCGGATCGGTCAGGTTCACTGTGGCACGGTACTCCTGAAAACAAGAGCCACACTGTGAGCTGCATGGAAACACACTTCTTCACATTACGCCCTTTTCACACAAATAATGCCTACAAAGTAACACAGACAAAAGAAGGTACTACTTATTACAAGTACACCTTAAGCGATGGAGTGAAATGCCGGTAAAAAAAAGATAAGAGTAACAATAAAAACAAACTCATAGCTCCAAAGTGTTGTAAATGCAAAATAAAATATGTATTTAAATTAAACCTTGATGTTTATAAGGGCAGTGCATTTTCATCAGCAGATATAGCCAGACAGGTAGTAGGTCTTTACAAGCGAAACTTTTGCTGTCATTTCCTTCACAACTGCAGATGACTCCAAGGCTAAAAAATATACACATAAAGGTTAAACTGTCTCTAGATACCTTAAAATTTGATAACATACAGTACCAAGTGCATTATGCATACTTAAAGTAAAGCAACTTAAATGTATTCATAATGAAATATTACACTCATTAAAAGGTCAGGTATTTTAATTCTTCCTTTAGAAATAACAATAATTATTGTTTCCCAAACTTTTTTCAACCAAATATTATTGGTGGTTGTCCAATGATCCTATGAGGACAAAGAAGATGAACATTTGCAGTAGAAGGTTAGAATTGTTAACTTGAGATCTCTAAGCAGACTGGAGTAGAACACTGGGACTATTGGCAACTGAGAACGTACCACTGGTGCATAACTTTTCCTGCAGTATACTCTATTTATAATGGTTTTTCCATTCCTTACGGTCTGACTCTTGCTACCAGCCAATCCTAACACTGCTGCATGGCCAATCCCTTGTGCACACACACATAATTACCTCCCAGTTCCCACAGAGTTATCTACTAATACACGTATGACGTGGGGGCATTATGGGATATGTGATCACTGTGTTGTGGTAGAGGTGTTTGTCTTGTGTCCCCACCACGATCTTGTAGCCTGTCAGGAGCCTGGGCAGCATTTGATAGCCAAAATGCAAAGGTCAACTGTAACCAAAAGTATCTCACTGGTGGTAAAAATGAGATCTCTGCTTGGTTAATGTGACTAGGGATAACTGAGTACCACCTCATGGACCAACTGACCAGTGTGTAAGCGCCATCATTATGTCACTGTTGCATGGATGATTGGCACAAAGCAGTACCATCAGTGTTGGCTTACAGAGGACTCAAGGAGCACAAGATCGCAAAGTGTGGTGAACTTCTGTCTAAGCTGGCAATCTGTGAAATTTTTCAGGAGCAAAGTGAATGAAAAGCATCCAAATTTGAAAACTGAGATGGAAGGAACCTCTTGTAGTCCTTGAGCAACATGCCACAAACTGACCCAAATAATTATAGGGAACCCCTCCACCATTATAAAATGTATTGGCTGTAACAACTAAAGGACAAAGATTGTGCTAGAGGGTCTCCAACTTTCCAGTCAACTGTGACCTTCCCACGCAAACTTTGGTTGACAATGAGTTTCACTGGTGCGCTAACTTCATGTGAAATTGTACAGTCACACCCTCTCATTAACTAAGACACCCACCAATGCCAAATTGTGGCACCAGTCATCCTCCTATCATTTATTTGACATCAAGAGTAACAAACATCCTCTATCCTTGCCCCAATCTCATTAAATTGTGGGTTTATCCTTCAGTATATTCGGCCAGTATTTTTACCCTATCCTATAGTATTGTTTTGTGACCTACACTATTAACTCTTTATTCTTTTGGGGTGAGTGCCATGGCATCAATAGAGTGGGTGCTCGCAAAAATTACTTTGTTATTCTGGTTTAATTTTTAGAGAAAACATGGAAAAAAATAAAACCAGATAATTTTTTTTTTTAATGATAAAAACTTAATTCAAGTTATATGAACTTAATAATTGGCACCAATTCTTAATACAAGGATAAATATAAAAATTCCTCCGGTTACATCTTAGTCGGCAAAACAAGAGTGATCTATAAGACCGCTGGTGTTTAAATTATGCTAAAAATTGCCAATTTATTCCATAAAGAACTGTCTTGATGAAAATATGCCAGTATTGAAGCACACAAAAATATAGCTTACCTCCCTTCTTTTTACAGATGATGACAGTGTCTATGACGTGAATTAAGCTATACAGTACCGTTTATTTCCAAAGATTAAAGTCATGAAAAATAAACATAAATGGACAGGGACCAACGGGACCCATCAAAGTTCACCACTCGACTCCGCCTTCTCGGTGCGTTGCAACTGACTGACTGGAAACTGACTGACTTATGCGGTAACTGGCTGGCTAACTCTCGTCCCGATGTTGTGAAACTACTCATCCGACATGACTCTGGTAACTGTCTCTGATTCGGCCCTGCGTCTCGCGTCCCGATTTGGCTGACCCCTTAATGTCGCGACTGACTACCTTCCTGCGCATTACGGGATGGCTGCTCCGAACTTCCGCGTCACCTGCTGCTTGTTGCTCCGACTGACGGACGTGGCTGTTCTCTCTGTGCGGTACTGACGAACTCTTCGGCTCTACTGATGTACTGCTCTCTCTGTGCGGTACTGATGAACTCTCCGGCTCTACTGACGTACTGCTCTCTGTGTGCTGTAATAATTAACTGTCTGATCGTCCCTACTGACGTACTGCTATGGCCGGGGGTCCGATATCCCTCGGCCGCTCTCTGCACGACTGATTTTCAACTGATCACTGATGTGGACTAACCTCTCGGTGCGGTCATCTTCAACTGTTCCCACCCTCCCCGCAAAGAGGCTTATATACTATCTAACCTCTCTCCCTAATTTCCGACACGTGTCCCCTTGTTGGGTCGAGGGGGGAGGGGGGAAGGCGCAGTACAATGCATTTCAAAACGTGCCAGNAGCTGGCGGGGGTTGGTGGTGATGACAGCGCCGCTCTAATACCTAATATGTCACGCGTCACTGTAAACAATGTAAACAAGAAAAATTAGGACAAACAGTTTTAAATTTAATTGTCATGACCGTCAACTTTTCCCTCATTTTCAAAATACTCAGCAAACAAGTCCCTATATTTCGATGATGTTCTATTTCCTCGTCCCACATCACCTAGTTGCACAGCACTGAGTCCTTGAGGTACAGCCAGTGTATCCTCAAATCCGTAGCCATCTCCTCTGCGTACAAAATTGTGAAGAATGCAGCAAGCTATAGCGGTTTTAATGACGAATGGTCTCGATACATTGAGTGGGCGGTGATGAAAGATGCGCCATTTATTGGACAGTATCCCAAAAGTGCACTCGATAAAACGTCTTGCTCGGGAAAGTCTGTAGTTAAAGATGCGTTATCGAACACTTGAAGACTTGCCGCCATAAGGATGTATCAGGTGCTCTGTTAACTGGAAAGCCTCATTACCCACGAAAACATACGNCTTGAAGACTTGCCGCCATAAGGATGTATCAGGTGCTCTGTTAACTGGAAAGCCTCATTACCCACGAAAACATACGTCATAGGTTCGTCCCTGGTTGCAGAAATCGGGCAGTTTTCCGGGAGATCGAAATCACTGCTCATCAGAGCTTTGTAAAACAAAGAGTCTTTAAAAATAGCAGTCACTTTCTTTACCATCTGCACCAATATTAACTGCCACAAAATTGTAATTGGTATAACACACTGCCATTAAAACTGTAGAAAAAAGTGCTTGTATTTATATCAAGTTCACTGAATCGGAATTATTTGGTTTTATTATTCGTATGTGCTTCCCATCGACAGCCCCAGTACAATTAGGAAAGTTTGCATGGTTATCGAAACCTTCAGCTATCTGCAACCATTTCTCTC
Source organism: Clitarchus hookeri (assembly GCA_002778355.1). Lineage (NCBI taxonomy): Eukaryota > Metazoa > Arthropoda > Insecta > Phasmatodea > Phasmatidae > Clitarchus > Clitarchus hookeri. The sequence goes on along the minus strand of NQII01003628.1, from coordinate 176,467 downwards.
TTGTGGGCTCTGGTAAATAATCATCCTTAAGAACTTGCCAAATTGCTTCACAAACTTCTCGGACTATGTCTCTGGCGGTAGAATATCCAATTCCGTAGCCGTAATGCAAATCCACAAAGCGCAGCCTGTAGCAAGATACCTGAACAAATTACTAAACGCAGTAATGCCTATGGCTTAGGTCGTAGTCATATGTGATACCTTAGCTTCTGCCCAATAATAAAGTCGATGTCAATAAATATATTAAAATTAAAGCTGTGACGAAATAAAACTATCAGCATTAATTGAAAACAGCCCGAAATAATTCGATTATATTGTTTTGCAAACATCCACATCCTAACGTAAAAATACAGACTCTTTATATTTTAAAAGCAAACATTGTGTTTAAATAAAAGAATATATTATTTTACAACAATTCAAATATGTTACATAACAGATAACTCTGACGAACAATGTATTGCAATACATAATGCAATTTATTAACACTTACAATCGGAATATTGCTGNAGAATATATTATTTTACAACAATTCAAATATGTTACATAACAGATAACTCTGACGAACAATGTATTGCAATACATAATGCAATTTATTAACACTTACAATCGGAATATTGCTGGTGAAGCCATGGGAAAATTAAATAAACTCAAAGATGNCTTGAAGACTTGCCGCCATAAGGATGTATCAGGTGCTCTGTTAACTGGAAAGCCTCATTACCCACGAAAACATACGGCATAGGTTCGTCCCTGGTTGCAGAAATCGGACAGTTTTCCGGGAGATCGAAATCACTGCTCATCAGAGCTTTGTAAAACAAAGAGTCTTTAAAAATAGCAGTCACTTTCTTTACCATATGCACCAATATTAACTGCCACATAATTGTAATTGGTATAACACACTGCCATTAAAACTGTAGAAAAAAGTGCTTGTATTTATATCAAGTTCACTGAATCGGAATTATTTGGTTTTATTATTCGTATGTGCTTCCCATCGACAGCCCCAGTACAATTAGGAAAGTTTGCATGGTTATCGAAACCTTCAGCTATCTGCAACCATTTCTCTCTTGTGGGCTCTGGTAAATAATCATCCTTAAGAACTTGCCACATTGCTTCACAAACTTCTCGGACTATGTCTCTGGCGGTAGAATATCCAATTCCGTAGCCGTAATGCAAATCCACAAAGAGCAGCCTGTAGCAAGATACCTGAACAAATTACTAAACGCAGTAATGCCTGTGGCTTAGGTCGTAGTCATATGTGATACTTTAGCTTCTGCCCAATAATAAAGTCGATGTCAATAAATAAGTATATTAAAATTAAAGCTGTGACGAAATAAAACTATCAGCATTACTTGAAAACAGCCCGAAATAATTCGATTATATTGTTTTGCAAACATCCACATCCTAACGTAAAAATACAGACTCTTTATATTTTAAAAGCAAACATTGTGTTTAAATAAAATAATATATTATTTTACAACAATTCAAATATGTTACATAACAGATAACTCTGACGAACAATGTATTACAATACGTAATGCAATTTATTAACACTTACAATCGGAATATTGCTGGTGAAGCCATGGGAAAATTAAATAAACTCAAAGATGNATAATGCAATTTATTAACACTTACAATCGGAATATTGCTGGTGAAGCCATGGGAAAATTAAATAAACTCAAAGATGGTGAAAGTTGTTTAAGTGAATAAATACTAACAATAATTTAAAAAGTTGGTGAAGTATAACAGTTAATGGCCAGTATGGAAACATAAGTTTGTCTGGCAGTGATTTTTTCTTTGTTTTGTTTTCGATGAAAATCTTCAAAAAAGATGGAAAAGCATCCGAGACAGCTAAAGCAGAGAGCAGAGACGGCAGAAGGTCAAAAGTGGATCAGCTGCAAATCATTAGTGTCGGTATGTCTACACAACTCCGTTATCTTTTTTAAGTAAATTTTCCTCTGGTTTGAATACAACAGGGTCAATAAATCAAGAAACTGCTGACACAATAATTGGCAACCCCGAAAATGACACGGAAGGACTATATGAGGTAGACGATTCTACGAGTCAAAAAAATAAGAAGAGGAAATATGCGGACGCATGCAGACATAGCAGCTGTATTGAAGACTTCTATACAGAGCAGGGACGAAACCCAGGAACTTCTAGAGACGGATACTGACAGACAGTTTCTGTTGTCTCTGGTAACCCATATGAGGAAGGTTCCAGAGTCTCGGAAGCTTATGACTCAAATGGAAGTCATGAATGTGGTAATGAGGAATATAGGCTACACTCAAAGAGATGAGGCACCGTACCACATATTTGGCAACCATCAAACATCTCCGGTGTCAGAATATGGATCACCAACACTACCACCATACAGATCATCCATTCCAATTCCTGTCGGTCAACTAAATCAACATCAATAACCAGGCACTTCACGGTACTCTTCAACTCAGGTCGGCCAGGAACCATTCTCTGTTAGAATCGAGCACCGATCAGCGAACACATTCTCCTCTCAGTCCGATATTTCACTGGATTCTGAACAGTCGGAAGTACTTACAATTTTTAATTCGCAGTAATATGTTAAGAATGATACCGTGTAAATTTATTAGAATCTTACTCTTTTCTACAATTTGGGATTGTAGATTTTATACCTCCTTTCTGTTGTACTTGAAAATAAATGTAGCAATATTTTTTACAATTATAATGTTTTTTTTTTTTTCACTTACCTTAAAGTCACAACCAGTTTCATTTCTGGCGTGATAGCCTTCCTCGTTGGTGTATCGCGACCTTTCAGTGAGTCTTCTAATGCACGCAAAATTTCATCAAAAGACTTAACAGACATCCTTGTGTAGTTAAAAAAAGTTGTCTTTGTATTTCCCGAGATCTTGATAAAACGTTGCAAACAACCCCTTCTTTTCGCGCGTTTTTAATATAGGATGAAACCAAGTTATTCGTTAAGTTTCGAAATCCCTCGAAACGAATAAAATCTTCAAATGCAATTTCGTATTTTAAGACAAATTTTGTTACAGCCCTCCGAGCCTTCGGCAATGTTCCGGTTTTCGTTAGCGAATGCAAGATGGTAACACTACGCACATGATCTTTAAATGAATTACGCGAGTTTGTTTAAAAATTATGAATACCTAAGCTTGAAAACATTAACAAACCAAAGCAGTAAAGCCCTTAAAATATTTTGTTTGCGTTTGTCGTGTTTTAAATATTAGTATTAAATAAATAATATATTTTATAAAAAAGTATATTTCGTTCTTAAAGCGTGTCAAATTTGCTGTCAACATCGTACTATTTTCTAACTCGGCTGGACGTGTGATGTATTACACATAAATATGCTGTAATTTTGTATGCACTGTGTTAAAATGGACTCGCATGTACGCCGATAAGAGATAGCAGACAGCACTTTGGTTGTCACATGTACGAAGATTTTTCTCAACGACCATTTTGTTGTTTGGTTGCAAGCTATTTACGAACACGCTGTTTCGTTCGTTACATTTAATACCAAGATTATAAAATAAACGATGGACAACAAACTAAAAGCTGTCGTGTATTAATTCCAGTATGGTATGGATCTTCACTCAATTATTTTCAAGAGAAAGTAATTTTGTTGTATACTCCCAAGAATTATTTACAGTACAAATTAACCTATTGGTTAATTTACGAACTACATTGATTAAAGGAAATTTTGAATATAGCAGTGTTTATGTTCTCGTATTTTATTATAAACAACTGAAATTAATAAATAAATACCGTCACAACAGCCAGCCTACACTGCTGCTTACATGGTTCACAAATTAAAACAAAAGGGTTCATTAATTTTTTTAATAATTCTTCTTGAAATATATTGTTATGTTTTTGTAATGCATGAAGGCACGTAACTTCACGATTATCTTCTTCCACAGTCACAAATACCAACCTGTACCACACACCCGCCAAATTTTCATAATAAAACTCCGTAGTATTTTTTTTTCTAATCTACTCTAAAACGAAGTGTTATGTGTGCCCGCGGTAGAGACGGGGGATTACTGCGTCTGAGGGCTAAGCCCCATACGCCTACAAGAAACGGAAATCATGCAGGGAGACATGCATCGCGGCAGCGAGGGATCGGGCTGCCATGGCCCCAATTCGGTCATGAAAACCTCCTTAAGTGTACTTATAACTAAACTACTATACTAAGAAAAGAAAGGGAAAAACCGGCATAGTCACCGTAAAAGCCCTTTCGACAGTAAATAATTAAAAATTGTTACATGCATTATCAGAAAATGCTACAGGAGATATGGTCTGTCCCACATAAGTTGGCGAGATTTTGACAGTCAGTGAGTGGCAACTTGACACATACGTAACGAACAACATGCCATTTACAAAATCCTGTATCAGCTCACGCATGAACGAATGAAAATTAATATTACATTTGCTATTCTGACTGCACTGCCGACGCACATCAAACAAGCAGAAAATACTTCCTAGATGAATTAATACGTTTTATTTTACGTGTTCATAAACCAGCTGTTATTAGTGTTACAAACTGAACTTCGTACCACCAAATCAGTCATTTACATGTGTTCAAAAATGAAACGGACATTAAAACAGTCCATATTCAAATTAAATGCAACTTCAAACATTGGAAGATATTTTTATGTCGTGCCGCCACTCTCCACACCTTCAATACATATATATAAATATATATATATATAAATGTTGTGTCCGTTTGTTCGGACGCATGTAACTCCTGAAAAAATCAAACCAATTTTCATTCTGTTTTTTATAAACCTTCCTTTCGTTCCCACGAGTGTTTGCACACCTTTCTTTTTTATCTGTATTATCTGCAAAGGAACTAAAATCTGCAAAAAGCTCATTTTTACCATGCTTTCGCGTCAGGAAGCGCCTTTGTTGACAGCTGTCTGTTTGAACATTTCAGTTTGTTGTTCTCGATGTTTTTTTTTTTACATATATACATATACTTATATATACATATAATTCTCTCAATTAATTTCACAGAAATGATTTTATGCCACAGCAACGCGTGGCCGGGTAAGCCAGTGCTTGATATTANATTCTCTCAATTAATTTCACAGAAATGATTTTATGCCACAGCAACGCGTGGCCGGGTAAGCCAGTGCTTGATATTAATTCCAAAAGCCTACAGAAATATCGGAGGGTATAGTTGAATAATTTTTTCAAATAATTTGACGAAATATATTTCAAACTCTTGTCGTTTTGAGCCAATAAAAGGAGAAAAGTGAACTTTTATAAAGACGGAATCAGGAGGCAGTTCAAAGTGCTGCTACCTGTTGAGGTAGTTGACAACAAGTCCTACTACGCCATCTGTTACAACATGCCCTTCCACTCTATCTGTCAGCCAGATCCCGAACTACAACCAGTTCTCCCGCTAACCCCAATTTTTGTTGTTTTCGTGTTGTTACTATTCTGTATTAATAAAACGAAGAAAATGAGATGTGCGTGAGTAGTTTTGAAGAATTCTTACGTTATTCCACGCCACATATTTCTAACTCAAGCTGTTTAGTAACAGTAACAGCAGAACAACTGCTTTGCGAAAGTCGTTGGTAAGTTGTTTGTTGGCGAATGAAAAGTGCGTTGTCAAGCAAGTTTCCCGTATTACTTTAATTTCCATTCTTAACATATTAACTGTAACATCCAAAGTGTGATAAGAACTACAATTACCGTCTCGCAAATGTTAACCCGAATTCGTTGTCTGTAATAAATAAAAAATAGGTAACAAATGTTTTTTTTTTTTTTTCAAGGTTTTCTGTTTTTACTTTTAAAACCTACAAATTTTTTTAGACAGCTGTGAGTCTATAAATACCTTAAAATTTGTTCAGCATTAAAATGGAAAGTGAATTAGCTGATGGCGAAAGGATACATAAACGAAAAGTAAACATTGGCGCTACTTTCGTCGAACTGTCAAAACCTGTCAACTTACATGAGACAGACCATAGGTGGGAACCATGCTCTTTATTAGTGGGTGGAGAAAATACCAGTAGAGAGGGGGCTATAAAACTCCGTAGTAACGAAAGCACGAAGGGTTTTGTCATCGTCTCGAGTTACTTATAGAACATAGGACGTCAGTTGAACACTAAAATGCGCTTAGAATAGCTCATTTCGTTACGGAAACAAAAATTTGAGTAATAACGAATATTGTTGTCGACAGGAAACGAAAAAAATAACTTAGAATAGGTCCCTTGGTACCTATAATGTTCCCTCGCCCCGGTCCCCGCTCCAGATGGCTCAGGTGACGTGGTAGGAGGTAGCAGTAAGACTGCTGCCTAGTCACGTCCCATTATTACATCGATCTTGAAAAAGCAAGTTTGGTTATAGATTGAACGAGACTTTGTTATACCCCCGGCCAGTCTGTTACGTAATGTAAGTGGATTGTAAGCCTGAAATAGCCCGTGATTTTAAAACGCCAAAGGTCTGGGTAAAGCGCTGCCTGCAGTGAAATGATGTGATGGTGACTCAATGAACATAAGTTGTTATAGTTCATAAGTTATTAATTAGTTATTCCATCAAAATCGACCGGTTTTCACAATATACTGAGGCGTTGTGTAGCACTCGATACTGAGACCGCTGGCAGCAGCACATTTATAAATACTAATTTGGCAGTAACAGTGAACCATGGCTAGTATTTATATTTTACGCTAATATAAATTAATATAATATAAATATGAGGGCGGAATTTTATTAAAAACTTGAAAATTAAAACTTTACAAAGTGTTTTGCGTAATAATGGAGACAGTGTTGCTATCTTTGGGTGGAGAAATCTCCGACTCCGCGAGCTCGACGCCTTAATTATAATTAGGTATTTCAGTCAAATTATTATCGATATTGTGGTCAGGAAACCATAAAATACCCCGAAAATGTAGGGGGAAAAAAAAACAATTTGGTTCTTAAGCCTAAATAGGACGACAGTAATTTCCAACTGAAGAGGAAATGTTATGCAATTAAAAAAAATGTTTGCTACGATTAGTAACAAAGAAACTACTAGTAATAAAAATTAACGCCTTCCTCATTTACTAACAAAGTTTAGCAACAATGTGGTAAAGACAACAATAGGTGGTAAAGATTTAAGAGAATAATTAAATCTCTAAATCTCTATATACTAAATTGTTAGAAGATGAAAGATTTTATGATTACAGAAAATTTAATAATGTGTAACTAGAAGAACTGTCCCTGACGTAATAAATAAAAAATATAATGGATAAACATACCACAGCCGACACAGCAGCAACAGACAGAAGGAACAGGAACCTTTTCATGTTCTGAAAATAAAAAAACAGATCAAATTAGTTAAAGCATTTTCAGTGACGCCAAATATAATTTAGATCAATCATTTGTTACACACAACAGCAAAGCTATAAGGATGAAATGTGTACAAAAGCTTCAACGTCACGCACAATTCTGCAGCTGACAAAAAAAAGAGAAATAGTTTTTTTATATAGAAGCGTTGCTACACCCGCACAACGTCGCGGCACAACTAAAGACGAAGGAAATACGCCGCNCGACCCGCCTTAACGTGACTTGAAGTGGTGACCTTATATCCTTATAGCACGCTGATGCGTATGCAAGGAACATGCGCGTCTAACGACAACTCTGAAGTTTCTGTATCCCAATAGAAAACTTAGCAACTCAAACTGATTCTGACGATACACGTTTTGGTCATTTTCACGCAAAAATTTTTTAGTTTAAATGCAAACAGGGAATTTGTCTTTGGGCAAGAAACGTTTCTTAAATGCTTTTCGTGTTTACACAACACTAAAAAAATATCCAACCATTTTTTAATAAAGTGTTTCTACAACACACTTTCTGCGGCAGCCAGACGAATTCCTCAAGGCCATATTTCACGATAATTTTTCATTTCATTATCTGGAAGAGATTTATAAAAGAACCACATAAATATAAATATTAGTTCTCAAAATATACCATCAAAAATTCGAAAATTTCGGAATATGGGAGCCCAAGTTTCTATACCCTTAATTTACTTTGCCAACTTAAAGCTGCACGAACCCACGAGAATACGAAAGAGTAACAGATCCCACTTGGTTTTCGAGGCAAGCCTTTACTTCTCAGTATTGCCTAATAACCACATCTCCATCAGTGCGAGTAAAGAACTGTATGTAGCCAATGCATTACATCTGAGTTTTGTACGGAAACCATGTAGGTAAGGCGTGCACCATGTTTACAAGTACAAGGAGAGGGGATGCCGGTAGTTAACGGGAGGTCAAGGCCTCTCGTAACTTCAACGTAACCAACACGCAAACAATGCGCTAATCGTTTAAGAATCTCGTTTTTCTTCTCAACCAAGATGCGTAACAAATGTGGCTCGCATCTCCATCGCAAAAGTCAGTAAGAATTGTGAATACGTGCGAGTACATGCGCATTACAGTTACTATCACAAAAATAGTATAGTATTTTAAAATATTGCTCAATTTTTTTTATGATAACAAATAGGAAAGATGTTTTCCACAATCGCGGTGCATACGTTATTTGCAAAACGTGCAGAATGTTGAACTTCAGTGATACTGGTGTTGACTGTAAGGAACCAAAAGACCATTCGTCGGCGCTTGAATTGCGTTGCAGTGTGTTTGAAATACGGGTTTTTTTTTTCCTTTTCGAAACCAATAGACGTGTTATACCGATGTAAGAACAGAAAACCTACTTCAAACGAGGTACGNCACGTTTTTTTTTCCTTTTCGAAACCAATAGACGTGTTATACCGATGTAAGAACAGAAAACCTACTTCAAACGAGGTACGAATAGTATTCTGAATACATCAAGCACATTATAAATGCTATTTCCGAACCCACCAAAATAGATAAAAACTGTTTTTCACACTACTATATCTCATAATATACTAGTCGGGAACATGCAAAATAATTATAGGGACTTGCACTGAACTTTGGTTAATACTTCCCGCCAATCAAAGCATAGGGTCAACGCTCAAAGTCCCATAGGTATCCGCAGTNCCCATAATATACTGGTAGGGAACACGCAAAATAATTATAGGGACTTGCACTGAACTTTGGTTCATACTTCCCGCCAATCAAAGTATAGGGTCACCGCTCAAAGTCCCATAGGTATCCGCAGTACGACGGAAACACTGCACGCCAGTCCAGAGCCTTGCGCATAGGAGTGATAGGTCACTAGGTACGCGTGTCAGTGTCGCCCTTATCGCTCGCTTGATTCTGAGGCCGTGTCCGAAATGACAAATTCGTTATTTTGTAATTTGTCATTTCGTAAGTTTCAATTAGGACGTTGTCGACAGTCACTTGTTTAGCACTCCCGGCAACGCATTTTTACAAAATAATAGCGAAAACATTTTTTAGCATTTTGCATTTTTGCTAACATCCACTACATAAAAATACGAAATACGAAATACCAAATACGTCACTATTTGTGTATACAAAATTGGGTAACGCGGTCATTTTGTCAACAAAATCTGCTATTTCGGACACGGCCTGAGCTTCAAACGCGCTAAGAAGCTCCAAGTAGGCGACGTCCTTAAAAATAACTTTGAAAAAACAGCATGGATACTTTTCTTTAGTAAACGAAATAATAGGAAATTATTGACTACTGTTGACGAGAGTATACTACATCGTCAACAGTAGTCAATGATTTTTTTTTTACTAACTACTCTAAAACTAAGTGTTATGTAAGCCCGCGGTAGGGACGGGAGTTAAGTGCGTCTCAGGGCTAAGCCCCATACCCCTACAAGGAAGGGAGTATCATGCNGTGACGCCCTTAGAAATAAAACTTTAGAAATAACTTTGAAAAAGCAGTATGGATACTTTTCTTTAGTAAACGAAATGATAGTAAATTATGTCGTGTTAATAGTGAAAGCAGAGACGATGTAGTGTACTCTCGTCAACAGTAGTCAATGCCTTTGAAAATCTCAAGAAGTATGAGTCCCTTCCCTCCCCCCCCTCCTTTTTTTCTTCATGCCCTCGCGGTCTGTCTGATGGATGCACTCCCGTGTACCGTTACACTGCACGAGTATTATCACCGCGTATCAGTGGCATTCAGCGACACAGTGGCAAATTACGAGCCATCACTCGCGTAATTACCAAGCTCGGCTGTCGTCTCTGCAATGTGAAACTTTTTAATCGTAAAGCATGAAATGATTCCTTGTGCGACTCGAAGCTAATACATCCGTAGGTGGCGTTTGACAGAGTTGCGGCACGAACTGCAGGAAGGTCGACTTTAAATAATTACAGTAAGTACGAGAACGGAATGATCCTGCAACAATTTCCTTGGTTTTAACGGTTTTTGAATACAAGAAGCAATGGAGAAATGCACATATCGTGCAGACGGCTTCTAGAGTATAGACCCACTAAGGGACTCAGTAAGGATAGCACTTTCACACATCGTTTACCATTTTACTGTCGAGCAATAAAAGTTAAGCTAAGCATACGAGGTTGGGTTCAGAAATTCAGCAATATAACTACGAAGTTTGAAATTGTTCCCGACCTCAGTATTTANGCAGAGAGGGGGAGGGAACTTTCCTTCAATTGGCGCTGGGTTTAACCAGAGTTACACTTGCGCATCACTCTGGCGGGGGGAGAGCGCAATTGGGCAGGTCCCCCAGTAGTCAATGGCTTTGAAAATCTCAAGAAGTATGAGTCCCTTCCCTCCCCCCTCCTCCCTTTTTTCTTCATGCCCTCGCGGTCTGTCTGATGGATGCACTCCCGTGTACCGTTACACTGCACGAGTATTATCACCGCGTATCAGCGACATTCAGCGACACAGGGGCAAATTACGAGCCATCACTCGCGTAATTACCAAGCTCGGCTGTCGTCTCTGCAATGTGAAACTTTTTAATCGTAAAGCATGAAATGATTCCTTGTGCGACTCGAAGCTAATACATCCGTAGGTGGCGTTTGACAGAGTTGCGGCACGAACTGCAGGAAGGTCGACTTTAAATAATTACAGTAAGTACGAGAACGGAATGATCCTGCAACAATTTCCTTGGTTTTAACGGTTTTTGAATACAAGAAGCAATGGAGAAATGCACATATCGTGCAGACGGCTTCTAGAGTATAGACCCACTAAGGGACTCAGTAAGGATAGCACTTTCACACATCGTTTACCATTTTACTGTCGAGCAATAAAAGTTAAGCTAAGCATACGAGGTTGGGTTCAGAAATTCAGCAATATAACTACGAAGTTTGAAATTGTTCCCGACCTCAGTATTTACACGAACTGTACGGTCCACAATCTGTATATTTGGTGCAGAAACGAGACCAGAAATAAATGAAGGAGGAAAAGTTTGAAAGTAAAAAAAAAAATGCAGTGTGTGTTTTTGACTGATACAGTATCGTTCTATAGAGAAGCTGCTGAACAAAATACAATCCACAAAAGAGGGGAAACAGTCTGGCTATCTTTCTAGACTTCCTTTACTAACGGGGAAAATGTGAAAGGAGGTGTAAGACGAATTATACTGACAATGTCCTGTGGCTTCGTTCAAAAGCAGCATTTTACACTATTTATAACGCCTACTTAAATAGTTCGGTATCTTTAACCCACTCAGTCACATATTAGTACAAGTACATGTGTTGCAATCACGTAATTTTTTTGTATGCGCTGTACTTGTGTTCGTTATTTTTTCTTGCAAACAGTGAACAACAATATGCTGCGTGCTCGATGATGTACACCATTTACAGTAAGCATAGCACTTTTAAAATCCCTGTTTAAGCACATTNGTACATTGTATATTATTCCACCATATGTAAAATTAACACTACACTGCCTTGGGCTTGATAACTTTTTTAGTGCATCGATTTATAGAAGCAAATATTTTACAAATTTTTCTTATCCTCACATATATATATGTTAAAAACAGAAAGTAAAAGAAAATATTTTAGTATTCAATGTTTACTAAATACATGGAACTACTTTTCCTTCGTCGTTGTCATCTTTACTGGGTTGAGTTGAGTCGAGAGATTTGGGCGGCTCTTAACAACGAAGTCTTGAGATCCGATGAGGGTGAAATGAGGTGAGAATGGAGCAGCGCCGGAATGTAAGGACGGGGGATATGGGAGATCCGCGAGAAAGCCCGCCGACCAGCGGCATCGTCCAGCAATATTCCTACTTGCGACAATCTGGGAGTGACCCGGCCGGGGATTGAACCTGGTTCGCCTTGGTGGGAGGCGAGCCGTCTAACCGCTCAGCCACCGCGGCCCCATTAATATTTAATATTCAGTTCACAACTGATGTGATATAATGTCGCCGTTAAGTCAGCAGAAAAACCAACGATGCCTCGTTAGCATATCCATGAGGATGTTGCCCTCAAAGAAAGAAGAATCCGTTATGCTGGCGTTGGCCGAGATACACTCGGGCAAAGTCTTCAACTGTTATCATCGATGTGAACGCGGCGTAGAAACTTCCACAAATCAGGTTAGCCACGAGGGAGACAGAACACCGCAATAGTCCATTCGCGGTTACTTCCAACTCTACTGAAGTCCTGCTAAAGTTCTACTTCTAGGATATTCCTCCGCCTCTCACAAACAAAGCTTAACCGAGTCTAGAAAATTACAACCAAAGGACAACACACTGCATTCGTGCGCACTCAGTTTAATGATATTTTGCACACCAACTATTTCTTACTAGGCATTACAAACACACCTATTTTCTCCTCTCGTTTTTATTCATATTAATTATAAATAAAATATTATAATGTATAGATAAAATATAAGTAGATGTACAATTTAACCGAAAATAAGATATGTTTATGTTAACGCAAGTATAAAATGCTTGTGATACATTACATATTTAGGAAATAACCAACTACGTAATAGATGGGGTGATTTCTCAAAGGTTTGATTCGAAAAGTGTGAAGAAACGGCGAACAGTCTATATCATGCTGTGTACAGTACAGGTCATAAGTCTCAGTCAAGTGCAACGTGTCCACGGATCCTAGACAACGTGTCCACGGATCCTAGACACAGTGACTGAACGGGTTAAGAGAGACATAGAATGGTAGCCACTTACTTTTGACCAGTGAGATGGCATGTCTCAGCATTTCTTGAAGTGCGCGACAAAATCTAAAACTAGTGTTTCTGGAGAACGTTATCCGCGGTGCTGCCACCTACACTGAACATGCTAAGATGTCTCCGCAATGGACGTGGTGCGTGCCTTCAAGAGGCAGGGCCGCACCCCCTACGGCTTCGGGGTTAAGCCGAACTCAGCTAGCCATAAAAAACGGCCCTTTTAGAGGTCGCAGTGTTAGGTGGGACACCCTGTATGTATGGCCTGTAGTATCAGAGTAAATAAGGCCACAGACACGAAGTGGCATGACGGTTCCTTTTACGTGAACTTGGTGACAGCCTTTGAGAGGCTACTGCATGCTGCACCACACAGGCCAACAAAATGGCGTCACTGGTCGCAAAATGTTGGAACGCCACTCGTCAATCAGTGTCTGGTAACCTACTCGCCAGCCGGCAGCCTAGCAAATAGGGAACCTTTCGTAGCATGTAATATCCAATCAGATAAAAGGCCCGTTCCCAGAGACTCGTGCAGCAAATCAGAGAACGGTCACTGCTACATCGAATGAAACGCCATGCCATTTCGTATTCGCGTACGTATCTACAATGTGACAGAACTTTGCGAGAAGGGGACTGACTAGAATCGCCACTGGCATGCAGAAAGTGCAATAAAGGTTCGCCTGTTAGTTTTTTTTTTTTTTTGTGGGATCTGTACGAAAGAAAAACATCATACGAATGCCCGGAGGTGAGAGTTAAATTTCCAAAATGTTGCTGGCCAGTGATGCCATTTTGCTGGCATGTGCGGCTGCATTTCGCGGTAAATGCGGCTCTGTATTCTTAAGTAATCTGTGCTTGTATGCCGTCTACACTATTACAATGCGATATTGTAGGGTGTCTATTCATAACGCATATGTATTTAGACTGGCTAGGAACAAGAGGTCTGTATTTAATATGGCTAATGTTGATCAACACAGTTTCCCCCTTCCCCCGCCCAAAAAATAATCAAAGCCGAGTAACATGTGAAAAGTTGCCAAATTATAGTCCGGTGCCGTTTAAAAGTTTTGACCAGTGTTACAACAGTGGGAGTAACGTTGACAATACATTGAACTACAATTTTTATAGCACTAAACAAAGTTTTTCTATCAATGGTGGAGGTTGTAAGAGTTAAACCAATTTTAAGTAGGTTAAATTTAGGCGATTGTAACTGTAGTACGTTTTTGGATTGAACTGTAAGAAAACTAAATCAGAAAAGTTGAAAACGAAAAGTACGGCTCGGAAGAGACTATTTTTTTGTAGGGGAAAAATAAAGCAATTCGCTGTTCGTGCAAGAAAGAAGACCCATGCCTAGAGACACTGGAAAATAGCAAAAAAAGTTTTTGAGCTAACGTAGTTTTCAAAATAGCGTAGTGTCCTGATGATGTATTTTTTACTTAGCATGGCACTGTAGACCAACCATAAAGGTTAATTCAGTGTTAGGAATGTCATAATTATCATTGGCCCACACAAATGGGAAATGTACGTTCATGCGCACACAACCAAAAGCGAAANGTTAGGAATGTCATAATTATCATTGGCCCACACAAATGGGAAATGTACGTTCATGCGCACACAACCAAAAGCGAAAGAACATTTTTTTCTGCAGGTTCACAATACCTAGTCAAGTTTTTTCTCACGATAAACTATCGTTGTTACGCCGAGTATAGCAACTTGATCCGCTCACGAAAACGATTTTGTTTATAGAACGGTGTGTGTGTGCTCGCCGCATTGCTTCCCTTGCTGTCTTCCAGGAAACAGCACTCTGACGTCAGTCTGACTCGCGAGGCCTACTGACTAACACGATTAGTAGAACCGCCTGTTTTTCGCGGAAAGATTTACGCGAAGGCTAGACTCCAATGTCCTAAGGCGCACCTGCAGTTTTCCTCTCGTTGTTGGCCACGTGTCTTTGTCGGGAGACGGTTCCTTACCTGACTGGGCCAATCAGAATTAGGTAACTCCGACAATGATTGCCCGTGATTCGCGGGCAGAAACCGGCAATGCGTGACAGTCAAAATCATCCAATCACGAAAGTGGACCTGAGATCTAGTATTTTGGAGTACATCTTTTCGCGAAAAACAGATGGCCCGGCCCTACAGATCAGAAATGTGCGTGCCACAGTTTCCCGCCCCGCCCCTGGCATTNGCCCTACAGATCAGAAATGTGCGTGCCACAGTTTCCCGCCCCGCCCCTGGCATTGGGGTTGGTGGGGGAATTACGGTGCGAATTTCTGTTACTGATGTCTACAGACAACCGATTTCCTCCAAAAAAAATTTCATTAAATTATTTTTGAATGTATTTATTTTAAAGGTAGTGCCTAACTCTTTCAAACAAAAACATATTCAACGAAAATTTCTCAGAGAATACTGCCACGTTCAAAAATTAACAAAAAAAAAAACGTAAGATTTATTGAAATTTAGAAATTAAAATATTAAACATAAAAATTGGCTAGATTTCTTAACGTACCAGTATAACTAAAAAAAAATTTAAAAATCACGCAGAATAATGATTTTCTTTACTAATTCATTGAGAAAGAAATTATTAAACATTGATTCCCCATTTAAACTCTGTGACTGCAGGCTGGTAGGTCCCTTATGGCCGCCTGGGTAGGCCGCCGGACGGTGTACAGAGCTCCAGCAGAAAACGTTTTATTAAAAAACCGTCCAACGTGTAAGCATTTAAAAAACGTTACACGTCTGTATACGTTTTTCAGTTCCTCCATTCCTCTCTAAAGCATGTTTTTGTGATAGTGAAAATGGCACGATAGGTGTTTTCACCGTCATTTTTAGGAATAAAAACCTTCAGGTACAAAACATTGATAAAGGAATAGGGACGTGCATAAAACCTTTATTTTTTTATTACGTCATAAAATTGTAGGGTCTACGCTTAAAGTATTACAGAGGCGCGTTATCGACGNCAAACCTTTATTTTTTTATTACGTCATAAAATTGTAGGGTCTACGCTTAAAGTATTACAGAGGCGCGTTATCGACGGCAAGACTGCACGCCAGTTCAGTGCTTCGCGCGTAGAGGCAATGAGAGAGTTGATGCGCATGTCTCGGTCGTCCCTATCGCTCCCATGCTTTCAGGCCTCAGACGTGCAAAATTGCTTCAGCCCGGCGACCACCTTAAGGGAAAGAAATGAAGAGATTTGAGCGGCTCTTAATATCGAGGTCTTGAGAGCTGATGAGGGTGAAGCGAGGTGAGTATGGAGCAGCGCCGGAATGCAAGGGCGGGGGAAACGGGAGATTCCCGATAAAACCATATACCGCTGGTGGGCACCAGCNGGAGCAGCGCCGGAATGCAAGGGCGGGGGAAACGGGAGATTCCCGATAAAACCATATACCGCTGGTGGGCACCAGCGGTATCACCCCAATACTATTCCCACATGCGACCCTGCCGGGAATCGAACCCGGTTGGCCTAAGTGGGAGGCGAGTAGTGTAACCACTGCACCACCGTGACTCCTATGAATAAAATGATATAGTCAATGGCAATGACCAGTATATTTATTANGGAGCAGCGCCGGAATGCAAGGGCGGGGGAAACGGGAGATTCCCGATAAAACCATATACCGCTGGTGGGCACCAGCAGTATCACCCCGATACTATTCCCACATGCGACCCTGCCGGGAATCGAACCCGGTTGGCCTAAGTGGGAGGCGAGCAGTGTAACCACTGCACCACCGTGACTCCTATGAATAAAATGATATAGTCAATGGCAATGACCAGTATATTTATTAATTTAAAATTGTGGTCTTTGAAAAGTATTGATTACTATTGTGAAATGTCAGCAAGCCTAAGATCACGCTGGTCTGCACGAGACATTCTGAGGAATACCGGAACTGATTTGTCCATCGCGTCAGGGCAGACTCGACCTTGATTTGATTCATTTCACTATTCAAATTTATAGAAATGAGTCTTTCACAATCCAGTTTTCCATTAATATTTTAGAAAATAATTCAAAATATGGAGTTTTTTTAATATCATATTTTGGCACCAATTTTACGTAATTATGACTATTTGGAAACTTACAATCTAAAAAATTTCACGGCCGGGGGGAGGGGGGTCCAGACCGCCACTTCCATATGGCCATCCGCTATTCTTTAACGCTGTGCACACACTAATGACGANCATCCGCTATTCTTTAACGCTGTGCACACACTAATGACGACGGCTGCGCATGCCTGTGGTAATAACGCACATTTGTGCTCCAATGTATATAAAAAGACACACTGACTTCAGTACTAATACATTTCAACAACACACGCGGAATTACTACCTTCCTTAAGCCCCTGGAACACTGTCAAATTTTTTCGTAAAACTTCCCGCCACATTCCCGCCGGAGTTCCACAAGGCTCGGTCCTCAGCCCACTCCACATCGCCGACTTGAAAGTCCTGCCCTCCACCCACGTCGTTCAGTGCGCTGACGACACATGCCTCCTCTCTTCGTCTGCCCTAGAAAACCTCATCAGTGACCGCCTCAGTCGCGGCCTCACCTCACTAAATCATCAACTTCGCGCCCTTGGCATCGGGCTGAATCACTCCAAGTCCACCTCCATTCTCTTTTCACGACATCGCACTCCTGGGAACCTCCTACCCAGAATCGCCACCACCCCCATCCCCTGGTCACCTACCCTTAGGTACCTGGGAGTCATATTCGACTCACACTTCAATTTCATCCCACACCTCGGTTCTGTCACCACAAAAGCACGCACCGCCATGATTCACCTCGCCCGGGTTCTTCGCCCATCCTCGGGAACTCCCCCCGAGGTTCGTGTCCAGGTATTCCGTAAATTAATTCTCCCCATTCTCACTTACGCCTGCCCAGCCTGGACTCACGTCACCACTCACGCACTCCGTCCACCCACTCACATTTTCTTCCGCTCACTTCGTCTCATTTCGTGCACACCACCGCTCACCTCCTTCATTTCTACGTCACCCTCGCCAACCTCACCGACAACTCATTCCTGCTCTCGCCACCTCGACAGTCCTCTCATTCGTCAACTCGCCAGCCCCATTCCACCCACCTCATTACCTCGCCGCCCGTTGCTCGCTACTCAGCACCTTCGAAGAGATGCCGCCCTCGTCAATCCAGAGGAAGACGACCCCAGGTGACGACGGCTCCGACCAAGGCTGACGTAGCACTGGACCATCCATCATGCCACTCCTCATTACCCCTAATCACAATTTGATCTTCGCCCCCAAAAGTAACAAATTTTCATGCATCACCTCTACACTTCGCCCATACCTGACTGCCTCTTCACGCATGCCGGAACGCCTTATAACCGGCATGCTCCCCCTTCTAAACACTTACCTCACTCACCAAGATACAAGTCACAACGCCCATCATCTTGCAAACTAGCCCGAAAGAACCTCCTGGTCGGAAGGGCAACATTACATACAAACGTAAGTTTCAGGGTACACACTTTCTACGCGTAACAAAAAAAAAAATATATATATTGTCCCCGAACTTTAAAATAAACAGTTGCATCATGACGTCACAAAATGAGAGCCAATCACAAACAGCGTTTCATCTCGATCCTAGTTCCGAACCGAGATCAGGAGATCTACGATCGGAACTCGGCAGTTCACGTTGGTGCAACACTCGT
>NQII01003628.1:85164-156581 GCA_002778355.1 Clitarchus hookeri | reverse complement strand
GCACGAGAGATGGGACACAGCATCTCCGAGGTAGCGATAACATTTGGATGTTCGCGTACGACCATTTCACGAGTGTACCGTGAATATCGGGAAGCCGGTAAAACATCACATCTTCCGACATCGCTGCGGCCGGAAAAAGATCGTGAAAGAACGGGACAAACGACGACTGACGAGAATTAGTAAACGTGACAGACGTACAACCCTTTCTCAAATTGGCGCAGATTGGATTTGTGGACTGCACTGCAGGATTCATGGTGTGAATTGCCTCCTGCATACCTTCAGACATTGGTCGAGTCCATGCCACGTCGTCTTGCAGCACTTCTGCGTGCTCGGGGGGCCCTGCACGATATTAGGAAGGTGTACNGGTCGAGTCCATGCCACGTCGTCTTGCAGCACTTCTGCGTGCTCGGGGGGCCCTGCACGATATTAGGAAGGTGTACCAGTTTTTTTGGTTCTTCAGTGTATTTTGCTTAAAACACTGAGATAGTCTGGAGCAAAGAAACGAATTAATTAATTAATTTTTCTGGAAGTTTGAAAGTTTAATTGCTAGACATAAAGTTAATGAATCACTCCAGTCACGAGAGGCTAGTGTTGCTGAAGCAACAGATAAAATCATGTCTGCAAATTTACACATTTCCTGTCTGAAAAAATAAATTTTACAAGAATTCTAATTAAATTTTACAATTTCTTACATCTATGCTGAGTAATTATTTCACTATTAAGAATATGTTTGCCTTAGTGATATTTTTTATTAATTTTTTTTTTCATAAGAGTTGTGTTGTATTATTTGCGAGTGTTCATCTGTCACACACGTAAGTTGTTACATCTATTATTGCCTGTTCATGGTAAAGTGAGCAGTTTTGAGACCCTAGTTACTTTTTCCTTTTAGCCATTTTTATCATCTAGCCATCTTTTAAATAAATATTGTCATGTAAGTAATAAACACAGTGTGTATATTCCACCGAACTCTGAAGTTAACGTCTAAGGCTAAAATAACATACATTTNATGTAAGTAATAAACACAGTGTGTATATTCCACCGAACTCTGAAGTTAACGTCTAAGGCTAAAATAACATACATTTCTTGACTACTATTCCAAATGGGAGGACTTTGAAAAGTGCTAACTTTACCATGAATAGCCTGTACACATCACTTAAGGATAGCGGAACTGTTAGTTGTTACATCTGGCACCATACGTAGGGCCTAATTATCTACATCCACACACGTATACGTAACTTGTGAAGTTGCAGTTATGAAGATAATAATTTATGTGGAAGCTATTTGAGTATGAATGCTATTTTAAGTGGCATTAAATTTCAATGTGTAGGAAGAATGTCTGATAAATAAAATTTGAATTTAGCAAAGAAGTGAAAATAAATTGCAACATTCTTATCATNAGTGTAGGAAGAATGTCTGATAAATAAAATTTGAATTTAGCAAAGAAGTGAAAATAAATTGCAACATTCTTATCATTTCTTCTTGTAATTGACTGCATGGAAACACAGCAGCAGTATATATCTTCGAAAATAAATATTAAATAAAAATTCAGATTAGATCCAGTAGAAAAATTTGACTGTGTGGCACATTTTCAAACGCATTCAAGACTACTTGACAGAATTCGTTGGAAGGAAAATTTTTATGGCCGTAATTCGTCTTTAAATTTTGTCAAATATATTTGAAGGCGAAAATTCGACAATGTGACAAGGTCTTTATGACTATTTTCGTTAAATTGCTGCCAACTGAACTGGGAGCCTGCTTGTACGTATTTATGGGCAGTGATTTTTTTCAGAGGTTGATTTCAAAAGTGCTCACTTAACTATGAACAACATTTACCAATGATAGACGGCACACCGATAACAGAGTTGCAATGTTCACAACCAAACACAAGCTCCATTTTGTAGCATGAGTTGAAGATGTATGGTACGTGTAGTATGTTTACCCAGCACTCGAAACTCAACGACTATGGACACAGCCGCTGTTATCAGCTGACTGTACATGAAGTACGAGTATTATCGAGCACAAATCTTCACTATGAGTGATGTATTTGACAAGCATGAGGGTACAAAAAAATACAAACATTTTACATATGAAATACTGCACAAGTAGTATGATTACGTTCCTTCTGGGACAATGCATTTTTAATGGGAGCTGTGTGGCTGTAGCTGCGGCAATCTTCGGCTCGACTCAGAGAAGGAGGGGGAGGAGGACTCGGAAGCCGTTGACTCGGGTTTGTTAAACGTACCCTAAGGTGTTCGGCAGTTACGCCCACTAATTTCTCAAGCATATGTTTGTTTCTGGTAGCCATATTGGTTTTATAGGCATAGGTTATATTAAAATGTAAATATTTTTGTTTTGTACGTGTTATTCTTTAAATTAAAAATAAACATCATATATGAAATGATGCGGAGCATTTTTCATTCCTCTATTTCATTATCCAGTATATTCCTCAATTCCATTCCTCAATTTATGGTGCGATTGCTATAGTTTCCGTCTTTTTGTTGAAGAGTGCGCTGGTAACTCATGTTTTCAGCATGTTCTACTAGAGTGCGCTGATGAGGAAAATACGATGTCACATTGCTCGCTCGTGATTGGCTGTTGGTCATGTGACATCTCGGGCTCTGGGGTATATAAGGCGGGCAGATTCGCGCATNAGTATTATCGAGCACAAATCTTCACTATGAGTGATGTATTTGACAAGCATGAGGGTACAAAAAAATACAAACATTTCACATATGAAATACTGCACAAGTAGTATGATTACGTTCCTTCTGGGACAATGCATTTTTAATGGGAGCTGTGTGGCTGTAGCTGCGGCAATCTTCGGCTCGACTCAGAGAAGGAGGGGGAGGGGGACTCGGAAGCCGTCGACTCGGGTTTGTCAAACGTACCCTAAGGTGTTCGGCAGTTACGCCCACTAATTTCTCAAGCATATGTTTGTTTCTGGTAGCCATATTGGTTTTATAGGCATAGGTTATATTAAAATGTAAATATTTTTGTTTTGTACGTGTTATTCTTTAAATTAAAAATAAACATCATATATGAAATGATGCGGAGCATTTTTCATTCCTCTATTTCATTATCCAGTATATTCCTCAATTCCATTCCTCAATTTATGGTGCGATTGCTATAGTTTCCGTCTTTTTGTTGAAGAGTGCGCTGGTAACTCATGTTTTCAGCATGTTCTACTAGAGTGCGCTGATGAGGAAAATACGATGTCACATTGCTCGCTCGTGATTGGCTGTTGGTCATGTGACATCTCGGGCTCTGGGGTATATAAGGCGGGCAGATTCGCGCATTGTCTAAATTCTCTCCTGACCTTAGCGTTCAGTTCGGTAGCTCCTTTTTTATGTTCGGCTCTTCCATCAAATTTTGTGGGGAATTATCGAGCATGCTCGTAATTACGCGTTTATTCCATTTTGGATGGTGCAGAAACCTTACAGCTTTAAATTATCAGAAAAATTAGATTTTTTTTAAATTTACCCTACAGATATATAGTCGAAGNGCAGAAACCTTACAGCTTTAAATTATCAGAAAAATTAGATTTTTTTTAAATTTACCCTACAGATATATAGTCGAAGCGTGCATTTAATGGTGTGCCTGCGAGCGGCATCCCAACTTCGTATTCAGCTGTACGATCGCTGGCCCCAGATGAGCTGCCTATATGGCCATTGATGCCATTCACAGAAGCCTCGTCGGCATCTTCAATTACATCGGTGCCATCCACTGCGCCGTTATGTCGTTACCCATGTCGCTTGTGCAATAAAGCATTCATGTTCATCCACGATGCCAACCAAGTGTCAAAATGTAGCCAAATTGAGGCGCGATCAAATGTTTTCGCAACTTACGTACTCGTATATTACATTTAGATTCCCTTTTTTCCAATAAAAGTAGCCACTAAAGCTTTGATTTTTCATCTTAAATGTTATCACCCTGTTCATTTCTCAGGAAGAAGGTTCTCACTGTATGGTGATAAAGTATGTTCGCAACGTTTACAACAAGACCTGAATTTNTTCATTTCTCAGGAAGAAGGTTCTCACTGTATGGTGATAAAGTATGTTCGCAACGTTTACAACAAGACCTGAATTTATTCATTAAAGTGGCCCTAAAACATTTATAATAAAGAGTTAATTATTTAGAGTAATAATAATAAACATCATTATTGNATTCATTAAAGTGGCCCTAAAACATTTATAATAAAGAGTTAATTATTTAGAGTAATAATAATAAACATCATTATTGTTACGAATACTGGTGAGCTAACTCGTCAGGTTAGGAGCGTAGCTTAATTTTGTTATTTGTAGCAGAATTTCCAAACGCACTTAGCCGACATGCCGTTCTTTATTTAGGTTGGCAACACTGACGATAGACTGGACAGGTGGTAACGCACAGTCCAACGTTTTCTCGTAAACGAGCACGTGATTNGGTTGGCAACACTGACGATAGACTGGACAGGTGGTAACGCACAGTCCAACGTTTTCTCGTAAACGAGCACGTGATTCAACCAGGGGCCATGATTCACTAGTGGCTGCGAGAGTCATCCGCAACTGATGAACTTGTTACTGGGAATGTCCAACGGTCACGCTCGCTAAGGCGCTACCACACTGTGTCAGAGTGGAGAATGAGAGAATTGGGCGGCTCTTAACAGCGAGGTCTTCAGAGCCGATGAGGGTGGAGAGAGGTGAGTATGGAGCAGCGCCGGAATGAAAGGACGGGATAAATGAGNGGTTGGCAACACTGACGATAGACTGGACAGGTGGTAACGCACAGTCCAACGTTTTCTCGTAAACGAGCACGTGATTTAACCAGGGGCCATGATTCACTAGTGGCTGCGAGAGTCATCCGCAACTGATGAACTTGTTACTGGGAATGTCCAACGGTCACGCTCGCTAAGGCGCTACCACACTGTGTCAGAGTGGAGAATGAGAGAATTGGGCGGCTCTTAACAGCGAGGTCTTCAGAGCCGATGAGGGTGGAGAGAGGTGAGTATGGAGCAGCGCCGGAATGAAAGGACGGGATAAATGAGAGATCCCCGAGAAAACGCTCCGACCAGCGGCATCGTCCGGCACGATTCCCGAGTACGGAAGCGACCCCGTAGGGAAAGGAACCCGGTTCGCCTCTTGGTGGGTGACGAGTTGGCTAACCACTACACCACCGCAGCCCCCAAGAGTCCAGCAGAGCCACCAGAACCAGTGCAATGTAAAACCACAAGAATTNNNNGGGGGGGGGGGGGGTACACTGAGACGAAATGATGTAGCAGTATCCTTTGATGTGGACGTGCCCTTTTTCGTACAGGCTGCGCGAAGCTCTGGGAACTGGCCGTATGTCTGATTGGCTACTGCGTGCTGCGAAAGGTTCCTTATTGGCTGGGCTGCCGGCTGACGAGTAGGTTACCAGGCGCTGATTGGCGAACAGCATTCCAACATTTTGCTGGCCAGCGACGCCATACTGCTGGCATGCGTGGCTGTAGTTCGCGGTTTAAGAGGCAGTTCTACCTCTGTATTATTAACACTTATAACACTATGCCCGAGCGTAACTCGGGGCTGCACTAAAAGGAAAAATTCTCTGCTACTGGAAACCAAATTCGTACGTATGTAGTTTAATTTTTTTGTTTACGTTTGTCAGGATCTTGAAAGAACTTTACAGCACATCAACACTTATTATGGTGAATAAAAATTGTAATTACTTTATAACAACTTAAATGAACAATATACATGTTACTTATTCAAGGATATTTGATTGGCAGACTCCCAACTCGGCACTCCATAGGCTGAGAGCCAGCCAGGAATATACTGAATTCAGTGGAGTAAACGTGTCGAATGTGGTACGAACCAGAAGTGCGAAAGCTGAGACCAACATAGATTTCGTTCCTATAATGGTGGATTTATGTGACAGAATTCTAGCTTTCCTTGAGTGCCAGTAAATGTGTAGGTAAAGTCCATTCGCGGTTACATCCAACTTCTCTGAAGCCCTCCTAAAGTTCTACTTGCGGAATATTCTTCCGCCTCGTGCAAACAAAGCACAGAAAATTACATCAGAGAGCCAACGTACCGCATTCGTGCGCACTCAGCGTAGTGATATTTCGCATAAGAACTATTTCTTGCCAAGCGTTACCAACACACCTCTTTTTCCTTGTCTTAATTCCCATTAATTATAAATGAAGTATTATAATTTATAGATAAAATATAANCCAACACACCTCTTTTTCCTTGTCTTAATTCCCATTAATTATAAATGAAGTATTATAATTTATAGATAAAATATAAGTACGAGTTAAATTTAACCAAAAATAAGGCACTTTAATGTTAATGCAAGTATAAAACGCTTGCTTTACATGACACATGTAGGAAGCAACCAATCACGTCATACATGGGGTAGTTTTTTTTTTCAAAGGTTTGATTCAAAAAGTGGTAGTAAACCGCGAGTAGACTATACAGAGTGGACAGTGGCTATTCCAGGCGNATGGGAACCTGTTTGTCTGGGTTTATTACGTAACGCTGCTCGAGGTAACATTCTGGGAAAGGAAGATGTATTGGAGGGTGACGCGGTGACTGGAAGCTGACTGCCTCCACAGCGAGGTTCACACGTTCAACATCAGCGACCCGTCGACCACTCTGGCTCGCGGACTCAATATTTCATCTCCAATTATTTCTATTAAATATACACCATTGTACACAATTGCCTAATTTTAGATTTTCAACATCGTGTCTTTTTCCTTTTTCCACAGGCAAGGTTTTATAACCCCGCACTCCTACAAAACCTAAGAATTTTTAGCATCTTCTAATATTGGTTCCAGTTTATTTTTCTTTCCTACTCATAGTGTTTTTCCAACGAACCCTGCAGTGCACATAAATAGGTTCTATATTCTAATTATTCTTCAAGGCATAATAATTTTTATGATACTGGAATTTTCACATATTGCCATTATGTCACTATTGGAAAAAAAGTCCGTAAAATTACGGAAAATACGGGTTACAAATTATCCAGACATCTGCGTTAAATCACGGTCAATTATTTTTTTCAATAACGTTATCTCAGTAAATTTCACATTATAAAAAGGGTAACAAAAAAAAGTTTACTTTCGTTATGTGGGTGATTCACAGTGTATAAAAGTGACCTTAAGAAATTTGTCCGGTGACGGGATTTGAACCCGGAAAAAATCTCGGGATTTGAACACGGATAAAATTTCTAGTTTTGTAAATACAGAATTTATATAGAATAATGCATGTACCTCTTTGTTTCTAGTCATGTTAGTATGTGTGCGATTTTTTTTTTTTTACAAATAGGGATAAGAAAAAGTTTTGCTTACGTAATGTATTTCACTGTGTATGACAGAGAAATTAAACATATTTTGTCGTGTAGTGGGATTTGAACACGAATCGAAAAATTAACAATCAATAACTCGAACCATTCACCTACCGCACTTTTACACGAAGTATTTTGTAAAAATGAATTTTACATGAAAGTGACGAACGCGCCTGCCTTAGTTTCAAGTCGTGTTAGAACGCTTGCTCTATTTGCGGTTTATAAAACGAGGTTACGGAAAAATTGTTTTATTTTCGTTATGTGCGTGTTTCACTGTGTATACAGAAGGTTTTGTCCTGTAGCGGAGTTTGAACAAGATTCAATTGAATTAGCACTCCATGAGTGGTTCGCCACTCACCTGCTACTATTTTACACCAAGTAGTATTGTGAAGATGGGGTTTTATACGCTTCAGGTATCATCTCCATTCTTCTTGTCTCAAAATCGAAGCCATAAGAATACGAAGAGCTTCCGTATTTTATATTTACGGAGCTCATTTCCGTTATTCGTCATTACGGAGTGCCTTCCCGTAAATTAACTCTACATCTCCGTAAACGTTTCCGTAAATCCACAGAAATTTCTAACAGTTGTGCAATACTCGTAATATTTACGGGGTCCTCGTGAGGTACGGAATGCATTGTGCCGTCACAGCACAGATACTTGTTATTTTAATAAGTGCTTAAAACATTAAAAACATGNCCAACACACCTCTTTTTCCTTGTCTTAATTCCCATTAATTATAAATGAAGTATTATAATTTATAGATAAAATATAATTACGAGTTAAATTTAACCAAAAATAAGGCACTTTAATGTTAATGCAAGTATAAAACGCTTGCTTTACATGACACATGTAGGAAGCAACCAATCACGTCATACATGGGGTGGTTTTTTTTTTTCAAAGGTTTGATTCAAAAAGTGGTAGTAAACCGCGAGTAGACTTTACAGAGTGGACAGTGACTATTCCAGGCACTTCCATACATGCTCACGTAACTCCGTGGCCATGTGTTGCCATGGCATTGACTGGCCGAGCTGCGGCGGCAGACACATGGGAACCTGTTTGTCTGGACATTAGCATTATTACGCAACGCTGTTTATTACGTAACGCTGCTCGAGGTAACATTCTGGGAAAGGAAGATGTATTAGAGGGTGACGCGGTGACTGGAAGCTGACTGCCTCCACAGCGAGGTTCACACGATCAACATCAGCAACCCGTCGACCACTCTGGCTCGCGGACTCAATATTTCATCTCCAATTATTTCTATTAAATATACACCATTGTACACAATTGCTTAATTTTAGATTTTCAACATCGTGTCTTTTTCCTTTTTCCACAGGCAAGGTTTTATAACCCTGTACTTCAACAAAATCTTGGAATTTTTAGCATCTTCTAATATTGGTTCCAGTTTATTTTTCTTTCCTACTCATAGTGTTTTTCCAACGAACCCTGCAGTGCACATAAATAAGTTCTATATTCTAATTATTCTTCAAGGCATAATCATTTTTATGATACTGGAATTTTCACATACTGCCATTATGTCACTATTGGAAAAAAAAGTCCGTAAAATTACGGAAAATACGGGTTACAAATTATCCAGACATCTGCGTTAAATCACGGTCTATTATTTTTTTCAATAACGTTATCTCAGTAAATTTCGCATTATAAAAAGGGTAAAAAAAAAAGTTTACTTTCGTTATGTGCGTGTTTCACTGTGTATACAGAAGGTTTTGACCTGTAGCGGAGTTTGAACAAGATTCAATTGAATTGGCGCTCCATGAGTGGTTCGCCACTCACCTGCTACTATTTTACACCAAGTAGTATTGTGAAGATGGGATTTTGTACGCTTCAGGTATCATCGGCATTGTTCATGTCTCAAAATCGAAGTCATAAGAATACGAAGAGCTTCCGTATTTTATATTTACGGAGCTCATTTCCGTTATTCGTTATTACGGAGTGCCTTCCCGTAAATTAACTCTACATCTCCGTAAACGTTTCCGTAAATCCACAGAAATTTCTAACAGTTGTGCAATACTCGTAATATTTACGGGGTCCTCGTGAGGTACGGAATGCATTGTGTCGTCACAGCGCAGATACTGATTATTTTAAGTGCTTAAAGCATTAAAAGCATGGATATGTCATCTACAGGATGGAAATGAACTCGACCGACAAACTTCCGCAGATAATTCCTCTTCAAAAAAAAAAGTAGAAAAAATATATATACATACATACACGACCTATAGCCTAAGCCCATTCCGGAAGGGTGTGACCACCCTTGAAAGTGTAGTTGAAGCTGAAGTTTATTGCTCGTGACACTACAACCACAATGAGAGACAAATCTGTGAATTTATGGATAATGCATTATTGAACGACGACGTGCGCACCATAATTAATTGGGCGCGGTTATCAACACCCTTCCATAAAAACGGATGGGTTGGAATCCCATATGTGAATTTAAAATTGTAACAGTCCGATATTTTAGGTTTCTTATTGCAACTTAGTAATCTACCGTACATGGTAAATGAAAAAAGCCATCTTGTGCTTTTTACACCAAACGCCGCCGTTTTCGAGAAATTAATGCATTATGGTTAACACTGCAATTGTTGCAATTCATTATGCGTTAATTTCTCGAAGCCGATGGTATGTAAGGTTAAATCTCAAGGCGAACATTTTTTTATATGTATTGTCGATTATTAATCCGTCGGGAACTACCCAAAAATCCGTTTTTACGGACGGGGTTGAGTTTTTTTTTTAAATTCTAATAGACACGACTGCTTACAATAAGACTTACATGACAACAAATAAGGCCGCTTAAGGGAAATCAGTGCCTGCCATCTAGGATTTTTAGAATTTTCGCAAAGATTTTGTACTGAATTTTATTGAGGGACAGAACAACCCCTGTAGATTTTATGAAGTTTACATTGCTTGACTACAGTGGCTAGTTTAACTGCTGTAGTCGCCCGCAAGAAAAAATAATTCTTCCCAGCTGTTAGAAGTTAAAAATTAATCATGACAGTGAAAAAATAACTTGATAAAGCGTGAGAAGATATTATTTATGCTGTGTCGTGCAAAACATTTCGTTAGGCAAACTTAAATGTAAGTTACGACGAAAAATGGATAAATCCAAGATGGCTGGGACTGCTCCCCCCTTAACCCGCGGAAGCCGCTGGCACGTTTTACCTGGTCCTATAATGTGAATGAAGAGCCGCGTATATTTCCCCACTTGATCAGGGTCAACGTGTGACTTAACAAAGCTGAAGCTAAGTGAGACAGGCAGCGCTACCTATCTGAAACAGGTCATTCCTGGCCAGGCACTCGACCGGCTACGTATCGTACAACATAGCCCATTCTGACGCAGATTGCGTACATTACGCACGTGTAGGTAATTATTGGTCTGTGCAGTACACTGCGAAGCTCAGTGACTCACCTGTGGGTAAATGATTCGGAAACCGTCTTACTGGTCTAAGTCACAATTGGTTCTTATTACTGTATCCGAACATATAGCCTACAGCTCACTGGCTGAGACAGCGAAACAAGTGGTGTATCCACTTAACTACAGCGCGCATCGTCAAATTTCTTGTTTGTGGCACCTGAAACCATAAATTAAAGTGAGCCAGAAAGGGTTAAAATAAATCTTTTGCGTGCTGGCAGCTCAGTTGATGAGGTGAGCGACAAAATTTACCGCTTCCGATCAAAATCACACGGTAAAAAATTAAGTTGTTTGAACACGAAACCTCAGAAAAAAAAAAGGTATATTACAGATATGTGTAATTATTAGTAAACAGGATTCGTTGTCGCACACTTACGCTGAACAAAAGGCGCCCCTAGGTAGAAGAAATAACTGAATTCCCCTTTATAAATTACACAGTAGTACATACATCCTTATATAGCCAAATACAATTCAAACGAGTGAACCAAGGCGTTTTTTTTCGTATGAAGTTGTGTGTAAGTGCAATGTCACTGTAAATGCTATAAACTTAAGTGAAAAAAAAAAGTTAGCATTTACTTATTGATTCAAAAACTATTGAAACCCGAAGCTACACAAAATATTCCCAGTTTGGGATTTTGCATAAAATTATGTCCCTAGAAAAATCTGCCGCCCTTGCAGGTGTCTACTACCTGTTTCATATAACTTGACAAGATCATGACAGTGAGTGGCAAATTGATGTAACCGAAACAAACAATGTGTAATTTACAAAATCCTGTATCAACTGATCCACGAACGAACAAAAGTTAATATTACGTTGGCTTTTCTGAGTGCACTGCCGACGCACATTAGACCAGCAGAAAATACGCGATAACAAAGAGTTCCTGGATTAATTCATACATTTTATTTTACATGGTCATAAAACAGCAGTTTTTAGTGTTAGAAACTAAACTTCGTACTAAAGTAGAAATGTATGGGTTTTCAAAATGAAAGGCACATTAAAACGATCCGTATCCAAATGAAACACAATTTAAAAACCTTTTTTCACGTCTTAATCGCCCCTCTCCAACCCCGCTTTCCTTACGTGTTTGATATTAATTCAAAAGCATACAGAAATATTTCATAATATTGTTGAATTATGTTTCTAATGATTTGACGAAACATATTTAAAATGCGTGTCGTTTCGAGCCAGTAATAGAAGAACAGACAACTTTAAAAAGACGCGATCTATAGAGCAAAGCAAGCGGCTCAGACCTCGCTCTGATATGTTGTGTCCGCCATCTATCGGATCTTTTCCGAAGCATTACCAGCCAGAAAAGAATAGCGTTCGTGTGTAATATATTATAAATATCCGAACAGATACCAATAGTTTTATTTTTTGCAAGCTCTGCATAATTTTTAAAGTAACATATATATCGCGTACAGCAATTTTGAGTACTAGTAATTTCTATTAGGCAGTTCGTCTACGTAAATTATACGCCGTATTGTTATCCGAAAACCCCATTTTTTTGTTTCCGAAGAGTGGGACACGCGTGAATAGTTTTTAAGCAATTCTAATGTTATTCCACATCACATATTTCCAACTCGAATATAATAGCTATAACGTCCAACGTGTGATAATAGCTACAACTACTGTCTCGCAAATGTTAACCCAAATTCACTGTCTCGGACAAATTAAAAAAAGAGTTAGCAAATATTAAATTTTTTGCAAGGTTTATATTTTTACTTTTATAACCTTCTAATTTTTTTTAGACAGACGTCAGTCTAAAATACGTTAACATTTGTTTAGCATTACAGTACAACAGCAAGTGTATTAGCTGGCAGCGTGTTGATAAAAATACAGCATCCACTTGACACACCAGCTGATGGCGAAAGGATACATAAACGAAAAGTAAACATTGGCACTACTTTCGTCGAACTGTAAGAATCTGGCCAACTTATATGAGACAGAGTATACCTAAGGGTACTAAGGCTTCTGGAAACTTGTTTCAAGAGTATTTCCATGTAGTAAGAATGTTGCATGTCTGGGCGTTTTTAATGTTATGGTAGGAACTGATATCGAAATAATTTGAAAACTGAAACTGTTAAACTAATGGAAATCTTTATAAGTTTTCAAGTTATTTCGATATCAGATCCTATGGTAAAATAAAAGAAGCCCGGACAGGCCAACTATACATATGAAAGTAATAACAACACGGAAATACTTTTGCAACAAGTTTCCATATTGTTTTGTAAAGGAAAAAAAATGTTGATAGTACCTGCATTATTATTCGTCGAATTTATAGCTTGTGCTGGTAAAAGTATAAAAATGACAGTGCCTGCATAGTTGTTCGTTGTGTTGCGAGCAATACAGCAAGATGACCGCACATAGTCCATTCACGGTTACTTCCAACTTTTCTGAAGCCTTGCCAAAGTTCTACTTCCGGGATATTCCTCCGCCTCATGCAAACAAAGCTTAGAAAATTAAACAGAACAGCGCGCACCCGTGCGCGCTCAGTGTAATAATATTTTGCATAAGAAATATTTCTCACTAGGCATTAACCAACACACCTATTTCCTCGCGGTTTTATTCATAGTATTTAAAAATTAAATGCTATAATTTATAGATCAAATATGAGCAACAGTTCAATTCAACCTAAATAAGATACTGTTACGTTAACAAAAGTATAAAACGCTTGTGGTACAGAAATATTTAGGAAACAACCAAACACGTCATATATGGGGTGATTTTTCAAAGGTTTGATTCAGAAAAGCGTGGAGAAGCCGCGAATGGCCTAGATACAAATGTCTATGACGTTACACTCGCGAGCCGCCTGGAGAACGCGTGCGTGCTTTTTTTATAAGATAATTAATTGCGCAAACGCGTAGTGCTTTATGTTAACACCGTGCATCTAAACAAATGAGAAGGCAGGCGACACGGCAGGTAGGGCAGGGCCTTAATGTGCTTCTCGCGTGCTAGCGCTCGGTACGGATGATTCTGGTATGCGATCAAACTGGTACGGCAGAGAGGCTGATGCCTCGGGACACTGCCCAGAACCGCCATCGCACTTGCATGCAATACGCGACCGCTACAGCTGCTCGCCACTACACATACTAGCTGTGCCCGGCCACTACACAATTACTGTTTAGGTTTTTCTTTAATATCGTTGAATCTTACTTAGTGTTAATCTTCTATACTCTATACATGTTATAAAACTCAACGTTTAGGTGAATTGAATGGTAAAAACACTTATTAGTATTTTTCTGTTAAAGATCTAAAAAAACTCCTGCTACCGCGGAGTTTTTTTAGATCTTTTTATTCTACATAATTATTTACTACATGATATTGTTCCATCTTTAACTGTTTAGACAGCGTATTGCAAGAGAGGGCGCTGGCGGCAAACTTTTTTCCTGACTTGATTCACTATTGTCGTTTGTAAATTTTTTGAGATATTTTCTGGTAATAAAAAGTAGCCTATGTCACTTCCCGGCCCTCCAACTATCTCTGTACAAAAAATCACGTCGATATATTGCTNGGTAATAAAAAGTAGCCTATGTCACTTCCCGGCCCTCCAACTATCTCTGTACAAAAAATCACGTCGATATATTGCTCCGTTGCGACGCAAAAGAAGGACAAACAAACAAACACACTTTCGCATTTATAATATTAGTTAGGATACTTGTACGAAACACGGCCCAACTTGTAGACATTAGGTCTACTTACGAGTACTATTTCCTTGCAGAAAATTTTTTAGATCCCATATTTTTTACACAGTGGCATATCAAAATCGCAATTTTAGTGTTTTTGGGACGTACAGTTAAAAAAACTAACTCACCGAAATTAGATAATTCACATTGAAAGAAGATACCATTTGTTACTTCCAGGTATCTTTAAATTCACAGTTAGAAATGTTTTCAAATAATTAAAAACTGCACAAATATAAGAAAAGGCATATATATATATATATATATATATATATATATAATAGATTTTGCTAAGCATGCCTTAGGATGAAAGAAGACGATGGCCCTGTCATACCGTCAAATTGTTCCGACAAACTGCTTCAAACAAATTTCGTCAAAGAAAGTTGGAAGGTTGTGACGACCGAAACGTCAATAGCGCCGCAATGGTTGTCTAGAAAAGTTGGATGACTCCAATTTNATATATATATATATATATATATATATATAATAGATTTTGCTAAGCATGCCTTAGGATGAAAGAAGACGATGGCCCTGTCATACCGTCAAATTGTTCCGACAAACTGCTTCAAACAAATTTCGTCAAAGAAAGTTGGAAGGTTGTGACGACCGAAACGTCAATAGCGCCGCAATGGTTATCTAGAAAAGTTGGATGACTCCAATTTCCATCAAACATGTTGTGTATTGTAGCATTTCTAAAAAAATGTTGGTGCTTGATAAATTCAACGAATAAGAACACTGCACATCAGTAACGGTGATTTCCAACCGCACGAAACTTTAAAATGGCGAACAATACGTATAGTCTATTCGCGGTTTCTTCACACTTCTTGAATCAAACCTTTGAAAAAAACACCCTATGTATGACGTGTTTGATTGCTTCCTAAATATGTAATGTATAACAAGTGTTTTATACATGTGCCAACATTAAAAATTTTTTGTTAAATTTAACTTATACTTGATCTATCAATTATTATATTTCATTTGTAACTAATATGAATAAAGACAGAGAGGAAATAGATCTGTTGGTAATTCCTAGTAAATAGTTCTTAAACAAAAAATTATTACACTGAGCGCGCACGGATGCGCTGTCTTGTTTAATTTTCTAAGCTTTGTTTGCATGAGGCGGAGGAATATCCGGGAAGTAGAACTTTGGCAGGCCTTAGGAAAAATTGGAAGTAAACGTGAATGGACTACAGAAACGAAATAGATTATGGAGATGATTTGTATAATATCTGACAGGGTACGAAAGCTATTGGAAGCGCAAACTTTCAACTTGGTGCAATTAAAATTAAATTAGAAACGAAAAAAGGCCCATATCATGTAATTTTTAAATAAAATTTCCTGTAATGGGGCGCATGATAACACAACAGTGACACGTTTTTAATTAAGTTTAAAGAAAATCAAGACTACGTCCGTCAAATAAAATAAATGAACAGTTGGCAGGTTTACAAAAGTAATCATGATCATTAGACCAACTTTGTTGCCGACGTCCCGTGGCGCAGTCTATTAATGCGCAGCCGGTTTGGAGTGTGGGAGGTTCTGGGTTAGAATCCCAGGAAAGGCATGGGTATTAGTTAAAGTTAGGTCATAAGTTAGTTTGTAAGGTGTACCTTGATAAGCCTTCAGGCACAACACCAGGGGACGTTAATAAGCCCTTTCCAATACAATATAATCCACTTCGTTTGATGGAAAAATTTGACGGCCGTATTTGGTCTTCAGATTTAATAGTGAAATGTGTTAGAAAGAAAGAAAGTTGGCAGCGTGACAGGGGCGTTGTCCTGGGGACTCAGGCAGGGGTAGTGGGCGGAAGGCGAGGGTTATCGACCCCAGCTGACGTCGGACGTGATGAATAATGGTCATGCAGGCCTTTCCAACCGCCGCGCCGAGGACATACCTTTGGCAATCAATTACATTAGCTTTACACGCAATATACAGCCAATCGCTGCCCTTGTGGGCTAGCACAGGCTTCGCGGGATCGTCTTTTGTAAAAGTTCAGTGGCTGGTACCTGCGAACAAATTTTTACGAGAATTATCTAATGTCTGTACCGACTACTACGTAAATGTGCCCAACCAAAAAAAATAAGTGCAGTACTACACCAAACCACATCATGCATAGGTCAGAAAGAGTCCGGAACTGTATACTTACTGAGTGGTGGCTTGTGGACAGAAGCGAAACTAGGCGTAGGCGTAGACGTACTCACGGGGTGTGCCCAGACACATCCTAGTGACAGGAATATTCTTCCTGTTTTGAATTGAAATCTCGTTATAAAACATGGTTTAGGTGTCAGGATAATCTTTACAAGCGAAGTAACTATCTACGATATGTATTTTTTATGTATAGTTGTCACTCAACAATTTCAGTTTGTATTTTCAAATTTAAATTTGGTTTTCATAGATTTATTCTGTGCAGAGAATTTCCTTATTTCCTTGAAATTTTGTTTTAATATGTTTTCTATAACTACAGTAAATTTAAGTAATTGAAGTTATTGTATTAGTGATTTCATTTCACTTTTCAGATCAAAAACTTGTTTCACAATTAACGTTTTTGTGTCAATATTTTAGGGAATTTTTGCGAAATGTGGTTTTATTTTACGGCGGTTCCCACGGCAAGGGCGTGCGTATACAATACCTCATCGACTCCAAACTAGAGTGCAAGCTTTTCAACAGCAACACGCCTGCGCCGTCCTGCGCTACCTTTGAGTGGTCTCTACTTCGGCGCTGCCTACGCGGGTTCGACTCAGTCGTGTCCCCTCCCCTCTTCTATTCCTTCAACCTCTATGCCTTACCCCTCCGGTTTCCAAGCACATGCGTATTCGATGCTTCTGTACTTGAGAGTTTTTTAATTGTCTGAGCTCTGGGCTCTCTGCTGCGTGGCGCCGTCGCTTAACGACGTACACTACTTAGGTATCGTGCTTTAACGGGCGTCGCTAACTTTAAGGTAGGTCATGGGTGCTGTGTTTGACCTTGTAGTAACGTTTGAGAGTGTTTAATATGATGTGTGCAGGTTAGGGCTTAGTGATTTTAGGGAGCTTCTGTGTAGTTGGCTTAACTTTTAAATTGCATTTTTGGTCGCCGCTCAAAATTTAGTTCCGGTAAGCCGCTTCATGGCATGCTGTCTGGATTTTCACTTGTCATTTTTTTTTTATTGCATTCTTGTTGGGAAGTTTGTGCATAGTAACGATGGTTGAATGGATCTTGGTGTGTGTTGCCCTTGATTGTACCTGATCTTAACACTGCATTCTTTGACTTTCGGGCCAGTTCCTCTTTAAGTGATCCCTTTTTTGATTTAGCATTGATATTACTATACAGGATGATTTTAAAATCAGCATTGAGGGGTGGTAGAGCTCACTAAAACAAACAATCATTGTATAGGAATATATGGGCGGGAGTGACGCGTTGAGGCACAAAACAAAAAAACATAACACATTAACGGAAACATAAAATGTTCATTAGCAGCATACTTAACGAGTGATTCCGTACAGAAAATGTTAAAACAGTTGCTGGAAATGCATCCACCAACAGTCACGCATGCTTGGCGACCTCTACATATGGCGTGATTGGCTGACAATGGTGGCGTGCGTGAAATACCCGGCGTATTTGAATCTGTTCGCCAATCACTCCACCGACGCTACCAAGTTTGCATTGCTGTCGGTGGTAGTAATTTTGAGCAGTTATTATAAACATTGCTGTAAAAAGGCATTTAGCCGCGACGTTGTAAATAAACAATGTGTTGCATTTCATGTGTTATTTTTGTGTGTGTGCCTTAACGCTTCACTCCCGCCCATATGTCCCTAAATAATAATTGTTTGTTTTATGAGCTCTACCACCCCTCAATGTTTGTCCCATGATTTTAGAATCACCCTGTATATACATGAACCCTAGTATTAAGCTTTAAAGTAATCCTTGCAGTTGTTTTTTTAACTATTCCACGTAAACCTATGTGCTTTAGCTTTAATGTACTATGGCGGAGTATTTTCTTTTAATATGCATTCTTCTATTGTTTTTTAAATTAATTTCATTTCATCGTGTACCATTTTTTAATGCCTCTCTCACTGTGAGTTGGGAGGCTTTGATTGGCCGGATAGGTGCCCTACCATTTCGAGGCATTGTGTATTGTTGTTATTTTAACTTCACTTTTGGATTGTAAAATATTCGTTAGTATTATAATATTGCCCCTTTTCTAGTCAAATTAAATGGTATGGTAATTTGGTGGTAATTATTGCGTGTGGTTTTTCGCTTTGTATTCTTATATATAATGTATATTTTGAGTAAGGTCAAATGTATGAAATTATAAGCATTAAATGTGAGTTACTTTATTTGGTAGTGTCTTAATTTAATTTGTTACTTGACAATGTTAAGTTTCAGTGGTTAACACGCCACACGCCTATATGAGGCTTTCAGCAGTGACCCTATCATTTTATGGCGTGGTAATAAATGACAAGGTATGTTGCACGTCTCTGTACTACTACGAAGACTGAGTAATGGTATTTTCATAATTAAGGGGCCCGCTGCCTGGCGCTCGAACTGCGTTGCAGTAGAGCACACNAGTAATGGTATTTTCATAATTAAGGGGCCCGCTGCCTGGCGCTCGAACTGCGTTGCAGTAGAGCACACGCCGCCTGGCTGGCGCTCGAACTGCGTTGCAGTAGAGCACACGCCTCCTGCCTGGCGCTCGAACTGCGTTGCAGTAGAGCACACGCCGCCTGCCTGGCGCTCGAACTGCGTTGCAGTAGAGNTCTCGTTATAAAACATGGTTTAGGTGTCAGGATAATCTTTACAAGCGAAGTAACTATCTACGATATGTATTTTTTAATGTATAGTTGTCACTCAACAATTTCAGTTTGTATTTTCAAATTTAAATTTGGTTTTCATAGATTTATTCTGTGCAGAGAATTTCCTTATTTCCTTGAAATTTTGTTTTAATATGTTTTCTATAACTACAGTAAATTTAAGTAATTGAAGTTATTGTATTAGTGATTTCATTTCACTTTTCAGATCAAAAACTTGTTTCACAATTAACGTTTTTGTGTCAATATTTTAGGGAATTTTTGCGAAATGTGGTTTTATTTTACGGCGGTTCCCACGGCAAGGGCGTGCGTATACAATACCTCATCGACTCCAAACTAGAGTGCAAGCTTTTCAACAGCAACACGCCTGCGCCGTCCTGCGCTACCTTTGAGTGGTCTCTACTTCGGCGCTGCCTACGCGGGTTCGACTCAGTCGTGTCCCCTCCCCTCTTCTATTCCTTCAACCTCTATGCCTTACCCCTCCGGTTTCCAAGCACATGCGTATTCGATGCTTCTGTACTTGAGAGTTTTTTAATTGTCTGAGCTCTGGGCTCTCTGCTGCGTGGCGCCGTCGCTTAACGACGTACACTACTTAGGTATCGTGCTTTAACGGGCGTCGCTAACTCTAAGGTAAGTCATGGGTGAGGTGTTTGACCTTGTAGTAACGTTTGAGAGTGTTTAATATGATGTGTGCAGGTTAGGGTTCAGTGATTTTAGGGAGCTTCTGTGCAGTTGGCTTAACTTTTAAATTGCATTTTTGGTCGCCGCTCAAAATTTAATTTCGGTAAGCCGCTTCATGGCATGCTGTCTGGATTTTCACTTGTCATTTTTTTTTTATTGAATTCTTGTTGGGAAGTTTGTGCATAGTAACGATGCTTGAATGGATCTTGATGTGTGTTGCCCTTGATTGTACCTGATTTTAACACTGCATTCTTTGACTTTCGGGCCAGTTCCTCTTTAAGTGATCCCTTTTTTGGATTTGATATTGATATTACTATACAAGATGATTTTAAAATCATGGGACAAACATTGAGGGGTGGTAGAACTCACTAAAACAAACGATTATTGTATAGGAATATATGGGCGGGAGTGACGCGTTGAGGCACAAAACAAAAAAAAACATAACACATTAACGGAAACATAAAATGCTCATTAGCAGCATACTTAACGAGTTATTCCGTACAGAAAATGTTAAAACAGTTGCTGGAAATGCATCCACCAACAGTCACGCATGCTTGGCGACCTCTACATATGGC
The DNA here is from genome assembly GCA_002778355.1 of Clitarchus hookeri. NCBI lineage: Eukaryota > Metazoa > Arthropoda > Insecta > Phasmatodea > Phasmatidae > Clitarchus > Clitarchus hookeri. Next base: position 136,133 of record NQII01003628.1, on the reverse strand, counting down.
GTGATTGGCTGACAATGGTGGCGTGCGTGAAATACCCGGCGTATTTGAATCTGTTCGCCAATCACTCCACCGACGCTACCAAGCTTGCATTACTGTCGGTGGAAGCAACTTTGAGCAATTATTATAAACATTGCTGTAAAAAGGCATTTAGCGGCGACGTTGTAAATAAACAATGTGTTGCATTTCATGTGTTATTTTTGTGTTTGTGCCTCAACTTTTCACTCCCGCCCATATGTCCCTAAATAATCATTGTTTGTTTTAGTGAGCTCCACCACCCCTCAATGTTTGTCCCAAGATTTTAGAATCAACCTGTATATACATGAACCCTAGTATTAAGCTTTAAAGTAATCCTTGCAGTTGTTTTTTAATTATTCCACGTAAATATGTGTGTTTTAGCTTACTGTACTATGGCGGAGTATTTTCTTTTAATATGCATTCTTCGTTTGTTTTTTTTAATTCATTTCATTTCATCATGTACCATTTTTTAATGCCTCTCTCACTGTGAGTTGGGAGGCTTTGATTGGCCGGACAGGTGCCCTCCCATCTCGAGGCAATGTGTATTGTTGTTATTTTAACTTCTGAAAACCTAACATTTTATAAGCAATCATAATATTATAACGCCCTTTTCTAGTCAAATTAAATGGTGTGGTAATTTGGTGGTAATTATTGCGTGTGGTTTTTCGCTTTGTATTCTTATATATAATGTATATTTTGAGTAAGGTCAAATGTATGAAATGATAAGCATTAAATGTGAGTTACTTTATTTGGTGATGTCTTAATTTTATTTGTTACTTGACAATGTTAAGTTTCAGTGGTTAACACGCCACACGCCTATATGAGGCTTTCAGCAGTGACCTTATCATTTTATGACGTGGTAATAAATGACAAGGTATGTTGCACGTCTCTGTACTACTACAAAGACTGAGTAATGGTATTTTCATAATTAAGGGGCCCGCTGCCTGGCGCTCGAACTGCGTTGCAGTAGAGCACACGCCGCCTGCCTGGCGCTCGAACTGCGTTGCAGTAGAGCACACGCCGCCTGCCGATTGCTTCCAAGACATCGCGCAATTAGAAACACCATTCAAGAGCTCCAACATACTGTAGCTCCCCGAGTATGCTCTTTTCTTTACAAGGAAATCGTGAACGTACACTTACATTTTTTGATACATCATTTCGTTCTATGGTAGTAATTTGTTTTAACAGGCACCGTTCATAAATGACATTTACTTTGGGGAAGAGGAAAGTCCTCGCTATGGTGACGAGATGATTACCTTGTAGACACGCACATTTTACATTCACAGTTTAGGAATGTATCCTCGCCAGCAGCCTGAGGGGCTTTACAAGCATGATATACCTGCAAGTAGTGTCACAAAGCACATAGTGACACTATCATAGCTACAGGAAAACTAGCAATGTGCACCTTAGTGTCCTTGGCAAGAGAGCTTCTTTGTCAACAGAATACTATGAAAAAAAAATAGTAGATCCATCAGTTGTTGATAGAAATGTCACGTAAAGACCTCAATAAAGCACCATTTTCATCTACTGGTGCATAAGTGTATTACGTACCAAGAATGAGTTACTGCTGTCGCCCTTCATGGGGGGAAAAAACCGAAGAAATCTCAGCAGAACTCGCAAAACAACACATTGTGCAATGTTATAATGTGAAGAAAGGATGCTCAGAGAAATGAAATGTTAATGCCAATGATAAGCTTTAGATGACTCGCGAAATGTATTATGACTATCGATGGAATTTCTATTCCATCGATATTCATATTAAACTATCTGGAAAATACAAAAACGGATGGGAAAAATCACGTTTCTGAAGACCTGATCTATACGACTCGTGCAACGACAACTCACTCAAAGTTTATTTGGTACCTAATCCGTATCCCACTTAACTAAAAATGACTAAAAGAGCAGTTGGAACAGATATTACAGACTGAGAACATTAAGTTTGACCAATAATTTGTTCAATCAGTCTACGAAAAAAATATAATAATAACATTGTGTGCCTATATACAATAAACATTAGATTTCCACTTTTTATAAATGTTTGGCATATTCAACAGCATTTTCAACGTATTTTTAAAATGTCATTAAAAACCATAGATCAAACTTCACATAATTTTGGTGGACACACCATACAATTGTTACCTCCTCAAATTTTGAAACGGCATTAGCTCGGGCTCTACTTTATAAAAACAATATTTTCAATTTAAAAAAAAAACAATTACATTGTACAGTAAATTGTAAATACATAAGATTATTTCAGTATTTGTGATATTGACGAATTCGAACTACTGGCGATTTTGTAAAATTTGGGGTTTGGTAATATTTACTATACGTTGTTCACGGTTATTTGAGAACTTGAAAATCCCTGTTTATGATCTACTTTCCCTCTCAATTTGTATTCTCCCGCTACGTGTAAGATTAACATTGCCTTGGACCGCCTCACTTTATTCATGCGCCATACAAACGGAAAAACAACGTAATTTTTACGGAAGTAAATACGTTAATAATATACAAATTTGTGCTCTTGTGGGTATAAAATAAAATAAAAACCTTAGACTCCAGTACCCATCAATTTACTTATTGCACTCTTAACACAACGTAAGGTCTTATACCTTTTTTTTACTAACTTGCTGCCAACTTAACTGGGAGTTTGCTGGTCAGTGTACGTGTAGTTATGGGCAGCGATTTCTTTTCTGAAAGGTTGGCTTCCAAAGTGCTTACTTTACCGCGAACAGCCTTATAACAGTAGCATCGTGCAGCCAATTGAAGCTCAAACGAAGTAACGTAGACGATTCTTTCACTTGCGTTTTCCAGTCAGTTGGCAAGTTATGTTTCGTAATCTAGCGGGGAAGTGGGACGAACGTTCGTTATCGCTAGCACACGAACACTAAGAACTATTTCCTCACCAGCCGGCTATCCTGCCACGTGTGTGTTGGAAAGTCGACCACTATCATACAGCTACCACAGAATATGTTTTTCTGCCAATAAAGCACTCGCCAATTTTTTGTCATTATAATGAAATTATTGAATAACTACGTTACATATTAACCGTTGTAGTGATGAACTATTTTAGCCAATGCAAAATACTGTCGCCAAAAAAAAAGCCTGCACTGATAACATTTTTCTTGCTCTTGGCACATAAATCGAAGTGTCCGATAGGTACGCTGATCTTACATAAATTCCGTTATTTGTGCTATGAGAGAACAAATATCTACCCTCCGAGCATGAACGACCAGATGGTGTCGAAGGGGAGGGATGAAGACTAAAAAAAGCTCCCTCCAACTAGCAATTTTTTTTCTCAGTATTTTTTTTTTATAATAGTAACGTAAAAAAAATTTCAAGACACTCATAGAGGTTTCTTTAATTTTCGCAACTGTCCAAGCACAATAGTAATTTAACGTACATCTTTATGAAAAAATGGTTGCCTGTAAAGTCGGTTTTACGGGCGAAGATTTTACGTGACAACGTAGTGCTGCGCGCGCGGCAGACCGATCATAGTTGAGTGGGAGAGAGACGCAAGGCATTCGGCGGGCCTCTCTCTCGTTCGGTGACTCATCGTAACGTTACCGAGCGTTACACTTTTTCATAAGTGACTCCCAGCCGCAACCTAATTTAAGACGTTGTCACGTCAAAAACACAATATCTGTCACTGCAACGAATATTCATTAAACATATTTTTTTAGTAATGCGAGAGCGTCTTTATTTATCAAGCGCGTTATTAATTTCCTTGTGGTTCGTCTAATTACATTTATTAATTGTAAAACTGCGACGCTAGCTCCACCGCGTCGTTCGTCTTTGGAATTGCTTCCATGCAAGGTGGCTTTCTCCTTGGCCGGCTCGGCTCCCCTCCTGTTTCCTCCCCTCATTTCCCTCCCTTGATTACCCCTCCTCGGTGACTCATCGTAACGTTACCGAGCGTTACACTTTTTCATAAGTGACTCCCAGCCCAACCTAATTTAAGACGTTGTCACGTCAAAAAATTTTACCAAATACGTCATTAAATGATTTTTATTTTATTCCCACCTCCCTCCTTTTCCTGTTTACTTTTTCCTCTTTATCTTTCTCTCTCTATGCAACGCCTGTACATCCAGGACATTTATATTTTACATGCAACATCTAACATTTCTCAAGATTGACTGTTTCAAGTTTTGAAAAGTGCTAGAATAAAATGTAAAGTTTTATCTGGAATATTTCAGGGCAGTCAAAGAGCTTGCCTTAAGCTAACTTGCGGGGAAACATGTTTCGGAACGCAGTTCACGAACACTCACATTAAAAACAAGAACATCGATCGGACACAAAAAAAAAGCACAAAAATAAGTTTCTTGCTATTCTTCACGCCAAAACTAAAATTTCCACGAAAAAACGTAACTTTCTGGTTTGTTGTACAAAACCACAAATTCACCACAAACGTATATAAATTCTGGCGTTTTTAGCAAAACAATTTCCTGTTTCATATATATATTATATAAATGACGTTTAATAATTATGACTTTATTGAAAACAGAATGCTTCATTTCTTGTACTGTCGTACACTATGATATTCAGTCTATTATCTGTGATTATGTTACCACTGTACGAAATTATTCAACGCTAGACGCTGTACAAGTGTTGCAAAACGTAATTTTTCTTTTGCATGGCCTTAACTTAATTCCAATAAGTACAAACTTTCCTTACTTATTTTTAAATACGGAAGTGACAGCTTTTATTTCTACGTCGTACTGCCTGTAACGTCATTTACTTGGACGTTTTGCCACCAAACGGAACATACAGCCCTGTAACACGAAAGCTAAATTCTGTATTACAACTATCTTTGTGTCAAGATTTTTTTCCTTCGAAGGATTTCCTTGTTGACGTAGTGAGATTACCCAGTATTCGCAAAAATTCACACCAATAGTGGAAAAGTAAGGCTCCAGTGGCGAAGTGACACAACGCTCATATAGAAACCAAAGTATTAGTAGGCACAACTAAACAATGAGAGTTGACCAAGTGATATACAGTATAGCGATACTTGCTGCAAATACACACAAACAAAACAATAAAATGAACAAAACACAGTCGCATAGCAAGTAGTTGAATTTTTGTTATTTTCTGGCGTGAGGATGTATGCGTTGTGAGTCACAGTCTACGTCAAGCACTGTACTGTACAGGTCAAAGTTACTGCCACAAAGATACGTTTCCGTTCGTAAACACGCACATCCATTTTACACGTGTTCATGTTTGACAAGTTAGCTAACATAAACAAAATCAATCCCCAAAAAATTATATTTCGTATGCGAAATCTTATGGACAAGAAACGAAACAATCCAGTTAGATTATGTCAATCATAGTATAAGATATTCACGGTACAGTGGGCACTATTGAAAGCCCTCTCATTTGGAACAACAGTCAATATATGTGTTTTATTTTAACTTTTAGACGTTAACTTCCGAGTGCTGTGCAAAATACACACACTATTTATTTCTAATATAGCAATATTTATTAAGAAAGTGGTTTTAAGGATAAAAATGGCTGAAAGAAAAAAGTTAACTGGAGCCTCAAAAGTGCTCACTTTGCCGTGAACAGCCTATGATGAGCATTTAATATGACTTAAGAAATGTGATATGCATGGTTGTAGTTATGAGTGAGTGAAGAGATTTGGGCGACTCGTAACAACGAGATCTTGAGAGCCGACGAGGGTGATTGAGGTGAGTATGGAGCAGCGCCGGAATGAAAGGGCGGAGGAAACGGGAGATCCTTGAGAAAGCCCGCCGACCAGCGGCACCGTCCGGCACGATTCCCACATGCGAAAAACCGGGCAGGGGATTGAACCCGGTTTTTCTTGGTGGGGATTGTAGTTATGGCTTGTAGCATGGCGTACCCGGCTGAAACTCTCAGGCAAAAAGAAGGGGAGGATTTCGATTTGGCCAACGCGTTAAATCAATCCCACATTATGCTGTTTCATCCAGTGGTGCCGGATATTTTTGTTTTATTCACTGCGAGAGAAAACAAAAACAACTTCCTTTCCTTTTCCTAGACAACTCAAACCCAGAGTATCAACGACAAAACAGATAAGGTATTCTTTTCTTCCTTTAAATTATTCCATAGACTAGCTATGGCCATCACAGCTACCATACAATAAAAAAAATAATTATTTATATACTATAATAACATTTAATTCGGGATCTATTTACATCCCAACAATGCCCGAAAGCTATCAGAAAGACGAATCGCAATTAATTTGACGAAGATAGTCTAAATTCGAACAAACATTTTACATTAATTACCACTGATGTACAAATTTGAATGCATAGCCACATAAATAATAATAATAATAATAATAAAAGTAATAGTAATAATAATAATAATAATAGGGCTTTCTTACAACGTTTTGAAACGGGAGAAGGAAAAACTCTACCAAGTCTGTCATTTGAGCAGGCGCCTAGGAAATTCCTACGTGACGTATTGCGGTCGGGACGAAGGTCAGTTGATAATGCAACCGTTTTCCTCGAAGCTGCCCACGGCAATCGTCAGCCATCACACGTTGCAGCCTACCAGGGTTGCCAACAAATTTCTATAAAATTTCCGTATTCAGACTGCAAAGTTCCCATACTGATCATAAAATTTCCGCACACGTAATAAGGTACTGGAAATATTTTTATAAAAATTCACTAAAATCTAAATCTACGCCAAAAGAAAGCGCAAAACACTTTACTTACCCATGAGACCATATCATTTTCACTCACACTATTTTTTATTTTTTATTTGACATAAAATACTGACTGAGCGAATAACTCATAAGAATTTATTTCACAGCATATACAAGATGGTCCGCCTAACGTGAACACTCCCAAAATTTCCGGAAAGGTTGCATGTGTGTGTGTTTGTGTGTGTGTGTGTGTGTGTGTGTATATATATATATTTGTGCAAAAATGTCTTAGGTTTTCCTTTGGAACAAGGGTTAAATATTTGATTCATGAAAGGAGGTTTACACTTGTATTTGCAGATGTAGGCGGGTCGAATATTCTGTTAGATATTTCCTCGCAAACAATTTAACATTAATTGACCAATGTGTACGTGGGTGTGGAAATGTATTTCTAAGTATATGCATCAGCGGATTAAAGGAGTCGTTCGTTGGATTACGAAGAAAATAATAATGACCCGATCCGGTATATATTCCTAGAGTTATCAGACTTGCCATCAACACATCGTGTGCGAAATGGTAGCTTTAAATACCTGTCGAATGCAAAATGGTATCTCGGTATGCCTGAAATATGCAAGAAATTGCTGACACCAAATAAATCTTTGAGCTCAATATAGTGATTGTTTTTAAGTTAATATGTACACATTTGTTTGCATTACGTGTTGCAAATTTTTTTATGTTTTTCGTTTTCGAAACGTGGATGGCTCGTGATTCTGAAAGCCCGATGCTACGGGTTCGATGTGAGAGAAAACGGCGCAACCCTTTCCTCTTATAATGAATACACATAAATATTGTTTATTCCTGACTGTATTAGATTCTCGTAAAATAGTAGCGCGATTTTAAATTATCTAAGTGGTGTGCAAGCTAAAGTAACAATAAAAATAAATTTTATACTAATTTGAGACGTAGCTAGTTGTTAGGGCAAGCGGGAACAAGAACTCGACCACGAAACCATACCGGCATTCCCCCGGAGTGATTTTTAAAATAGAAATTCGGGCCGAACGAGTCGAGTATCGAACCTGAGTCCCCTTGAACATGGTGTTGACTTGTGCGTGCAGATATCTGTGTTTATTATCCTATGAATTAAAGTTGACTTGTGTGAGAAATAAAACAAGCTGCTGGAGCGACAAGCCTNCGCGGCTGGCCGTGAGCACGAGCTCAGGTTACGACTGCACGTGTCTCTCGTTTACTTCTGTAATGGGACTCGTGACCACTTCTTTAAGTATGCTTTTGTCTTAATAGTTTTTAATGCGTCTGTCAGTCTCGCCTGCAGTTGGGATATTTCGGGCTCTGTGTGGTTGTGTGTGTGTTTAGGTGTGTGTGTGTATGTTTGACGTATGAGCAAGTGAGAATTATCGTTTCCCCCTCCCCTTATTTCTTAGTTTTACAGCATCGCCGGAATTAATAAGAAATTTCACTTTTCATTTTTATATGAAAAAAAAAAAAACAAAAAAGATTTGAGCCAAAATTTATTTACAAAAAAAATTGCACATAAAATTAATATTCTACATTCTAAAGGGATCAACATAACTCTAAAATGCCATGGTCTCCGTCATGCACTGGCTGCAATATACTCTAATATTTTCGCACTTGTGAAGTCTTATACAGTGATGGACAAAAGTATTCACCCTCTTGCATTTACAATAGTAATAGGTATAATATCCCATGTTCCGCTCATAGATACACAATTATATTACAACAGATGAAAGAATGAACGTTAACCTACGTGTCTACCCGCGACAGTTCCAGAATAAACGAGCAANTCTACCCGCAACAGTTCCAGAATAAACGAGCACGTACGCTAAAGTCTCAAATTATGATGTTGTGTCGCTGGGGATGCTTGGACAAAAGTATTCATCCGCTTGACGTTTACAAGTGTGCGTGGACTCTTTCCGCTAACACGTGTCAGTTCTGCGGCTTCAGTTGAGTTCCGTGGTCAGATAGTGAATGTTCGCCCTGCTGCAGTGGAACAGTGTCATGAGATGTGGCTAAAATCGAAGGAAACGTCCGTTGGAGAAAGGCGAACTATAACAAGACTTAGATGAAAAGGAAAACCCTTTTTCTGATATCGCAAAAATTGTTGGAAGAAATTGTTCGACGGTCAAAAGTGTATAAATATTTCAAGATCAAACAGTGCTCACCGACAAGGAAAGAAGCGGCCGTCCGCAGAACCTGTCACACGTGGAGCAGAGGTATGTGTGGATTCTATTAAAAAGAATCCAAAAACGAGTTCGTCCGACATAACAGCTCAAGCGAAGAAATATTTACAAGAACAGGTTACGTCACGGACCTTACGAAGGGTTCTCAATCGTGCAGGGTACCATGCTAGGGTCCCACGAAGGAAGCCCTACATAAATAAGACGAGCAAGACTAAGCCGCTGCAGTTTGCGAAAGAGTACGTGCAGAAGATACTGAATTCTGGAAGAAATTTTTATTTTCAGATGAAAGTAATTTCAATATTTATAGCAATGATGTTTGAATGTTGGTGTGGCGCAAGCCAAACATTGAGATTGAGCAAAAGAACTTGCAGGCCACAGTTAAACATGGAGGTGGGGGGTCATGATTTGGGGGTGCACGTGGCCTCAGGAGTGGGGGAACTGGTTTCCATCGAAGGGAATATGGACAAAATACTCTAAGACAATCTAAATAAGAGCGTACAAAAATTAGGCATTGCAAATGATTTTCACTGTCAATACGACAATGACCCCACGCATACGGCGAAAATTGTACGTCTGTGGCTGCTTTACAACACTCCACATACTTTGAAAACACATCCTCAGTCACCAGATGTTAATCCCATAGAACATATCTGTAGTGAGTTGGAGAAAAGGCTGGAAAAACACCACATCACCAGCAAACCACAACTGAAAGAGTTACTTCAGAAATAATGTAACAATAATGGCTCGAATATTACACGGAACCTTGTGCATTCCGTGCCAAAAAAACACAGCAATAATAAACAGGAAGGGTATGCAAACTAAGTATTGAGATCAATGTTAATGGTTTTGTTTTTGTCAGGGAATGGACGAATGTTTATGTCCACGCAAGAAATGTCCCTCAAGGAGACTTCGTGTATTATTTTCGTTATCTGTATAAAATACATTCATTTTCTACAATCATAAGTTTTATTTATCTATTCCTGACACCTCTGCAGACAATCACTTATTAATTATTTCCATTGTAGATAGAATATTGATATTTCGCTTACCATTCTCTTTGGACGATTACTTTTGTCCATCTCTGTATGTCTCGACGAGGTTAAAGGGTGGTGAATGAGAGCTCTATGCGCGTGTCTTTGCTGGAATTCGTATTGTGGTATAAATCTGCATGGTGGACTAGCATCTCGGGAATAAAAATATGTTTTAGTTCGCGTAATTCATAAAGAGTTAATACTATTGACACCTGCTGGATTAGAGGCCGCACAAATATAAATACACATGTTCGCATGTCACTTTTCTTTCGGCTGAAGTCACGTAGTAGTGTGTGGGAACTCAGAAGGGCCAGAAGGGGGGAGGCGGGGTTTACCGCGGAACAGATATATCTCTTAATGGAGCGAGCGCACACATATGCATGAAAATACAGACATTTGTTTGCCGAAGGTAACAGTTTTTTATGACTTTGTACTTGCGGTGGGTGTACCTTTACGCTAGTGTCTCCTCACAGTTTATAATTTTTTTCCCTGCAAAACTTACTATATGTGCATTATTTATACGTATAAAGAGTTTCATACGCTGACAATGGGTGCTAGAAAAATAGCCGCATATGGAGCAACCACATGGGTATTTTTTCCAGCTGCCTAAATCTCCTAATGTACTGATTTTAAACTTCGGAAGAAATGTTTTTATTCATGAGCGTCAATGCCTGAGTTAGGGGGGAATGCAGGAGATCCTTCACTGTGCGTATCGCATACCGCGAGGGGTAGCGAAGTGGTTTTAACTCTGTTTTTGGGTTTCTCTAACAATGATTACTTTATAAAAAGCAGCGAAACGCATCCGTACATGACACGTGATTTTTTCCAAATCAATAATTTATTTTTTTGAATAATTATGTTAATATACGTAAAATATATCGTACGTTGTTTTAGTGATGGCTAGTGTATGAAACGGCGGGCAGCGGCAATGATTGTGAGGATCTACCAAGTTTGTTCCGGTGGAGCACGCATTGCCAATCGCCGGCTCTTGGCGTCTTCCAAACACATAGGCCTACACAGGCTAATAGGGAATTACGGCAGAGTCAAGCCTTGTCGGAATTTCCTCGGACGGAATATTTCCCTCTGGCCCCACCTTAGTCCGTGCGTTTCGTACGTCTGTAGGCAATACGTCTGTTGCGTGGTGCGGTCGAGGTGCTTCCATGGACACAGCGGCAAAAAAGTGAAAACTTTCGTTTTCTCGTCTTCGTCACTGTACGAGATGACAATCTGCTTTATGGTGTACGAGTCCAACGAACGAAAACCTTGGTTGTTGCAAAACATTTCATACTTTTTTTTGTAGAGCGCCGGTTATGTTGTCTAAACACGCTCTTACCGGTACTATCGTCCTACTGCCATGTTCACTGTACAGCGCTCACCAAATGGAGTACCGAATTATCCTTTCATATCAAACAGCAACATGCAATTCATCCTGTTCGAGTAACTTAAAAAAAAAGTTCACGAAAGTTATTATTGGCGTGCCGTAGCGTACTCGTAAGATCATAACAAACATCAGCAAAATAATGACTACCCGTGCGAACTTTCCACTATGAGGAAGTTCGCTAAGTGACAACATTTCGCTTGAACAGTGATACCAAAATTCAGTCATTTAACTGACTAACTTTTCTGAATGCAAATTTTGTTGCCCCAGGAAAGTAATTCAGGAAAATGAAGATGTACATATGACTGAAGACTTTTTTTTTCCACCTTTGATTCAGTTGAAAATATTTTTGATAACATCATTAATTTCTACATTTCTTTGTCACTATTATACACGCCGGTATTTTTTTTACTGCCAAACAACTGTTCCTCCCAGTGACAACGGTTTCCCGCCGGTAACCATTACGTACGGTGCTCTGCATTAAAAATAAATGATCACACAGCAGAACCATGGCGGAACTAACGATGTTTTTTTAACCTTGAGTGTGTACCCTGTACCCCTCCCCATTTCCTTTTCCGAGCGGTACTCGGCCATCGACGCACTCATCACTGTGGCAGAGAAGCAAATGTTTGAAACAGTCTAAAAAATTGTATGGAGGAAAAATGTCCCGCCAATACTGAATTGCCTCTATAGTCAATTTCAGTACTCGCTAACATGATGGGGCCGCGGTGGCTCAGCTGTTAAGACTGCTCGCCTCCCACCACGGCGAACCGGGTTCAAATTCCCGGCCGGGCCACTCCCGGATTTTCGCAAGTGGAAATCGTGCCGGACGATGGCCCTGGTCGGCGGGTTTTTTCGGGGGCCTCCCGTTTCCACCGCCCTTTCATTCCGGCGCTGCTCCATCGCCACCTCATTTCATCATCCTCGGCTCTCAAGACCTCGTAGTTAAGAGCCGCCCAAATCTCTCTCAATTCAACTCAGCCAACATGACGGCGTATTTTACAGCAAACAACTCAGTGGCGGAATTTAAGTCTGAAAAGTTTACTGTAGTGGCATTCATTTATTTCTAAATTCATAATTCACAGCTACCGACTTTTGTATATTTTTACTAATGATCAGAACGTGTCACGCTTGTCAAGACTTTATTTCAACTGCAGTCTCTAGTTTAAGCACGGTTGCCAGATAAACTGAAAGCTAAGCCACCAAAGTCTGTATAGTATGTAGCAAAAAGTCGCCAAAGCATTATTTTAAAAAACAAAAATATATACTGAACAGAAACTGAGGTATAGTAATTTTAAAATGTGTTATTTTCGCCAAGATTTTATCAGCATGCGTTGTTAAAGTTTCGTTTTTTTTTTATCTGTTAAATGACTCGACTCTTTAGCAGAATACTTCGTGAAACTAAAATAAATATCAATCATCCTCTCCCAACACTTCTGCACTGACAGAAAGGTTTTGTTGAATCAACAAAGTTTGTTTGGCACAACCAAATTAATTGTTTGTATAGGGGCAATTAAATATTTTGTTGTTGAAACCAAATTATTTTATTGTTCTTATTTGGTTGCCCCAAACAAAAATTTGGTTGGTGGAAATAAAGTTTTGTTTAGCATCAAATAAATTTACTAACAAACACTGTTACTATCCTAATTGCCACAAAAAAATGCAAACGAACTCTCGAGCTGTATTTTGGAACAAAAGCAATTCAAAGGAGTGGCCAAACAAATATATACAGTTGATTCAACCAAATATTTTGTTGACAGCCTAATTTCCTTTGGTGTAACAGAGGTTTTGTTTATTCAAGCGTACACTTTGTTAGATGAACAAAATTAATTTTGTTGCTTTTCATGTTTTGTTTACTCAACAAAGTATTTTGTTGGAGCAAATTACATTTTTGGCTCTATGCAAACTAATATTTTGTTGGCTGTTCTCTCAGGCAGCAATAACATTTATTCGATAAGTCGCTCTCATATTTACAAAGACTGTGCGCCAACGTACGTGCAAGTTGGTGAAAGTACTGAAGAACAAAATATTCTTCGGTTTTCTTCTCCTGTCCAAACTGACTGTACACCCACAGCCATAGTAAACATATTCCAAATGACGGAATATCAGCCAACGTGGCAACCCTGAGTTTGAGAACAGTACACGCGTGACACGATTCCGCATTACTGGACAGTTATCAGTGATTGTTTTTCCGAGAATGAAATCCGAGGAGGATGCTTAAGATAACAAATTGCACCAGTCTCAGTCATATCAGTACGATACATGCCATTCTGATAAGCGTTTAATTCCAACTATTTGGAAAATCGTGATCCTCTGGTGAGGCTGTACCAGTGCACATTATCGCAGTGCGTCAGGTTCGTTCATTATCGCCGGATAAACGGCGCCGCATACACCAATCACACGACCCGCTTCCCGCAGAAGTTGTGACACGCCCCCTACAAAAACTACATACAGCCTGCATGCCGCCGTCTATCATCACTGGGACGCTACTCCCTCGGCGCGGGGAATTACAAGTCCTTGTGAGGGCTCTTGTCCTCCCATTTGTTAAGCATTTCTAGAGCCCAAGTTGGGGACAGCTAGCCCATCCCTCCTGGCTGTCAATCAAATTGTTTGTCTGCGGCAAGCCAGCAGTCTGTTTTGTTTAAGGACCCCTGGGTAGTGCTACCGGACCTGGTATATAAAAAACAAATATACCCATAACTGTTTCCTCTCTTTCCCTGCCTGCGGGGGGAAAGAAAATGAATGGTTCCTAAACACCCGGTTTTTGAAATGCAGGGCTTGTTAAGAACCGCCTTGAAGACCGGAGTACTTCTTTGCGGTTTTGGTTTGGTTAAAGCGGATTCTAAGCCGAAATATTGCAGTTGTCTGAAAAGTGGTCGAGGAGATAAATAAAATAATTAAAATTTGTATATGTAGAGTTATTCATTCTAAGTTGGCAGCAATTAATAATTGTTATTTGATTCTAGTATTAGTTTGCATTTATAATAAAATGTACATAAAACACTAAGTTAAATATATATAATATACAGGTGATTCTAAGATCATGGGACAAACGTTGAGGGGTGGTAGAGCTCACTAAAACAAACAATTATTGTATAGGAATATATGGGCGGAAGTGACGCGTTGAGGCACAAACACAAAAACATAACACATTAACGGAAACATAAAATGTTCATTAGCAGCATACTTAACGAGTGATTCCGTACAGAAAATGTTAAAACAGTTGCTGGAAATGCATCCACCAACAGTCACGCATGCTTGGCGACCTCTACATATGGCGTGATTGGCTGACAATGGTGGCGTGCGTGAAATACCCGGCGTATTTGAATCTGTTCGCCAATCACTCCACCGACGCTACCAAGCTTGCATTACTACTGTCGGTGGTAGCAATTTTGAGCAATTATGATAAACATTGCTGTAAAAAGGCATTTAGCGGTGACGTAAATAAACAATGTGTTGAATTTCATGTGTTATTTTTGTGTTTGTGTCTCAACGCGTCACTCCCGCCTATATATTCCTATACAATAATTGTTTGTTTTAGTGAGCTCTACCACCCCTCGATGTTTGTCCCATGATTTTAGAATGATCCTTTATAATATAACACATCTGAAGTTAATATATGTTTGAACTTATATAGTGTTGTGGGTTGTTTGAATTTAACCTTAGTTATTCGGAACCCACCGTGAAGAGTAACGATAGTTAATCCTTATACACATGTGTTTTGTTTGAGTGTACTGGTGTGCGGGGTTGCTCGAGAGAGTGCGCGCAGCACGAAGGAGTGAGAGGCGCCGGGCCCGCTGCGAGAGCTGGGCTCAGAATGACGCGAGAAGCCGCCGCTTACCATCACCGGGGCTAGTAGGAGGAAGTACAGGCCTGTGAGGGCCCTCGTCTTCCCAGGCGGTTATCCAAATTAGGGTCTGGGTTAGGGGCAGCTAGCCCGCCCCGCCCAGGCCGTCATTCAAATGGCATTTGACCCGACATGCGCGGCGATTCGCATGCCGGGTGGTTAGACGAGAAGCCAGGCGCAATCAGTTTGGTTAAGTCCTCGGAATCGCGTCCCGGTCCGACAAGAGAACGCGGCCGGGCGGGATAGGTTTTGAAGTCTAAGTTTAGTTATTTATACGCGGCATTTCGGGTCTTTTAATACGTGTGCTGGTGTCTGGTTCAAAATTACCGACATCGCGAATATTAGGGTTGGGGTGGAGCTTTATTTTATTATAAAACTTGTTGTTTTGTTTGATTAATTTATCGTTGACATACTGTACTTTTAGTGTTGAATGGAGGTCGCAGTTTCTCGTGTACCTTGAGGCATCGCCTATTATTCTTAGATATTTATTTTGTACTATTGGTAAATTATTTATTAGTTGTTTAGCCGTTTTCCCCACACTTCATTCCCGTATATGAGGGCTGAGCGGAAAATTGCATTGTACACAGAGGGGACAAAAGTCATGGGATAGCAAAATGCAAATATACAGATGGCAGTAGTATCGCGTACAAAATGTATAAATGGGCAGTGCATTGGTTGGGCTTTCATTTGTAGTCAAGTGATTTATGTTAAAAGCTTTCTGACGTGATTATGGCCGCACGACGGGAATTAACAGACTTTGAACGCGGAATGGTAGTTGGAGCTAGACGCATGGGACATTCCATTTCGGAAATGGTTAGGGAATTCAACATTCCGAGATCCACAGTGTCAAGAGTGTGCCGAGAATTCCTCATTTCAGGCATAACGTCCCACCATGGACAACGCAGTGGCCAACAGCCTGCACTTAATGACCGAGACCAACGACGTGTGCGCAGAATGGTCAGTGTTAACAGACAAGCAACACTTCGTGAAATAACCGCAGGAATCAATGTGGGACGTACGACGGACGTGTCCGTTTTCCATCGTTTCTTTCCCAGTTTTTGTAAAGTACGCCATTGGTAGAGAGGCTTAACTACACTCTTGAGCGTCGATATTTATGGCATACAACGAAAATGACTGGAAATCAAAGGCGTCATTGTTTCTTCTCACTTATCGCTCGGCAGTTCACGAGTCTACAAGGGTAACACCGTCTAAGATGCTAATTGGAAGAGAGCTGCGCCTTCGTAGTGACCTGCTGTTTTGGCCGACCGACAGAAGAGAGGAACTGCAGCCCCTGATTAGGCCAGCGAATTTCGTAGCATGCTAGTTGGCATTCATGATTATGCTCGACAGCACCTCAGAATAAATAGTGACAGGATGAATACACGGTATGATAGGAAAATGTCGAGTGAGGTATTTCAAGGCCCACTGGCGTGGCTGTACAACCCACAGATGCGAAAAGGGTACTGCCCGAAACTACAGAAGTTTTTGGAAGGCGCCTACGGGATTCAAAATAAAATCAATGATGTGGTCTTTCGGATTTGTCGTCAAGGCTCTCAGGCGAAGCCGAAGGTTGTCCACATCGACCGAATGACACTCTATGAAGGTTCCTGATGTTGCAGAGTCTGTTCGGGACGAACAAACTTGAGGAGGGGGCAGTGTTAAGTGTCGCTGGTGTGCGCCGCTGAACTTAGCCCGCCCCGCGCGAGCGGGTGGAAGAGAAGGGCAGAGTTGTGATATGATCGCAAGACGACGTGTCACTACGGGTTGTTTTAAAGACAGGCGAGCTATAATCTCACCAGTATTTTGAATTATGAAGGCATTCTGCCACGATAACCCTTTGGCGGCTCGCCACTCATGACCTTCGGCGGATGGAATGTCTGCGAAACGTGCGGCGAGAGAAGAGACCAGCAGGAGGAAAGTCTGCGACTGCGAGCATCGACACAGTGAAGAGTACAACTGGTAGGATGGACTATTAGACTGGGTAAGTGGAAAAAAAACATTACAAATGATGGCAACAGACTGAACATGTGTTATTGATGAGTATGAGTTAATTGGCTATGACCTAATAGAGACACTAAGAACGTTAATTAGAGTAAAAAAATACATTAAATATTGCACTCATTGAGAAATAAAAAGAGTAACAGTGGAGACAGATATATTAATGCTGTAGTAAATAATAGCTGTGTGAATAAATTAAAATCAATTTTAGTTCTTTTATTCTTATTAAGACCTCGATCCCTCACGAACTCGGATACGGCCCTCTGGCGTCTTGTAACAATGCCGAATATACTTGCCTCGCCCAATCACATTCACAAATCACAGTTTAGAAAGTTTCGGTTTGTCATAGTTTGCGGTAATTGTCATTTTACAAACTGTCATACTATGCATGGACTTATTCCTCACTAGTTCTTGCATATAAAATATAGTTAATGGAGACGTTTTCTAGATTTGAAATTTTTTAATACATTACAAATTATAAAAACAATACTCTCCGTTTGCGTTTGATGAATGATGAAATAAATACATGTACTATGTTCTTGCACTCGTCCATGACTTCGATCCATTCAGACCCTGCGTCCACAATTGTTTATATAACGAACAGGAAAGTTATTTTTGGCCGGCGCTGTACACTGACTAGGCTCAGTACCCAAGGATCGTCTGTGTGCGTTGATGATTCGTAACCCATGCGACTTGCTACTAGTCTAGGTTATATTGTTTCGTATTGCTACAGCCGAACACAAAGCCTACAGTTCATTGGTTGTGTGAACTAAACAAGTGCCTTGTAGACTACAGCATTCATTACATATTTTTTGTTTGTAACATCTGAAACCGTGAATTTATGTGGGTAGTAAGGGAAGTTTCCATTTATGTTACTTAACTGGAAAACTCTTCTCAGTTTTCTTGTTCAACGCCAACAAATCCAACATGTATTGATATCGCTACCACACTTAGGATCAGAAATATCAAACCCAATCTGTGGTTTATGTTCCGAAATTAAATTAATGTCTAATTAGTAGAGCTCTTGTTCAATATTTAAATATCAGTACAGTGCTTGTAGTTTTATATTATTTACTTTTAGTTACATCGCTACTTACCCACACGCTGGAAAAAAAATATTAATTGGTGGGAGGGGGTTGAAGCTGGCTACACCAATAGCACGGGGCATGTTTCAACTGCCGGCCGCCTCTAAATACGATACTTTTACCGTTACAAAAGTACAAACTGCTTGTGATAGTTAGCATATTTAGTAAACAACCAAAGGTTTGATTTAAAAAGCGCGAAGAAACCGCGAATAGATTTCATGTGCGTGTGTTACATTAAGTATGGGATGCCATTTTGCGTGGAAGTTAGCATCACTAGTTATCAGCGTACGTGTGTTTCGTGTTTTTTAAAACACACACTCGTGCGATTGTTGCCACGGCTTCGCTTTATGTACAGGTGAGTAATAGGATCTGACCATGTCGGTTTAATAATGCAGGCATATTTAAACATTAGTTACGTAAGCAGCATCCGTTGTTTCAAGGTTTCACGATGGCCAACACATAATACACCAAACCAAGCTGTGCTGCGACATAATATTCCTCACTGTTCCTGCAAGTTGATACACGTACCATCTTACTTTACCCACTACTGATAGCAGTCTTACAAATTATAGGCTTTCCGAGGTAAAGCAAGCACTTTCGAAAGCCCTCTCTTTTGGAATAATAGTCCATAAATACATTTTATTTTAGCCTTAGACGTAAACTTCCGAGTGTGGTTGAATATACACACTGTGTTTTTTACTTACACGGCAATATTTATTTTAAAAAGGTGGTTAAAGGATAAAAAAATGGCTGAAAGGAAACAGTAACTAGCGCTCACTTTACCGTGAAAAGCCTCTACTAAATATTTGGGTGTGTTTACAGAATGTAAAAATTGCGTCCTCCCCATTAACTTGTCTGGCATTTGGTTAAAATATAAAAGTACATTACCTATCGTAGATCAATACAATGTCAGGAAACGACAATCGACCCGATGTTACTATATCAAGTATTGTCACCGAATCCCAGCTTACAGATCATTTACAGTATAATTTTCTCCACAAATAATGTGTCAACAATATTCTCGAGAATTACATTTTCGCAGTGAAAATTGTTTAATAAAATGAAATACTGACACACTGAGGTTACGTAAAGAACTGCTCCTGATAATGGGTAGATATAAAAAAAAATTCGACATGGTCATAAAAAAAAACATTCAGTGCGTTCACCGCCCGCTGATGACATAAAACTTATTTATACGGCTCTCAGCTATCCTTCTCACGTTAGCCATTTTCGAATTAGTCATTTACTTTACTGAATTGATCACGTAACCAGGATAAGAACTTAACCTTAAATAATTGGTAATTTAGGGTGCAAATTTACTGCGATGGAGAAGCACGACGCTAAACCCCGTAATACCTCCGCAAAAGCGTGTGCTATTGTTTAAGTCTTATTTCATGCAAGTAATCTGAATTCCAATTTCAAACCAAGAATAAAGGAGAACCTAATGATGAATTACCAATGTGTAATTTTGCTCGGCACTCATTAGCATTGTATTGAGGGAAAACCAATTCTACACAATTTCTGTAAAAAAAAATTTTACAAGTTCGTGAACATTTTTTTACTAACGGCATAGTTAAGGGAGCGAGTAAATAAAACGGTTTTATAATTTTCCGAGTGAACTGATCTAAAACTGATTAATTTTCTTTTCACAGCCAAAGTAACAGAAAACATCGAAACAATGAGTGATGCAGTACCTAAACTGAACACTAGCAGCGCTGCTTAGTTGAGTTTAGAGATTTGAGAGCCAATGAGGGTGGAATGAGGCGAGTATGGAGCAGCGGCGGAATGTAAGAGCGGGGAAAACGGGAGATCTCCGAGAAAAGCCGCCGACCAGCGTCACCTTCCCACTTGCGAGAAACCCAGACACGTCTAAGAATATGTCCTAGAAGGCACAGAGTAGAGCACAAGTGTCCGCAAAGTGTATCCTTGGACTCATTTGCTCTACAGCTAGACATGTGTGCACTTTCAATTTTAATGTTATTATTTTCCATAGCCCGAGTATGAGGTAGTCTATGTATATGTGTTACTATGCAAAGGAGATCAATGTGTTTAGAGAAAAAAAATTATACTGTTTAAATAAATAGCTCTTGTGCAAATAACGCCCTACTGCAACTTTTTCAGCCCAAAGAATTAGAAAAAAAAATAGGAGAAATTTTATTGCATTTAACATAATATCTTATCTCTATAAAAAAATTTACGTTTTACATTTTTTTTTCTAATCATTAAGAAGTCTACAGTGTATATAATAATTAATTGTATTTTTAATTTTGTATCGTTTCATTATGTTTTGTGTTATAATACTGACAAATCCTGTGCAGTACCTACGTAATGCCAGAATAAGGCTACAAATAAGAAATGAAGTGTTATTTGCTAGTAAGGCACTATTGCACAAATATACAGTTAATTTCTAGTCGTGTGTGATCGTTTGGTTGAACATTAAACGAGTACATTCACTACGATTCACACATTTTTGTAAACGTTCTATGCAGACGCTCTACGAAATTGATCAAGAACACGAACCGACCTTAATTGTTACCACCCGTTTATTTTGTATCGGTTGCCAAACTCACTCTTGACAAAGGCGGGTACTGGGATGAATGCTAACGAATTTGGCGCTGCTTCCTATATGTTTCTACAATTACCTAAAAAAAAAATTACTCCTCTGTTAAAGAAATGCATTTGTATTACTGTTAATACTCCCCTTCGCTGTCTTCACCACACCCTACTTTGTAATATGGCGGTTGATTGTTGCTAAAATTCATTTCAGGATAACGAGAATCAAAGGTTGGGAAAACACACTACAGCATATGAAAATGCTAAAATGCACCATAAGATAATTTGGAATTTTTGTAGAAAACTCACAATCCAGACAAAAAAAACGAATGTGGAAGCTATACGCCTCGACTCCTTCCCAGGATTTTAAATTTAGCAGCAATATATGCCTGGTTAAATATTTTACAACACTTTTATTAGAAATACTGAGTGAAGTGATGCATTATTTTAGGACAATTTTCAATGTAACTCCACTCAGTATTTCCAGTTCCAAATAATTAAGCATACAAAAAATTTGTTTATCGAAGTAATTGTACCCATACAAGGATGATGTCTCAAAGTTTACCTCGCGCGTTATATGGAGTCCTTCCAGGAAAAGAAGGGGAGAAAATTCAGAAAATATACACCGGTCACAACCGATATTCCCATTCTCAGTATTTGAACTTGAGTCTTCGACACACCAGATACGTCATAGATAATTTCAACGTTTAGATATGTTTCTCAAAATAATTTGTTAAAAAATATAAACATGCATTGTTATTATCATACACTATCACTGGTAGTTTATATATAACTTCGGAGTTTAAACTCACCGCAATAAAAAACAGTAGCTTACATATCGGCGATAAAATATAAATATAATGTAATTTTTCCGTAACAACCTTCTTTTAAAACACAGTTCATTTTTTAAATATTTATAAATGATATTTTGGTACATTACCCAGCGCGGTCACACAGAATGGCTTAGATCTGTACTTTGCCGCGAACATTAAATTTCATCTCAAACAGTTTAGTGTGTACAGAAAAAAACATGACAACCGTTAGGCCTATACTATTTATATTTTCCTTATTCCTGCGATTTGACGTCACGAGGGAAGTGCGCGCTCAAAGACGCCATACATAACCATTAATTTACAAGCAATGTAGCCTACACAAAGCTGTGAGGACCAATCGAAAAATTCTTTACGTTTTAAGAAGATTTTCAATATCGTTTCTATTAAAACGTGCTGGACTAGCTTATTCTATGATTAAAACTATGAACCATTTTCATAGGTACTTGTCATAGGACATACATAATTCAACACAAACCTCTTTAAAAAATAATATGGAACACGAAATGAATATCAAAATATAGCTGACCTTATCTAGATTTGATAACGGAGAAACCGAATAAATGTGTACACAAACGATCACACTCTTTTCTATGTTAACGCCCTGCGTTTCGCTGATAGTCCGTCAGAGTACTGCTGCTGCTCACTCGCGGCCGACCACTGAACCCGCTTCACCGACTGGCGTGACGTGAGCGGCCGAAGCGTAGACCGTGGCGCTCCCGAGCTGCTAACCTTGTACTAATTACGAAACGGTGACTCATACGCTAACAGAAATTTGTTTCGTGAGAGTGTGGTTACGGAATGCCCGCCACAAGCGAGTGGTTGTTTTAAAAAAAATTTTTACCAAAAATTGTAGAAAGTATTCAAAATGTTTACACAAGATATGTGGACAAACTAGTTGTACAGAATTACGGTTCATGTTCACCGGATGTTTACAGAAAGATACTATGCATACAACATTCCAACCTGTACTTAACATAATTTGCTACCTGTGCCCTGAATACAAATACTACCGGATCGGTAGCAACAAGACAATGAGAGTTTTAAATTTGTTGTTTTTATTTATGTTCAAGAGTAAACACAAAAATGCGGTTGAAATAAACGCATTAACAATTTAGAAATTATAACAAATTTGCCTGCTAAAGGAAGATCATTTTAGGCCACATTGGAAGTTTTGACAATCCAGGAAAATATGTTTTTTTAAACAATAACATTTTCTTAAATACAATAGTAGATTTTTTTTAACGTGTGATCATGTTAGTAGTATTTGTAAAGCAGAGCCGAAGAATAATACATATTTAAGCAATAAAATACAAAATTATTGGATCAAATCATTAGATAATGTTATTCTGCTGTTAATATGCAATTTCTGTTTTATTAGATATTTCATGATAACGAAAACAGCGCAATAAGGGTCTTCAACTATTACCTGTCACAAACAATCTTCATCACACTGAACAGTGACTGAAGATTTGAATCTGAGGTGGAAACAGAATGCAAATAAATTTTCTTTTGGGGTGGGCGATATGTCAGGGAATTTCCGCTCTTATAATATGTTTCCCCTGGCTCATGTAAAAAAGATTATTTCCCTGCCAATTAAATTAATATTTTACCCTGAAGAGTTACACAAACAAAGGTTTGATGTTAATAAATGTTTTCTTCGTATGTTTTTATTGCAATGTTACCTTTCTGTATAGCAAAGACACAAGCTTTCATTGAGCTACTTTTATTCACAGTAAAGAAATATTACTTCATACCAAAGGCAGCGGTTTATCGGTATCAAAGGTTTCCTGTCGTGCTTTGTAATTCTCAGTACGTAAGTGCTATCCCAAAGCAAACATTCATACTCCAACATGTTCTGCAGTCACGAAACTGCAACTGAGCAAATGCACAGTGCTCCTGCAACGTTAGACCAGCCATACTCAACCTTTTTTTTTATAGGGGCCACAAATACCGTTCAGTCATAGTGTCGCGGGCCGCAAGTAAAAATTGTTTAGGTGTAAGTAAATAAAAAACTTAATTTTAACATTTAACCATGTATTTACTTTTTATAAACATAAATATTTTAGGCTTTAACAAAGATAGTTTATTTAAACGTTTTAATGCGATTTTTGATACTGTGAACACTTTTTCAAAACTTTATCAAGATCTGGCTTGTTGCTGCTTGCTAACCTTATCACATCATCCAGATGAGAGTCTGTAAGTTTGTTTCTGTACACATTCTTTGTGTACTTCATTTTTGAAAAAGACGATTCGCACACGTATGTCGACCCAAAGAATGTTAATAGGATTTGAGCACTCCTTTGGACGCTTTTATATTTTTGGGGAATAATGCTCCAAAATTCCACATACTCCTTTTTTTCCCTTTTTTCTTTAAACAAAATTTCTAGGTGGGTGTCGTTTTTAAAATCGATGAATTCATCTAACAACTCTGGGTAATTACAATTCAAAATTGAAGCCAGCTCTGAGATAGTGGTTGTTTCTAAATGCCATGGATTTTCTACAAGCATCAAACATTTTTTAATTTTTCTTAGATCTTGAAACCTTTTATGAAATTCATCTAATAGTGCAGTTATATAATTTGAAATTGTAGAGCAGTTTTCCTCAAAAATGTCGATACGGTCCTCTGTTATCTTAATTATAGTTGGAAAATTGTGCAGCTGTTTGTTCTGTAGTTCTTCATGATAAAGTTTTAGCTTTTCCTCAAAAGCAAATACTTTATTCGCCATCTGTGAGACTATGTTATTTTCACCTTGTAAACTCCGATTGAGGCTATTTAGTTTTTCTGTAATATCACATAGAAAGGCTAAAAGACACCACCGTCCATCATTTAGTAACTCAGGGTACGCTTTATTATTTTGCTCTCAAAACAGTATTATTTCATGGCGTAAAGAAAAAAACCTTTCTAAAACTTTTCCTCTACTAAGCCATCGCACTGAGGTATGTAAAAGGACATCATTATACTCGCTTCCCAGTTCTTCCAAAAGACTTTTAAATTTTCTGTGGTTCAATTCTCTTGCTCGTATGTAATTGACAATATTGATAACCGTCTTCATCACAGCTTCAATTTCTGGATTTACAACACGTGCCGCCAAGTTTTCTTGATGGATAATGCAATGAAATGTAATTAAATTTGTTAAATTATATTTTTTCTTAAACAACGTAAGAAATCCATTTTCGGATCCAGTCATTGAAGGACAGCCATCGGTGCAAACACACACGATTTTTTGTATATCAATTTTATTCTGCTCTAAAAAATTGCAAATAGTATCAAGGTAATCTGTGCCTCGGGTTTGACCTTTCATTGGAAGAAATTTCAAAAAACCTTCAAAGATTAAATTATGTTCTGTACAATATCTAACAAACACCGAGCATTGCGATGTTGCTGAAACGTCGGTGCTGGAATCGAAAGCCAAGCTAAAAAACTTGCAGTTTGTAAGGTTTTCTAATAAGTTATCGTAGATGAATTTTGAAATGTCTTCAATACGCCTTATACAGGTTGAATCGGAGAGCTGTAGTTTTTTTATATTAGACAATATTTGTATTTTGTTGCTGAATTTATCAAAAAGTGCATTGGCCCCACTAATAAAGCATTCTTTTACAATTTCTGCATCGGTGAATGGTTTCATATGCTTACCAAGAATGTAACAAATTTGATATGATGCCATGGTTACCGCGGAGTCTTGTGATAATGCCACGGACATAAAATTTGGCTGTTGTTGCAATGACTTCTTAAAAAAACTCAATTTCTCACTTCTTAAAGACGATCCAGAAGGAAACGTTTTGTAGAACGATTTGTGTTTTGTGTTAATATGACGAGAAATATTGTATTTGTTTAACACAACACTTTCTCGGCAAATCAAACAAGTAGCTGCATTGTTTTTGTTAGGAACAACAAAATATTCCGTTTCCCACTCGTCTTGAAACAATCTGTTTTCATCACATATTTTTCTTTTATACTTAGAAGACACTCCTGACATTATTTTGATAGAAAAATAACTACTTTAAAAAACCAATTAACTGCAATTACCAGGCGAACTTTGATAATTTGTGTGTGTCATGTAAACAAATTTCAAACAAGTGACGACAAATAAGGCAAGACGTAGGTACAGAAGTGTGAAGGCAAAAGGGGAATTCCCGCCGCTGGCTGTCTCGCTCGTGCAATCCGCAACTCTGAGTTGTGCGAGATAATAAGATAGATTGCTATATCCCAACACTGCGCGCACCGCGGTAGGGATTTATGTACTTATAGCGCCCATAGTTTCTCTGATGAGCGCGCAATTTAAAATGCTTGGCAATTTGATAACTCCAGGTGGGCCAATCACAAAGGCTCGGCGGGCCGCAGGTTGAGTATAGCGGCGTTAGACTAACCTAAATCCTTCCCATACGTACGTAAAAGGAATTGATGAGGCCACTACATTGCATACTTTTAGCAACGTCAACGAAAATATATTCATGGCAATATCAGAAAGTAAGGTGGCATTCTGTTCATTCGCATATTTCTTTTTGATTTTCGACGTGTTTCAGGCGGGCTGATACTCAGAAACCCTCAAGACCATATTGTTAAGAGCCGGCGAAACAGCTCTGATTTTCATAAGATAGCGTATGTATAATGTTATAATTGTATACACTTGCACATGGATACTTTGTGTGTACAAGGTTTTTTTTAAATAGTATTGGATTAATGTATATGCTTTTAAGAAATATATTTTGCTTGGTCTGAGTAAATATTATGCACCCGCAGATAAACCTTTGCAAAATACAAATGTTTACCAAAACACAGTTTTCCAAGCCAGATTTAAAATGCATATATTCAGAGACGGCAAAACACTCGTTGGACTTATTTGGCCAGCCCGCGTGCAATTATGGGTTGATTCGTTTGTTTGGTCTCACAGGCCTTCCTTTTCAAAGTAGCTACATTTTAAGCAATCTGAAATAATGTAAATGAAATAAGACGCAATCTACACACAGTATTTATTTTTTGAGTTCCTCAGCGTGGTATGTCAGTCGCAGTAGCTTGCTTTATCCAGTTGTTCGTTGTCTTTTTCAGGAGTCCTCGCGTGTGTGGCTGATGGTAGTTTTGCTAGTGTTGCCTGCTTTTGGAGGAAGTAAAAGTCGTAACTCGTGCAAGTGGGAAAGCTAGTTATAGTCTAGTCGCGGCTTCTTCATACTTTTAGAATAAAAACTGTGAAAAATCATCCCATATATGACGTTCTTGGTTGCTTCCTAAACATTTTACGTATCACTAGCATATACTTGTGTTAACATAAAAATACCTTCCTTTTTATTTTATTTTTTTTTTTGTGAAGTTGAACTTTAAGTTACATTTTATCTATAAATTATAATATTTCATATATTACTAACATGAATAAAAACAGGAAGAAAATAGGCATGTTGGTAATGCCTAGTGAGAAAAAGTTCTAATGGAAAATATGATTACACTGAGTGCGCAAGGATGCGGTGCGTTGTCCCTTTCTAGACTTAGTTAAGCTTTGGTTGCCATGAGGCGGAGGAATATGATGGAAGTATAACTTAAGCAGGGCTTCAGAAAAGTTGGAAGTAACCGTGAATGGACTATAAAAATTGTTCTGTTGTAACATCATACTTTCCGACTGCATCTCAGGATATGGAGCCTTACCTTGTCCTACTAACCTGAATGACGTTCTCCGCCAAGGTTTCTGTCACTGACCATGAACGGGACGTTCATACCTAGGCCACAGAGTACTTAACAATACAGAAGTGAAACAGCCACTTTTACCACGGACTCCAGTCGCGCAGGGGCCGCGGATTGTGTAGTGGTTAGACTGCTCGCCTCCCGCCGAGGTGACCGTGTAATTTTACTGGACGCGACTTCAGAGGCGCACCCAGAGGATTGTAACTTCGGGTACGTGCTTTACCAAAAGAAAAAAGGAATTTTGAACTTTTAATAGAATTACCAGTGATAATAATCCGTAAGTCGTTTACTTCATTCATTGGATTTAAGGTTCTTGAAAATGGACGAGACGAGGAATGAAAGAAGTGGTCTTACAGTATGCCAAGAGCCATTTTAATTCTGACCACTTGTCATTCACGGTCACTTCCAACTTTCCTGAAGCCCTGCTTAAGTTCTACTTCCATGGTATTCCTCCGCCTCATGTAAACTGAGTCTAGAAAATTACACCAAAGGGACAACACACCTAATTCGTGCGCACTCAGTTTAATAATATTTTGCATAAGAACTATTTCTTACTAGATATTTTCAACGCACCTGTTTTCCCACTGACTTTTATTTACATTAACTATAAATTGAATATTATAATTAATGGATACAATATAGGTAAAAGTTCTGTTCAACCAGAAATAAAGTACTTTTGTGTTGAAAGAAGTATAAAAATCTTGTTAAGCATAGCATATTTAGGAAATAACCAAACACATCGTACATGGGGTGATTTTTCAAAGGTTTGATTCAAAAAGTGTGAAGAAACAGCGAATGGACTATAATACGTGTGTTCTTCACGCATGTGAAAGCTTACAACACTATGAAATAAATGAATGGGTGCCACTGAAAGAATTGGGATATTTCAGGCCCCGCGTACAGGCGCCACTGAAAGAAATTGAACGCCTAGTTGTGTAATTTCTTTATGTTATGAAAATGCACCACATATAATGGGAACCACTGTAGTTAATTGCACTAGGCATGCAAATACTTTATGAAAGAAAGGAATATAGCACCACTAAAAGGAATTGAGCTATTGTGGGTAATGGTGTATTTTATTTGGGGTATATGCGATTATTCGTGAGTAGATGTTGATGAACCAAGTTGATACAGTTAAATGATATATTGGAGTGACCACATTAACAAGAAATCAGTCATCATCAACAGTATAATTATAATACCAAAAATATACCACTACTGAGCTAACTACCAAACAATGAAGCCATTCAATTATTGAGGAGCGTTCAATTACGGGATTTGAATGTTTGGTTAAGAAAAATAAGCAATCAATGTCCATATATAAAATATACGTAGCTCAATTTCTAAAACGCTTAACTCAGAAAAAAAAATTATAATTACAGTTGACATTTGGCAGCGTACGTTATTTTTTTCAACTCTAGGGAAAAATTATTATTCAATGTCCAATAAATAAAACTGTCTCACTTAGTTATACTCCATTAATTAGCAAATACCACTTATTGTCTCGGCTGCTCAGATTTATTAAAATATTGAGGGAGAAGCATAATGTCTCTACTTCTGAAGGAAGTGTATGCAAATTTAATAAGGAAACATTTGTAGAACGGGTTATGCAGGATTCTTGAAAATTAAGTTAGGAAAATCATATTGAATCGAGCTATTGCCATCTGCAACTTATATCGGGCTTTACTTGGCTGTAATAGTAGCTCTTCGGAAGCCAGCAGTTCTCGTAGTTAACGATAACTATTTCATTGCTATCATCCAGGACTAGCACCAACTCAGATAGACATTTTCGGCAATTTAATTATCTGGGCATTCTTCTTTGTACGCCACTCGCACAACGGCGGCATACAATAATGTCCTGAATGTCACATTGCAGTAGATTTCCGACGACTTCAGGATCCAACACGCCGTCTTAAAGGTTCCACAATAAAGATAATCTTTCAACACAGTCTGTTTGAATTTGCTATATACGCGACGCGACGCGCTTCCAAAAATTCCCTTGCTAAATGTTAATATGCTGCCAACTATCGATTAATGTTTACATTTAATTTACTAATTCAGTGGGTGTTCACACTCGACTCTAAAACTGCAATTAAAGATGTAAACAATAAAATATACAAATATTTGCAAAACATTTCGAGCTCATAGAGGAACTAAATAACATGGAATTCTGTAAATAGAACTGTCATGCAAATAGTAAATAAAAACAAAAAAATTGATGTGGAAATAAAATATAAAATAACAAGTGGGTAGAAATACCATATTATCATACGTTACAACGGCATCAGTAGGACTTGAAAGAGAATACCTACGCAGTTTTTAAAAGAATTTTGATATTTAGTAGTTATAGTTAGCAAACCATTTTCTGGATGAAATATTTTGCGAATAATTAATATTTGTAATAAGTANTAGTAATTTTTTTTTTTTTTTTTTTTTTTTTTTTTTTTTTGTTCTACGTGTTGCGTCCCCTGCAAACAAAAATGGTGGGTATGTTGCCGCTTTGTAGCAAAGCCCAATCCATACCTCTATTGCAGTTTCGCATGCTTTGAGATGCAGCAGCCTGACAAAGTAGTTTTCAGCTATACTGTACGTAGTTGAGGGTACGTCTTGGCAGTAGGGTTCTGGGACCGCCAAGTACTGTTGGACATTCCTCCGTCGGTTTATAGAGCAGCAGGCGACCGGGCACGTATATCTGTTGCTGCGGCAGGCAAGGGACGACCTCGCGTGGACACGACGCGCCCACAGCTCCGTCTGCTCAGGCATGCTCACGTCTAAACACTGCTCACCATCAAGTCAGCAAGCACTTTTCAAATCAACTATAGAACAATATCACTGCTCCTACGTGCATATAGAGCGCACTGAGTAGCGTGCACCCAGTCAAGTTCGCTAATGATCAAGGGAAAGGATCTCCATGTCTTAACGTCGAATTAAAAGTATTAGTTGAACATTTGCGAAAATTTTAATGATTTATTTTACTATATAGTTTTGCAATGCATAGAAGTGTTAGAATTATTAATTTTTTTTAAATATTTCCTTTTTTAATAATTTTGCAGTCTTCCTTTACCAGCGCACGAATACAGTGATGAGTCAATGAAGTGTTAACCGTACTTAAGGCGGAAGAATACACAATGTGTATGCAAGTAGATCTTAAGCAGGGCTTTTAAAAGTGCTCGGCTCACCGTTAACAGCCCATGGGACAGTCGCTTCCAATGGAGTATCGCACCTCTTGTAGAGCGGGCACATTTCACAAACCAGTACACACACTTCCAAAATATTGTCACGAAATTACGATTTATGTTGCATATGAAAGAAAAATGCATATATTTTGTAACACACTAAGATGTTTTCCCACGATTTACTTTTTTATAAGTTTCAAAAAATAATTTAATAAGCGTCTATTTTAATGAAATTTAAAGCTTATTTCCATTCTAGATACTTTAGAGAGCATATTTTGGAAACTCCCCCTTCATTAAGCAAGGCAATCACCATCATAAATATGTATGTAATAAAAAAATAGCAAATATGTTAGAAATATTTTTGTGATTTATTTTATGCACAACCACTTTAACTGTAAACGTTATGATTATTAAAACTAAAATAAATGTACACTAAATCACTTACTAAAATTTTTTTGAACATTGGTATTAATATTATTTCCATGCAACCATCATAAGTAGTATAATTGCACTACTTTACGAACACATTCCTACAAAATTTTTCTTTCTGAGGCATTCAAGATGAAAATATGTACGTTTAAATTTTGATTAGTAATAGACTCTTATAATCTCTCATTGTTGAACAGTCAGGTATAGTGCTTCATTGGAAGCAACTCTCTTCTCCGTAAAGGGAGGAAACATGGGCAACACGCCCCTTCCAAAACTGAAGGAGTTATTTGTCATACTTAATAACAAGGGGCACCTGTATTTCGCGAAAAGATTTCAGGCAAAGTTGTGCTCCAAAACACCTTAGTTCAGAACCACTTTCGTGGTTGGATCATTTGACACGTCTCATCTGCCTTCCCACGGATCACGAACATTCAGTATCGTAGAAACTTCGTTCTGATTGGCTCACTCATGTCTTCACAAAAGACAGGCGGTCAATAGCCAAAGAAAGGCAGCAAGCGTGCATGTAGGATTTTCAAACTTAGCCTCCGCGTAAATCTTTTCGCTATAAAAACAAGTGGTCCTGTTAATAACAGACGTTTGTGATATTTGGGGTTAAATACTTATAAAATCGCCAAAATGTATGCCAAGTATTTGAAGTGTCAGTAACTTCTCGTACCTGTCATTGAACTGTCTACTTTTCTGATNCCCCCCGCCATCTTTCCTGCTTTTAATCACAACCGTAATCTCTTTAGTACTACTAGAAAAAAATTTAATCACCAACGTAAATTTGTAAGTGAGCGTGTGAATGCCTTCAGGAGACGACACCGTCGCACCAAGTTACATCCTAGCCAATTTCAATTTATCCGCTAAACGAAGATTTTTTTTAAATCCCTGCTTATTGGCGTGTCTTGCTTTGCGTAGGTGTTATTACGTCTAAGGAGTCTGACTCGCGTTCAGGAGGTCGCGTGTTCGATCCTGGCCAGCGCAACTTTCCACAGGATTTTCCATTCCCAACCCAAACAAATTTTCTTATAGGCCGTTCGCTGGTATTTTATCGCTTCTGAAATCAGTTTTTGAAATATGTCAGTGACCGTAACTGCGTGTGTTTTAACGGGCGCACTGAATGGCATGCGCCCAGTGAAGGTGATTACGCTGGAGAGAAAGTAGTTCCATTTCTTAACGTTTAATTAAAAGTGTTGGGTAAACGTTTGTGAATATTTAAATTATGTTATTTTAATGCATATAAGTGTAACTGTTAGTAAATTTGTAGAAATTTTACTTTCATAATAATTCCACAGTTTCACTTGATCGACACGACGCACGAATAAAGTGATCAGGCCTATGGAAATGCTAATCTTACATACGGTGGAAGAATACACAATGTAATATAATTAGATCTTAAGCACGACTTTCAAAAGTGCTCAGTTTAGAGTCAACGACCTTTACAGATCTTCAAGGCCGCTGTCTGTCTGCCCCAAACAGAGTGCAGAGCTACAGTCGTACAGTTGTCATTCAAAAACGGTTCAATATTTCTGAGCACCATCTGCGTACTCTAACGTGCATTTTTTAAAAGTTAAAAAGTGCCAGTACGAGTGTTTCATATAATTTCTATATATGGAAATGTTGCTACAGGCTGCCTCCTAGTATAGCATGGGGACGTGTAGTCCGCCTTCGACTTTGTTTAGTGACAGTGTCACCGCTGGGTGTACTACGACGCGAGTCGACGAGTGAAACACTACGCGCCTTGCGTGTAAAGGCGACGCTCCCACACGTCTACGACCTCCGACACGCGAAATTCCTCCTACCAGACGGCGCCCTTAAGGGTGCTGGTCGCCCAAAATGTCATTGTTTTATATTTGTACGACATTACTCATACAAGTACTAATTCCTCGCACAAAACATTTTAGAGGGCATATTTTTTACGCAGTGGCGTGTCAAAATCACAATATTAGTATCCTCGGAACGTACAAATAATAATAAACTCGTGTACCGAAATTAAATAATTCACACTGAAATAAGATATCGTGATTAACTTGAAGAAATTTTTTGCATATTTTTTATATGCGACAGTCTTGTGATTTTTTGGAAGATAAGTTTTGCTAAGTATACCTTAAAATTAAATAAAACATAACCTTTCTGACAACCTTGTTAATTTTTCTGTAAATTATTTCAGTTACTTTATTTATACATCGCGAAAACACTAAAATTGTGATTTTCACAAGTCATCATGCAGAAATTATGCTATCTAAAATTTGTTAAGGCGAGGGAACAGCACACATAAGTAATGTCTACAAGGTGAATAGTGTTTAGTACAAAAATAAAATAACAATTTTTTCTGACCAGCCCCATTAACACATTACTGTTATTGTTATTATTAATGTTATTATCATCACCATCATGATAATTATTTAGTTGTTTGCGGCCGATTGGACACTTTTGTAAACCCTGCTGAGGATACACTTCTTTGCTTACTTCATATCCTTTTACTATTCATAAAATTAAAATTGCCATAGATCCGATAAGTTCATTTTTGTGTCGATAATATGAGTAACTCCAAAATTATTAGAAATGTCGATATATTACCAACGTGCTAACTCTTACTCTTGTGTACGTAAGACACACACGAAATGAAATAATTTTGAGTGTCCACAAATCGGTCATGGGCAGTAACTTACGGAAGTAACGAGTTAGCTTGTAATAAATTTTAGAGTAACTCGTTACATAATTTTTCGCAAGGTAACTTGTTTCTAAGGAACTCATTAATTTCAACGGCAAGCAAAATAAAAGCAGCTGTTTGTTACTTTTAACTTTACGTAGTTTCATCTCAAGACGCAACAAGAGTAGCTAAGGCAGGGGGAACTGCATAAGTGACGGGGTATATACGCGCTGCGATGTGCCTTTGACGGCTTCAACACCCAACCATGTATAGGCTGTTCGCGGTCAAGTGAGCACTTTTTAAGGCCGTGCTTAAAAGTTTCTTTCAGTTTATTTATACCCTCTCGCCACTTGTTAATATAAAAATTGTCATGTGACTTATACACATGGTGTACATTTTTAACTCTCAAAAGTTAACTTGTGATAACACAATAAAATATAATTTTTTTTTATATTACGCCGGCTTGGAGGGACTTAAAATTTTCTCATCTTACTGCGAAAAGCTTATACTTCGAGTTATTGTTACCAGAGTGGTTTTTTAAGGCTCCCGCCTATCAGGAGCTGTTTACCACGTTTGAGGCCGAGAAGCGCGGGAGCGATAAGGGCGACACTGCCAAGCGCATCGAGTGCACTATCGCCACTACGCACAAGACAGTTTTCTCGTCGCATTGCGTGTACCTACGGAACTTTCAGTGGCGACCCTATTATTTTATTGGTGGAAAATCTGTGTCAAGGTTTATTGCTGGGCTCTTGAGTAGCCTCGTATGTACCTGACGCATATATTTTGAAATACAGCGCTTTTAAAAAGCCGTTCTTAGCCGTTTGGGAGGACTTTGAAATGTTTCTAATGTGCGTCTTGGAAGCACTCAACAGCACTCATCTGAAGTGTGTGTTCTTTTCGTAGATAAACACATTGGACGCACGTTTAATAGTTTCGTAGAAAAACTAGCATTTCAAACACTCTGCAACGCAGTTCAAGCTCCAGGTATGCGGAAGTCTTAAGGTTGTGCAACCCGAAAATGTACAGGAGAGTTGTAAGTACANAGCACTCAACAGCACTCATCTGAAGTGTGTGTTCTTTTCGTAGATAAACACATTGGACGCACGTTTAATAGTTTCGTGGAAAAACGAGTATTTCAAACACTCTGCAACGCAGTTCAAGCACCAGGTATGCCTTAAGGTTGTGCAACCCGAAAATTGACAGGAGAGTTGTAACTACGTCTGCACCAGGGTGCTGCACACTACATTTACGACACCTCGAGGATGTTTAGTAGAAGGCGTAGAAGGTGTAAAATAAACGTGGATAGGCGGGAGTCACAAATCTTGAATTTAAGGTAAGATTTTGGACAAGGTAGTTAGCCTATTCCGATCATGATTGACAGGGTCGTGAATGGTGGAAAATTCAATAAAATGTCTGAATAGAAGCGAGTAGGTTTCGTGAAATACGTATACCAATTTTGATTCAAGATAAATTAATTTGAAAATAAGGGATATTAAATTATTTTTTATAAATGTACTATATAACATAACACGCACTGCGTTAAAACATTTGGAAGCTAGGAAATTCTACGAAAATAGTTTCTCTGTTTATTTCTAAGGCGTTCGGGTGGCGACTTTTACAATTTATACTCTCGTCAAAACATCAGCATTTACCTAATGGCGGATCTAAGATTTCTGAGGCCCAAGACAGAATTTATTTAACAGACGCCCGTTTATTAAAACAGCGATGAACTCAACTGAGGCCAGTAGTATGAAATAGGGGATTCCAGGACAAGGGCTAGGGGCTGAGAATTGGAGGATTGACAGTTCCGCCATCTTGGATTCATCATAGCGGCCATGTTTGATGTTCGTGACCTTGAGATGTTGGCCATATTGTTTGTTTTTCTGACGAAACATTTAGAATAGTCCCTCTATAGAAGTAGAATTTTCTATTTCCCACCACTACAGCTGCATTTCCGCCATATTGACATATCTTAAAAAAACATCCCTATGATGTTGAGCTGCTACATTAATAGCCTTATTTAGCTAAAATTAGTACTGCTCCTCAATTTTCCGCAGTGACTAAATTTTGGGCCTAGGGAGTCAGGAGCAAGGAGTTATCATGATTTCGGTGGAAATAAAAAATTTTAAATACCTAATTCAATATATATATAACTAATATTATTTAACTTCTAAAATGTACAGATATATATCAAGCATCGTGTCTATGTATTATTTCAAGGATAATTAAGTTATTATTTCACAACCATTAACTAGGTAAAGCATAATTGTATAAAAAAATTTATATGTTTAATAATAATATTTTTATTTCAATTCTAAAATTTACAGACATAAGTGTGTCTAGTGACGTGTCTACAAACTCGTATTATCAAGAAGAATTTGATTATGGGATCACAACAACCAAATATGCGAAGCATATTTGATAAAATAAGAGTTATGTTTTCATTTTATATAATTTTTATTTAACTTTTACAAACAAGTGTATCGAGTAGCATGTCTTCAGATTCGTATTTTTAGACAGATAAGAATATGTCACCAGAAAATATGATTATGGGACTATGACCAGCACAATATTGAATTTTATAAGCATATAAATGTATGCATATAAATGTGTACATCGAGAACGAAGATGTGACCTCCAAGTCTGCTGGTGATGATGTGAAATATACATATTCTACTGATGATGATGAAGTGTCGGCATCTGCAAAGCAAAAGCGTAAACATGTTGCTGAAGATAAGGGCTACTTAAAGTTGGGAAAGTATAAATGTAGATTCGAATCTAGTACTCTGGCCCAGAGGTATATAACAACTTACTCATCACAGAATAACATAGACGCAGCCATGTATCGTGAACTTTCTGAGAAGAGTAATGTGAAGTCTAGCTACTAATTTTCTGAAGACCCCAGTGACTTGGTTGATAGGCTACGGGTATTGGTTCCATTGCAGAGAAATGGATATATTTATGTTTTCAAAGAGATATTCCATTATATGGACTCAGAGATAAAGGCTTTATTGAATGACAGATTACGTATGTGTATGATTTGGTTAAGAGTATGAATAAATACAAAAAAAATTGTTTTATTTTTTAAATTCTTATCGACTAAGAAATGTACCTACTGCTATGTGTTTATAAATGTCTGGTAGGCTGCAAGAGAATGTCTTGCTACAATAATTCCACTCACTTCCCGATGAATAACAAACATTGTCTTTGCACTTCTTACTATCTCTACTCAGACTATCACTCCGGGCGAACATGCAATGGCTACTTTCATGTTGTCGAGATGTAAGGAGCGAATCTCCAGAGTCCCTGCTGTTGAAGACACAGTCAGTGTTACATGTGGTAAGTCTTCAACCATTGATTCTGTCTTTATATTGTAACAGTATACACAAAAGTGGTGGATGAATGTAGATGTTACTGTCTGCTTTCCGCCATGCTAGACGACGAAGTGGGGACCATTTTCTACATGACGCATTCTTTTATACGATCATCACTACATGATGGTTCGTGTTGTTCGTCTCGGGTTGTCACAGTGTTGTCACTAATTGTAAATGTCTGACAGGCTGCAGGTATTTAAGATGAACATACATTGAGTATGGTCATTTACAAAAATATTTTGCTGGAGATATAGTTCATTGCGATTATTGCATTATGTGTTCGTTAACATAAATATGTAGATATTTATAACACACACAGTAGTTTTTTAATTGTATATTATATTGTATTTTTACCTGTGAAATGATTGGACTCTCTGGGTTTTGAACCTGCGATGCACTGTCTCCAGCCCATCAGGGTACATGAGTTATTTCCTATAAATAGTTGGTAGCAGTGTCGTCCCTCTTGCACGACTAATGGTTTATATGTATGTTGTTTTGTATGTGCTTACAGTTCTAGCACTATAAATGTTATGTATTAAAATAAGTACATGTATATATTTAGTACTAGCTTTTACCTGTGGCTTCGCTCGCGTGGTTATAGTAACAAACTTATAGGGAGAAATAGTGGTATTTGTTAGTAGACAGACACTGATCATAAACACAGAACAGAGAACTATTTTAGGATGCTACTGTACACGATGTTGTAAGTCTTTCCATTTGTCGCTAAGATGTGGAGATTTTGGGCATTGGGCACACGCGAACATGCGACATAGAGCTGGCCATGAGAAAAGCATGGTTTTTCCAAGTGCACCTCCGCTACCTGTAATGTTTGCCCTTGCGCTTTGTTTATTGTAATAGCGAAACTAAGCTTAAAAGGGGATTGCAACCTTTTGAATTGGAATGGAAGGTCTGTGGGGATTATAGGGATCCGGGGGGTGGGGGATGATTACGTTCTCGCCCTTTCCTACTCCTGTCAGAATAGTGGCACAAATTATGTTCAGCCCAAGCTGTGTGACGCGAAGCCTCGTCCCGTTGCATAAACGCGGTGCATCTGAATTTCGCATAGACATGACCGGAACGCCTAATTTTAATTGGAGCTTATGTGAGGGCACACCTGAGAACTCTAGAGAATTCAGGAGCTCTACAGGATATGAAGTGATCTGTTCTGTGTCCATGACTGTGTCTACTGACAAATACTCTGTTGTTTCTCCTTGCAACTCTTTCAAAATGTTAGTATTAATTTTATTAACGATGCAATTTTTTGGTGCTAGAATCGCTCTTTTACATAGTTCCTAAAAAACCAAACCAAAACGAAAAACGAATCAAAGGAAACCAAAGCCAATATCACCTTTCAGCAATCCAACTATTTCTGTGCAAGAAATTACTTCGAACTGTTGCTCGGTTTGGACGTTGCATTGTTATTCCGTTTGTGTACTGTTTCATTTTGAAATAAGAATTTCCCCGAGGGAATGAGATATTTTCTCGGGATAAAAAGTAACCTATGTCACTTCCCGACCCTCCAACTACCTCTGTGCAAAAAAAACCACGCCGATCCGTTGCTCCGTCGCGACATGAAAGAAGGACAAACAAATAAATCAAACAATGACACTTTAGCATTTATAATCTTAGTTAGGATTTAAAATGGCATAAATTGGTACCTTGAAATGTATAACTGAATTTCTCCTGTAAAGGGAAGTGTATGTGTGTGACCTGGCTGGTCTACCACCCTGGAGCCCGACGCATCTCTCTCTGCTAGTGTTATAGATCCTCCCTTTGACCTTCTGAGACCTGCATGGTGCTCATGCCGCAAGCCGACCATCTGGGCTGCCTTACAGATTCCCAATATGTTAGTTGATCACATAACTTCGGTCGGGTCGGACGCGTTCCGCTGCTAGTGTTGCGAGTGTTGGCTGTACTCTGAATGTGACGGTTTCGTTTCAGATGGTTCGTAAGGAAGTCGTTTGCTATTCTGTTGTACTGGCCAGGACGGCCTATTATTGTCTGGAATCGTATAACTTTTCGTACAGCACTCGACGCTCGTGTAATATGTGATTACGCTGGTTGGTAAATGTTTATAACTATTTTTCATTTACATATTATTTTTGTATCTGTATGCATCAGTGTGTAGCAGTGTTTTCTTATCGTTCCCGCACTTCACAATGGTAATTTTTTCGTCTAACATAACGAACAGCGCTCGATACTCGCGCAACATACATTGCTAGTTAATTGCTTATAACTATTTGCTTTTATAATAATTATTTTATAAAATCTGTTTGCATCGGCGCATAGCAGTGACACCTCTCTTGCAGGACTATTGATTTAAATGTATGTTGTTTTGTGTCAAGCAAAGGAACACAGTCTTTACAGGTCGTATAATGTGTATCATACATGGTGCATTGTACTCATTTTTGGGATTGGCCCTTACGAAGAATAGTTTTTTTCATATTGATGTGATAGCAACACTGATATCACTCTTATGGGATGTGGCTCCATCGGGATATATATATATATATATATATATATATATATTGACTCGTTATGATATCATGCTGATGATGTACTTGTGTATATGCCAGTCCTTTATTGTTTGTTACACGATGTTACAGGATGGTTTCATATATTTTACACTCGGTTTCCCCGACCATCACGTTAGGCCGATGATGTTTATTTATAGTAACACTTACGTGTTTTTAATGTAACCCGCGACCATGTATATCTTGTTATCTGTGCAATTCTATGCTCCTTTATTTCTCATTATATGCCTGGCTGTTAAGGGTTGTCCATGCTAGCGATGACTCGGGCCGCCAGCCCTTGTGCCAGACTGATGGTGTTCGTTTATATTACCAACATGAATTTTGCAGTTAGCCACGACTATGTACATCCAGCATGCAGCACATTTGTAGATATATATCTTGATTTCCTCAAATATAGTTGTTTGTTGTATGTTACCCATGCTAATGTTTACATTTACATATACAGCCTGGATGTCAGCGGACTAAGGGGGGATAGCTGTCGTTGAGGGAGATCCGAGTTGGTAGACACCTGCAGTAGCTGACGACGAGTGCGGTGGTGGGTGATTGACGAGTGCATGCAGGCCGATGCATATGTGTACTGTTTCAGACCCTACACTCCTACATGCAACGGTAACTTTGCGATGCGCCTGTAAGTATATCTTTATTTAATTTACATGCATGGGTGGTTTTTTACTTGTTCCTGAACTTCAAAGGTTTGGAAATGCTGACCAACTGTGCTTGTATCAGGGCTTAAAGCCTACTTGCACATATCTCCTTGATTTTAGACGGAAATGATCCTACTTGAACCTGCGTTCCTTTTTGTCATGAGGGATGATACCTAGTTTATGAATTTGGTGGCTGTGTCTTGAACGGTTCGAAAATTACAGTCAACTATGCATGTAAGGGTGCTTAGCGCATACTTGACATTGCGACCCTTTTCATTGTCGGGGGGATGCCTATGTTATGCATTTGGTGACTGTCTCTTAAGTGGTTCGGTAATCACAGCCAACTATGCTTATAAGTAAGCTTAGGGCAAACTTGACCCTGCACCCTTTTTGTAGTCGGGGGTGATGACTATGTTATAAATTTCGTAGATGTATCTTAAATAGTTCGAAAATTACAGCCAAGTATGCTTAAAGTTGGGTTTAGGATGTATTTGGCGCAAGCATGGTGCGACTCTAGGCTAGTGTGTGTGGGCAGGCCTCGCTCCGTGTCGCGCAGGTGGAATGACAGAGCATGAGACTCGTCCTCACTAGGATGCCAGGTGAAAGGAAACCAGAAGGAATATGAGAAAACCAAGGTGGAATAATAGAGCATGAGACTTGTCCCTGCCCGGATGCAAGAAGACCAAAAGGAATATAAGAAAATAAAGGTGGAATGATAGAGCATGTGACTTGTTCCTGCCAGGATGCAGGTGAGAGGAGCCCAGAAGGAATTTGAGAAAACCAATATGGAGTGATAGAGCATGTATCTTGTCCATGCCAGGATGCCAGGTGAAAGGAGACCAGAATGAATGTGATAAAACCAAGATGGAATGATAGAGCATGAGACTCGACCCTGCCAGGATGCCAGGTGAAAGGAGACAAGAATGAATATGAGAAAACCAACGTGGAATGTCAAAGCATGAATGTTAGGTAGTCTCTCAATCCCTTAACCCCTCATTCCCAAAAATGGAGTCACTTAGCCACATTGTGGAGTCATGCTATTTTCGGACTGAGTCGCTCATACGAATTTTGGTAAGGAAAATTTTTGCGGGAAATTTTGGGCGTTTTTGAGTGAAAAAAGGGGAAATCCGAGGGGGGAAAGGGGAAAAAAATGACCATGCGGCATCATACAAAATGACGGTCAGCTCGTTGCCTCGTCCCCAGCCCCCAGCCCCTGTCCCAGAACTCCCCATTTTTAACTACTTTCATCTGTAATGATGTTCTTAACCATCTACTTAATCAGTGTTAAGCTTTTTCTAAACTATAATACATATATGTTTGTAACAAAAGTATTAAAGTTTATGTGCGTGTCTACAATAATTATATCAATAATAATAACGATAATAACTATAAAATAGTAATGCCATATTATTTTAACATGCATTTTGTCATACAAAATATTATTTTTATAAACATCAATATTATATATTATTTTATTTTTTATTAATGTACATACATATATATATATTTATTTATTTTCGTTTTCCTTACGGCACCGACTTAACTCAAAATATTGCACCTGTTATTAATACAGTATACATTATAATTATTGTTTTCTCATATATTCACATTGATTTTGAAATAAAGTTAATTTCTCGTTGCTAGCAACATTTGCCTAAGAGGCTTTTGTTATTTCTTTATAACATTAGTATTTAAATAATAATCAATTCACTTGAAATTAAACTGTGTGATCTGCCGATAGCCGGCTTGTTGACGACGGTTTGAAAGACCCAGTTTTATACTCTGTGTCTGTTGAAAGTTCGCGCGCGCCTGTGTGTGTGTATATATATATAGATTTATTTATTTATTTATATAGAGATATATATGAGTTTATATGTATATATGACTGTGAGCCTTGTTTGTTTTTCTGTTTGTCCCGTGCGGCCGTGTGTGTTAATGCTCGACATATTTTGTTTTGAAATTTAGTTTTATTATTCTGTAATCCCAACAAAATTAACATTAATTTATTTAATAAAAAAATCCAAAACTTATTTTATAACAGTTTTTTTTGTACCAAAGAGATAATATATGTATGTATAAATATATATTTTTATATTATTCCTGTTTCACACACGAATATCAGTTCTACTTTATTTATCAAACACCTTGCTCTTTTTATTCTAAATCACATTTTGCTTTATTGCTGTATATAATAATAATTATTATTATTATGTATGTGTAAGGGTGCTGGAGTAGGAATTTTGGCTCGGCCTCTTTGCTTCTACTTTTACGTTGGGGTCACACCAACACAAGTAGATCCTCGGAGCTCTCTATTTGTGGCATGCCTGTGGTTATTTCCACTATGTCTCTCCTATGGTCCAAGTGGTAGCATTTGTGTGGAGGTAGCCTGTCATGCTACATTTACCATCACTTTCTTTGGATGTTACGCCGTACGAAATCTTCAATGGATACATCGGAATTTTGGGTTGAGGTAACTAGAACACAATTGCCTGTGTTACCTGCTTCTTTAGCTCCAGCACCTGCATCTCCAACAGGTCCATCCGAGTCTTTGCCTGAACCACTACGTCGTCGTCAGTATCAATTTGGTGATAAGACATTTGCTTTCGGCTGTGGTTTACGGCGCCATGAAAGCTCTTATTGTGCCAATAATCCCTGTCGCATGTCGTATTAGTGTGACAGGTGCGGTAAGCAGTTCAGCCATAGAGACAATTTACTTAGAAC
Source organism: Clitarchus hookeri (assembly GCA_002778355.1). Taxonomy (NCBI): domain Eukaryota; kingdom Metazoa; phylum Arthropoda; class Insecta; order Phasmatodea; family Phasmatidae; genus Clitarchus; species Clitarchus hookeri. The sequence goes on along the minus strand of NQII01003628.1, from coordinate 93,353 downwards.
TGTAAATGTGAAGTGCATTTCTCATCAGTACCTCGCTACCAGGTTTGCTGCAAGCAGGTCTCTTGTGACTTCGGTTCATGTCCTCAGAAGTGCAGTTACCTACCTAACCCGCCCTGCACAGTGTGTCGGTGTAATAAATGTTACGTTATTTTTGCACAAGGACAACACGAATGTAAATAGTGAGATGCATAAAAGACTGTAACCTACAGCAAATTTGCATATATTGAGATGTAAATAAATTGAAGAATGTTGCATTTTTTTTCGAGGGCATGAGCGACTGTAATAAATTAATTGAATAAAAAAATGCCTGTGAATAAAATTATGTTTTATTAAATTTTTACCTCATTTGCCACAATATAATAAAAATTTAAAAGACACAGAAATAAAATTAATTTAATTGAAAAGTATTGTATAAAGTTCCATTGTACTAAATGTATGGTTATATAATTCAATTAAAAAATTTTAATTGAAGAACTCAAAATTTTAAATAAAAATTATAGATTTAACAAATTATGCAGGTAGTCAAAGTCTCGCATCATGCATGTAGGTATACGGCTAATTGGAAAAATATTTTTTTTATATGGGATGAAATTAGAGATTTTCCTATGCCTATAAACATGATGAGTGTCGACAGCTCGGCTAGTGGTTGAATCAACAGACTGGGTGAATGCTTAGAGCTCGTCTGGTGGTGAAATAGAGAAATTAATGCTGCCTATGAGTTGAATATATAATCCAATATGGAGGGTGCCGACAGTACCACCTATATATTAAAAACATAAGAAACAAATATGGCTGCCATCATGTGGTTAAATCACCAGCTCGCCTGGTGGTGAAATCGTTAATTAATATACTAGCACCACCTAGGTGTTGAAAACGTAAACAAATGACATACGAAAAAACCAAGATGGCTGCATATGACAGAATGATTAGGGTGAGGGGGTGGAGGCCTGTCGACTAGTTAACTAAATGAGAAACATTGGTGGCGGGTCAGTCGTCTGCTGGACAGAGTGTTGGGGAAACCTCCAAAAATGTAAGTTTTTTTGAAATAAATTTTAAAATAATTTTTAAATAAATTTTTAATAATAACCTTATAAAAATGATTTACAATTTTTTAATTTTTTTTTAATTTTTTAGAATTGTTGGATTTTTTTGGTTTTAAGGTTATTTAAGGTCGTGGTCATAGGGTCAAGGTCAAAGCTATGTGTCAGAGTCAAGGTCACCTGAATCCAAGATGGCAGTTGGCTGACCAAAATAGCAGCGCATGAACGGCGTCTGACGTCTGTTCCGGGCGCTGTTGTGCCAAAACAATCAAATTGTAATTATTTATTTTTGGGGTATTTATTAATTTAATTTTTTGAGATTTTTTTAAAAGAATTTTACTAATTTTTGGGTTGAAATTCATTTAAGGTCATGGTCATAGGGTCAAGGTCAAGAGCAACGTCACCTGGATACAATATAGCGGTTGGGTGACGTCACAAAATGGCGGATGGTGCCTGACTCTATCCCGGATCCGTTGTTCCCGACTTCCTAATTATACTCTACTAAAATTTAGCACTTTAATTAATTACATAACGTCTAATACAAGTTCATGAAATTACAATTTTTTTATGTATATGTAATACGTACTCTCAACCATTTATGTCCCGGGTTTTCTGGGATCGTCAGTTCATCCCAAGAAAAAACTTAGAAACCGCTCATGGATTTCGCAGTGAATTTTAATTTCAGAATGCTTGAATATTCTTCCATGAAATCGAGCATTATTTTCTGCTGTCCATCGGTAATACGACCACGACGGTCGTTGTCCATAACATTCAGCCACACGTGCTGCCGATTTATGAAATGCCGCTAAACATGAGCGGATAGCAAACTGAGACATTCGATAGGTGTAATTTACCTTTTTCCTAGCACAAACTATTTGTTTAGTACTAACTTTTAAAACCCTCGAAATGCAAACGTAATTTTAAGAGCTTTATTACTTTAGTTTATTGATGTTTTCAAGCGGAAGGATTCATGCTGTTGTTATATATTTTTAAAAAAAGATAAAATATTTAAGTTTAATTTAATGCGTGTAGAGTTGCCATTTTGCATTCGCTAACGAAAACCCGAACATTCGAAAGTCTCGGAGCGCTGTAACGTCAGTCGTCCCCCCGTCCGCCCGGCGGTCACGTGATCTTCAACCAATCGCAGGGAACCTTTTTTCTATCCGTCTATCCGTCATGTTTACCAAACTTTTAACCACCTGCTGGCGACATTCCTTAGACGTGGATGAATGACACACTCTTTGAAATAGAATGTGAGGTAGTAATCGTGTGTTTATTTATCTTTGGGTGTAAATTCAGGAATTTAAAATATTAAAAAAATGTGCAGTAAAAACTCTTATAATGTAAAAATACTTATTTCCCCAAAATGTTTTTCTTTTGAAAATGATTTCCAACCAAAATATATCTCCAACTAAAGAAAGATCACGATGTTTTGTTGTCACACTGAAATGTCATACAGAAAGATTGATAGACGATGGATTGTTGTAAATCGCTTTCAACTAACAGACAAAAACGACAGACGAATGACTGCTGGACGGGTGGATTACTGACGGATGTGACCGACTATTGTGAATCCAGCCTTAAAATGCGAACTTGTCTTACTCGAAGACTTTATTCGTATTGAGAGTATTCTAAATATAACGAATACGAAAAATTAGCAAATGACTTGGAACAAACGAGACATGCAAGGCTGCTGCGTTGTCGGGGTCTGGTGTGACGGTAGCGTCGACTTCGTACACAACTTCTCCAACCACATCAATAAATGTAATTGCGCGTCGTTTTATGAATGTTCGAAAACGTAAGAACTAAAAGTGGCTCGAGAGTTGATAGATAAAGATAAACTTAGCAGCCAGGATACAATGTGCTGTGTACTTACAACGGTTTCAACTATGCGGTTAAAAACTCGTCCATGTTATATTTTAGATTTCCAAAGGACCGAGATGAGTAAGTAAATGTTGTGTTCACTTAACGTACGTTGCTACAACACATTATCTAAATAGATTCCAACAATGGGTCCAAAAAGGCGAGACGACTTGGACAAGCTGTTTAAGAAACTTTGTGCTGTGTAGATGAATATGAACTACGCTGAATACTCGGGCCATTTTCCTACTGATTCTTTCAGGAATACAAGTTGACTCAGTCAAACGTATGAATAAAAGACAACAGCACAAGTGCATAAACGTCCAACAAACACACAAATGGCATAACAACAAATTCTTGTTGCTATGTTGTGGGGTTACAGGTGTAGAGCAGCACTTAAACTTTATTTGCTTAAAATTACTCACGTATTTCGTAGTCGAAGTCCTGTAAATAGGTTGTGAGACTAGAATAAGCTCTTAAATGTATGTTACATCTAACGTTTGTTTGTCCTGCCTTTGCTTATATACATTACCAACTGTGGCCGCGGCTTCGCTCGCGTGGACTACTCAATTATTGTTTAGGTTTTTTTTTTTAAATAAAGTTGAATTTTACTTAGTATTAATTATGAGATATATAATCATTAGACAAATATTTTAAATTTAAACATACTTATATGTTTTAAAGGTGTCAGACACTTATTTTCAGAATGGCGACTATATAAACATTTAAGCTTAGTATGCTATATCTACGAAACTATGTAATCAATCACAACTTAACTTTGTATACTGGAGGTATCTTTGCAAATATCAACTTAGCTAATACACAAACACTTTACTGCACCATACGGTCAACCGACTCGCGAAAAATTACTTTTTCACAAACTTTTGATATTTCTTAAAGTATAAGTGGGAATTGTATGATTTATAGAACATTTATTATCTTCGTTAAACAGTTCTAATGACATTTTTTTCGTTGATAAATATTAAGTTTTTAATGGGGAAACAACAGCTTGATTTTTAAGTATTTATTTATTAAGAAATTAAATGGTAAAAACGCTTATAACTATTTCTCTGTTATATATGGATAAATGCTACCATAAAGTTTTTTTGGGTCTTTTTATTCTACACAATTCTTTACTACATGATATTGTTCCATATTTAACGGTTTAGACAGCATATTGCAAGAGAGCGCGCTGGTGGCAAACTTTTTTCCGACTTGATTCACTATTATCGTCACTGCTTATTCCTTATGTTACTTTACGTAACAAAATATATACTAAAACCTGGCCAGAAAACATGGCTATGAATTAAAAAAAAAATATATATATATGTAAATCCGATACGTGGTTCTCGAGTGATAAGCGCACTAACAGTCAGACAGACAGAGACACGTTGCGTTTTATAATATGTATTAATGACGTATTAATTGTCGACAAATGTCGCTCTTCTTAAAATAATATTCGGGCTATGTGAAATAGGACTTAGTGCTACTAGCTTAGAAGCAATCTTGACCGATGACTGTGTAAACAATGGTAGGTAAGTTGTGTGCTAATCACAGACCATTTGGGTGAGTGAAGGGATTTGGCCGGCTCTTACCAACGAGGTCTTGCGAGCCGATGAGTGCGACGCAAGGTAAGTATGAAACAGCGCCGGAATGAAAGGGCGGGGAAAACGGGAGATCCCCGAGAAAATCCGCCGACCAACGGCATCGTCCGGCACGATTCCCACATGCGAGAATCTGGGGGCGAGAAGATTGAGCTTGGCTTCGTGACCGGGAATCGAGCCCGATTCGCCTAGGTGGGAGGCGAGTAGTCTAACCTCTACACCACAGCGGACCGCCCCATTTGGTTACAGCTATATTACACACTCTACGTATTAATGAGAGCCATGTCAGTGGGCAATACTTCCTATCACATCAGCTGAGTATTCCAAGTTTTCGTATGAAAATGCAACGTTTGTCTTGCCAAACCTACCAAAAATTAACCCACTCTAAAAATTGCCTATAGTTTGCGTGAACTGGGTGTAGTTTTAGCCTTGCTCTGTGGTTTTAGCATATTGTTTTCAACTTTCAGTACGGTTACAATAACAAATAAAATAAATGTTATAGGATGCATACAACAATTTTAACTATGCCATTTTTAATAGGTAGTTACTTAAATAATACATGCTAGAAATAGTTCCTATGCACGGAAAATTAGTGTAAATTGTTAATATGAGGCTATGACTTACAATTTTATATATTATATGTAATTTTATTTTATCAGTATCTTCCGTCCCAATAAGTCAGCTATGTCTAATCCACACGTTAACTTCAACGATTTGTATAACTTGATATATTTATGTGTCAGTGTTAATTTGTTTAGAAAAATTACTTAATTAATATGTAAAATAATGTAAGTCTGATTATATATTGTGTTTTATTTAAACTTCTGTAAGCAGTTAATTTAAGACAATGATTTATAGTGACCAGATTAAGAAAAGTGAATATTGGCACTAAAGTTATCCAACTCGAATGTTTTCATACTTAACAATTAATATTTTTTCAACATTGTTTAAATTATTCATTCCAATAGGAGATAAAACGTGTATCGTGGGTTCCGTGGTGTAGTGGTTATCACGTCTGCTTTACACGCAGAAGGTCCCCGGTTCGATCCCGGGCGGAACCAGGTTGTTTTTTTTAACTTTTTCATTTTGCGCTATTATAAATATGGTTTTCTAATTTACTTTTGATTATGTCAGAAAACCCTCTCAAGTGAACTTTTTAAAGGTTATACAAACTGCATGGAAGTGCTATCATGGACAAGTTTTTCAATTTACTGTTTAGCAGTGGATAAAAGAATAATTTTGGAAGTATTGCTCGCTTACAATGTTCCCATGTAGTCGTTAAATAGTCGAGAAACGCTTTGCGCTCTGAATTCTCATAAAATTTCAGTTGAATCCTAGATGTCTGAAAAAAAAACATTCATCTACCAAAGTAAATAATTTTAATTTCACGTCTCGTACAATTTTACGTATCCAAATGCCAAAATAAATGTATGCCAGTGCCGAGCTTTCCAAACTTGTCGAATAAATAAGTTTCTTCTAATAGTAGAAATTCAAAATTTCCAAACAGACATCAATTTTCAGATCACTTTATGTTTTATAATAATAAAATTTTATTCTGCTGAAAATTGTCGTCCTAACAGAATCATAACATATGATAATAATTCAGTGTAAATACTGTAATATTAACAAAATCAATGCTACGATGAATAAGTCCCTAAGTTTGCGGATTAACAAAGGCGAGGTTGAAGCAATTGATCGTAGACACGCAGAAAACACGATTGCTCAATGCCTTCCTCCGCATTATTACGCCGAACATTACGCCAAAGTGTTCGTCCTTGGCCGATGTTGATAAGGGGTTATTCTCGAAAGATAAGGTTACGTATTCGAGTCCCGGATAAGCTATACATTTGCCTGGCACTCTAAGGTAGCTAGAGCTAAAGGATCGGCTTCACTCCTCTTGAGAAATTCTTCGTTTTCACGTCATAATTTCCGATTCATAGTAACTACTAAAATGCACTATTATAGAAAATTTACATTTTACGAGTTGTTTAATATTTTTGTATACAATTTTAGATGTTTGTTATCTGCTGTTGTAAAATGTCTGGAACATATTTATAATTTATCAATAAGTTTCTGCCTTTTTGCAAGCATTAAATAACATACAGTGAAAAATAGATGAAAAGGTATTAAACAACTAGTAAATTGGACATTTTCTATAATTTAACATTTCCAATAATATCTCTGAAAGTGAAATTATGACATGAAAACGTAGAATTTCTGCATAATAAGAATCCTTATTGTCTGTAATATCAGTGTTCGGGCATTTGACATATCTGAGTATACAAACAGTCTGGGAATAAAATCCTTTCCCTAAGATAAAATAATATTTATCTACAGTAGTATGATTATGATGAGTCTGGTGCATCGGCGTCTGGCGTAAGATCTAAGAGCCAGCTGGCCACCATCTTGGATCCATGCTACCTTAACCTTTAACCCAAAAATAAAAATAAAATAAAAAATTTATATTAAAAATTATTAAAAACAATAATAAAATATTAAAAAATTTATTTAAAAAAATTCTTTAAAAAAACTTAATTTTCAACACCCCCTCCAAACATATTCATTGTACCGTTTTGGAGGGTGCAGTCCACCATCTGCGTAGGCATCACAGTCACTGTCCACCATCTTGGTCAGTGCAGTCCACCATATTGGTTGGTGCAGTCAGCCATCTTGTTTCCGACAGTTATCTTGGTAGGTGCAGTCCACCATCTTGGTACGTAAAGTCCACCATCTCGGCTAGTTCAGTCCGCCATTTTGTTAGGCATCACAGCCACCATCTGTCATCTTGATTTTTTCGTTTTCCATTTGTTTAAGCATTACTGGAGTTTGTCTCTCACCTTCGTTCGACTGCCATATTGGATTTCATATGTTTCAATCGCCTAGGTGGTGCTAGTGAATTAATTTACCCACCAGGCGAGTTGTCGATTAAGCCACCAGGTGGCAGCCATATTTGTTTATGCTTTTAAAGTATAGGTTGTGCTGTCCGCGCCCTCTATATTGGATTCTATTTTAAACACCTAGGTGACGCTATTATCTCGATTTCGACACCAGGCGAGCTGCCGATTTGGCCACCAGGCGGAAGCCATATTAGATTATGTGTTTTATAAAGTGTAGGTGATGCTGTCGGCAACCTCTATGTTAGATTCTATTTTTAACAAATACGTGGCATTAATTTCTTGATTTCACTGCCCGGCGAGCTGCCGGTACCCGCTCATTCTGACGATTTAGCCGCAAACTGAGCTGTCGGCACTCATATTTATAGTCATAAGAAAATCTGTAATTTTTCATTCCCATTTTTAAAGAAATTGTTTTTTCAATCAGCAGTATACCTACAAGCATAAATTATTAATCGATATTTTTTGTGTTGAGATCTTTATTTAAGACCGACCAAAAATTCGTTTTAATGCTAGTTAAATCTACTATATAAAAATAAGTCNTGTGTTGAGATCTTTATTTAAGACCGACCAAAAATTCGTTTTAATGCTAGTTAAATCTACTATATAAAAATAAGTCAGGTTTTCCTTCCTGACGCTATAACTCCAGAACGCACGAACCGATTTCCACGGTTTTGCATTCGTTGGAAAGGTCTCGGGCTCCGTGAGGTTTATAGCAAAGAAAATTCAGGAAAAATTTTAACAGAAAAGCGGGAAAATCTTTTTTTACATACAGCGCCATCTCTGATACA